>VZTM01016024.1:64464-136721 GCA_013400555.1 Jacana jacana | reverse complement strand
CTGCGGAGCAAGATCGCCGCGCCTCCCCTCGGGCGTCCCTCAGCCGCCGCGGGGCTGCTGCTGCCCCCACCGGCCCTGATCCCGTCCCCGGTCCCCGTCCGGTGTTGAAGGGCGGCTCCTCTTCTGCCGGCGGCGGCAGCGGCTCTCCCCCCCTCCTTCCTCCCCGCCCCCGCCGGGGAGTCCCCAGGCGGGGAGGGGGAAGGCTGGGTAACTCCGTGGCCCGTCTCCTTCGCCGGCCCCGACCAACCGTCGGGGAGCAGCCGTTGGCCCCGGGCGCGCCATGGCGAAGGGGAGGGAGAGGTGTCCTAGACCTCCTTCCCACAGAGCCACAAAGATGCCCCCCCAGGGCTGGAACCCGTTCATTAATGGGGGAAAAGAAGCCCCGTGTTAAATAAACAAACCGGGGCCAGGCTGTCTCCTGGCTCCATCTGACCGGCAGCAAAGCTGGCTCTACCTGACTGCAGGGGAAGAGCTGGGAGTTGAGACTTGCATGATTACACCTTACACAGCAAGAAACAGGACCTGTGTGAGTATTTGGTGCCAAACTTTGCGTCTTGTAAAGTCAGTAATTGAAATGCCCCTTTTCCCTGCCAAAAGCAGGAGCACAAAGTTCAACAGAGGTCTGCAGATGACATTATTTGAAAAAGAAGGAGAAAAAAAAAAGGCAAATTACACCTTTGGTGCAGTCGCTACTATCCCGAGGAGGCTTAAAACATCCCTATGCAGAGCAGTCTGGACACATCCAGACTACCAGAGTCCAGTATATTCGAGACATACAAACACACAACGTGCCCGTCTAAAGCCTCCAGCAAAAAGAAAGTAAAAAAAAAAAAAAAAAGAGGAAACCACCACCATATCACCACCATCATCAGATGCTTTCCCACTCCAGCTATCATTTCAGAAGTGAAAGAAAGACAAACAGACTGAGGACAACCTATACATACATATCAAGAATCTAGGACTGAAAGAAGAGAGCTATCGAAGGATAGTGAGGAATCAGAAGGCAAATCCTGAACCAGTCATATGTAGGCAAGAAGTTGTCCAGGCAAGCTAGAAGAGTACAGCTGGGCAGTCCTGTTTCAATCGTGACAGGTACAGCACATAACGGAATTCCCTTTATCAAAAAACCACACAAACGCCAGATGCTGAAATATATAGGAAAACTGAAAACTTGGGAAGAAGGTACAATGGCAGTGGAAGTCAGCTTGTGGGAAAGCCTGGGGCGTCTGGGTTTTCCAGCACAGGTATGGTCCCGGCTCTGAAGGAAACTGGCAAGCTCACAGCCAAAAGAGGAGTTATCTTAAGGAGCGGCCTGGCTTACTGCGTTCTCCTTGTCTGCATAGCCAAGTGAAGTATGTAATTTGATAAAAATATTTTTATAGCACAAGACTCTGAAAGGATTTTGTAAAGCACAGGCTTCCATTTACCAACATCCACACTGTAATTCCCTCCTCATCGCTGCAATATGCCCAGTGTCCTCTGTAACCTCATTACATTACCCCTGTTCCACCTACCACGCGTAGACCTTTCTCCATAACGCTGCCAGCTCACTGAGATACTTCAGCTCCTCTGCCCGCTGGTCCTTTGCACCCTCCATGATACCTTCAGTGCTCCCTGTCCTAATAACCTTGGGTATTTTCCTTACCACAGCCCCAGTTTCACCTGTCATAGTACTTTTGACGCCCCTGGTTTTGTCTCACCTTCCAGCTGGACAAGAGTTAACACAAGCAGCAGCCTGAACAGAAGCTACAAGAACAATGATCAGACAGCTCAGATTTAAAGGACACCGACTCAGACGAGCCAACCTGTTGTTTCTTCTCCGATGGTGGATTGGGCAAAGAGTTTTGGAGTATGCATGTTATACAGACCTGCTTTAACCCTCCCTATATGCTCACAGATAAAAAGGAATATACGATGTCTGTTGCTTTTGCTCCTTTGCTGCACATGCACACACCTTGAATCTATTTGCATGGAATAAATATGGGCCCACTGAATCATCTCACCAAAAAAGAACAGCAGACAAGTGTTGCACACAATGCTGTAGACAGGCAGGAGCAAGGACTTTCATCTATAAGCAAGTGGATGAAGTTTAGCTATAAGCAAAGGAAAATGGATCTTACTGTCGGGATCCCCCTAATGTGACCCCAAAGGAGCTCACAAATCAAGCTTATAGTTCTCTTTATTCACATGCAATCTTTGTACTAGTGGTGATTCAGTAACCAAATAAACTTCTACATGCTGATACTGTGAACTGATACATCTTCTCCAACAGCATCAGAGAGAAACCTGCTTCCATGCTTTAATTATTATGCACATCTCACACAAAATATTTCACTTCTCTTCCTTTTCTGTGTTTGCCTTTGGTACATAAAGACCTCATTTCCCTGTCTCGTTTTCTCATCTGCAGAAAGTTGACCACAAAATAGTCATTAAAAAAAATAAATCAACTTATAAATTCTCTTCCCAGTGTTTGCTGCTGTAACAGTTACTCTCAGAAGTTACTCAAAAGAGTACCCTTCTCAATTTGCTGTTGTGTTCTTCTCAGATGGTTGTGGCACTTCCATCTCCTTTGTGTCCAGGAAAAAAAAGAAACAACAGGTATCTACCTATAATCCAGTTATACATTCACAAAACTAGGCTATACATAAATTCCCCACCTTTTTTTGCTCACCCAAATTTGCAGTCAGAATCCACCACTCTTAAACCTAATTGCATTTCACCCAGCATAAGTCCACTCTGTCCACAACCATCCTAAAGCGATGGTTGCCCCCCACATCCTAACCTCAGGTGTTGCTTGCCACCTCTCTCTGTGCTGGCATCGGTGCTCACAAGGGTGTGTGGTGTACCACATTTTTTCATTAATAAAAACCCCAACTAAACAAACTGTGATGACTCCCATTTGTATATTATGAAAAACAACAGGCCCATAAACTGTGACACTTTGAAATGCTTTGCCTGGGATCATAAGCAACCTGAGCAGAAAGCATCCCGGTCCAAAGGTGTGACTGGGGCACAGTAGCGTGCTGGGCAGCTTTTGGAGCGTGTGTGTAGCCACAGCTATGCTTCCAGGCTGTTTTTCAGCATGGCCTAGCTTTACCAAGAGCACAGATATGTCCAGGAAGGGTGTGGCAAAATTAAACCATAAACTCAGCCTTTCCTTTAGAATGTAGTCAAATATCACCAACTGCTGCACTCCAGTAAGAAAGAAACTACCGGGACGCCTACAGCATCAATTTGCTACAACCAGAACAGACCAACATTAAAAACAAAACACTAAACCAGCAAAAAAAAAAGTAGTAATTAAAAAAAAAAAAGTACATCAAGGAAAAAGGAAAAAAAGAAAAATAAGAAAAGAAAGAAAAGCTGGCACCTTCATACACTCTTCACTATGGGATAAATCGAGCTTCCTCACATGAGGATCTACAAATTGTTACTTGTGCCTTGCAGTGCCATCCAGCTACTCTTCTGGTTTCCCACCAGTTCTTTTCCGTTAAAGCTTTCTGACACTGCTTTCGCCTACCAGTGTGCTAGTTTAGTTTCTGTTGTCTCTTGCTTTCTTGACATAAGGCTAAAAGCTTCTCGCTTCATCTGGAATAGACATCTGTCTCCACATCTACATGCTGTACGGTCCAACCATGTAAATGAAAGGAACGTTTCAAAACTCCCATGCAAAGGTATTTTTAGAGATGCAAGATGCAAGAAACAGCCAAAGAATGTGCAAGATGCAAGATGCAAAGAATGTGCAAGATGCAAGAAACAGCCAAAGAATGTGCATTGCTTTTTTAGTATCTCCATTGTTGAAATGAAACCTCAGCAGCAGCATATCACATTGTGTGTGTGTGTGTGTGTGTGTGTGTATTACAGATAACATGTGCAGGCAACATGAGGTTCGCAGCTGCTAGCAGCCTGATCAAAAAATCTAGGCAAAGTGAAACGCTGCTTTTTAAGATGTGGATGAGTCTGTTAATGACAGTATCTTTTCCAACTTTTCTTCATCCAAGCCATATGGGTTTATATTATCAGCTCTTCAGAGGATTCTTGGGTCTAAATTAGACTACAAAGAAGGTCATTTTCTGTGACTCATTTGTGCCAACCAAGGAAATCATTTCCTCTCTTGATCTACATGATAGCTTTCTCTCGGGAGGAAACAAACTATAAGAAGCTTTCTAATCTCCTTTTGCATTATGCAAGAAGCTAACAAAATATGAACCTACTATCCCCTGGGCACTGCAAAGCTGCTACCTATATTTCTGTGAAGGAACAACATATCTAAGACAAATCCAAGGAAATATCACTGTAACACAAATTAAGACTGTGATCTGATATCTGAGCAATGTACTGAGACTGAATTTTAGGAATATGTAGATAGTTTCAACTAATAATATCTGTGTCAGACATAAAGGCAGCTACTATCCATATAGATGCACGGTATGACTACTTGGACCAGGCTGACCCAATAAACATTTATTCCCAGCAAAGCGGGTAGGGAAGCAAAGACGTCTTTGGTACCACCTCTGAATCTTACTCCCTGACTCCGAGTGATAAATTCAGCCCTTGCAGTGTTATCTTTCACAGTAAGATAGTAAAAGTAGTCTTTTTTTTTTTCTTTTTATTTTTCTTCTGAAGTCCTAGAACCAACCAGCTGGTCAGGAAAGGGCTGCAGTCCTTCCCCTCCACCCCCTGCCATCTCCATACATAATGAAGACTGGCAGAAATATAATGCACCTATGGAAGTAGGAAATTAAGAATGAGTCTGTGATGACTTGTGTCTCCAAGGGCTAAGAGTTTGCATCTGACGTAGCTACAGAGGAATGAAGGAACAGTAATGAAATTGCTTGTATGATTAGTCTGGCAGAGAAACACTTTGGCCATTACACTAAATGAAAGAAGGAAAGGAAAAGAATGATGGCAAGAAGGTGGTTTTAATTAGTAAAATGTCAGCAGCAGAGACAAGAAAGCACAGATTTCACAAAAATACAGAAGTGACAAAGTTTAATTGAAGGAGAAACATGGGAAAGAGTGAACACTACTGAGATGAACTCTGTGTGTGCATGAACCAGTATAAACATGTGTGGTGCACTCACACACTGGATAAAAACAGATCTATGCATCAAAAGCAGAAAAACTGGGGACTGCACTGCATTTACAACATCTAAGTAAAGCAAAGATCTCCGCTGTGATCCCTGAGTACAGGAAGAAAAGCATGTCTACCTGTTGTCTTACTACTTTCCTTTTCAAAAAATCTCACATTTTTGCTGGTTGTTGCTGGAAGACTGGGCCAGGAAGAGGCCAGAAGGGGGAAAAGAAAAACGGCTTTAATTACAGGAAAAAGGGGCCAGTGAGAACCGTTTGTTACAATAGCTGAGACAATACAACTAATTTTCATGTTATATGGATTTTTTAATTTATTTTTTAAAAAGAAAAAGAGAACACTTTGTGCTTTTAAATCTTGTTCATCGCTTCTAAAAATCTGTCCGTCCTAAAAACGTAGCTATGTTAAAATCCAAGTGATTTCAGCAGCAAGCACAGAACGTTCAGGATTCCAGTGAAGTTTACCAACATGAAATACCTTCTGATTAAACTCGTAGAAGCATTGTGTTCTGGGTCATATCTGCTTTACTTGAGCCTATAAACTTTGCTTTCCTATTAAGGAACAAATCCCTTTATCCTTCCATAAAAGATTATAATGTAATAAAACTGCATTAAGATCTTACAGGGAAAAAAAAAAACAACAAAAAACAAACAAAAAAAACCCAACCCCCAACCAAACCCCAGTGATTATGTACAAGAATGAGATGTGGTGAATTTTACTGCAGTTTAATAAGTATGCATCCATTCTCATCTCTCCTGCATTAGCCTTCTGTGCAACTGCTGTAGCTAAGTGAAAACAGCAAATAATCTTGAGAGAGAAAAACGGAGCAGCAATGGGACTTTTGGCTTTTTATAAAACAGCGGGTACTGCTGTTTACAATAAATATGTGGTTATGCAAGCGGGCCTATAAGCACCCGTATTTCACAAGTCATTGTGTATTGGCAGCCAGAATCGGCACTGTCATATTTTCTTCGCTTTCATGTCATCAGCTCCTCTGCAGTCGTCTTTGGTTTTTCTGAGAGTGAATTTGACAACACAGGGCTCCATCCCTACTCTTCAAATCTGAGGCAAAGCTTCACACACACACCCTCCGGCAGTTTAGCAGCACCGATCGTGTCTCTTCTGAGGGGACTGCTAGGAGAGCCCTTACCCCATCTTCTCCCTCATAACGACTCCAGGAGGCTGTACAGTCCCCAGAGGGAAGCCAGTGGGATTATACTACCAATATCTACCCAAACCCACCCATAAAACAAACGCTTCTCTGCCTCCTGGGTATGTCCAGTTTTGTGCTTTAAGCAAGACGGATATGACAGACAGATGCTATAAAGTTTACATTGACTTTGGGAAGCTTTGCATAATCCATCCAGAACCAGCGCTGTGAGTGACACAGATATCCCACACGCAGCTCGAAACCTCGAATAGACTTTTCCATGTAGTCAGGCGTTTACTGTGGGTCAGATCCTGTTGTCTTCCATTTGCTCAAAAATGCCATTGAAGGCAATGCTGGCGGGTCAGCTTGCAAATGCCACCCTCTCTCTGCGTGGTGAATAGCTCCCATTGAACCCGCTGGGATTACTCATGTGTGTGAGTAACTACTAAGGAGAGCAAAAGGAGCAAAATCCGGTCCTCGTTAAGGACAGCTAATCTGAAAAAAAAACCCCTTTCCTTCAGTCAGTAGCACCACTCAGGCAGATCAACTCTGCCAGCCAAGTGCTGCCCAGGAAAGGCAACGTGGTGCAATTTGGCACCATTTTTTTAGCATGTCATTCTTTAAAGTGTTGGCTAATTGTCCAGGCATGGCTGCACAGAGCAGCTCTCTCCCACCACAGTACATGAGCAAAGATAATCTTATACTATGAAACACAATTAGCCAGATGGTTATTTGGAGGTTTTGGGACAGAAGCAATTTCTCTGATCTAGGAGATAAAATCAAAGCTGAGTTTAAAAAAAAATCATTCTACACTTGATTCCCAAGTATTTAATTACATATTATCGTGGTTAACTACTAATCAGCTCCAATTATGCAATCTTATTTTATTGCTGTTGGAAACACATTTATAGCCACTATATAATGTGTATATTTAAGTCAATATCGGAATAAACTGTCTGGAAAACACATTATTTGTACCCAGATTTGGTTACTAGTGTGATTATCATCTGCCACCTGCTGGAAATAGCTGTGATATCTCAACTAAATTCCACAGATGGAAGGTCTGGTCACTCAGCAATAAAGCAGAAATGCCTCCTTGTGCCCAGGAGCTTATTCCTCTTGCACCCACTGGGAAAGTTTAATTTGCACATGGGGATATTTACATGCATTCACAGACAAGCCATAACATGACATTGTGTTAAAATACAGAAATTTAATTTGCTATTGACAGTAATGTTACCTGCCTGTGTCTGACCAGGAGGCAAGATATATAATCTGAAACTAATGCATCCAGCTAATCCCATCTCGAACACAAATAGCACTTTTGCCACTTTGCTGGAAATGGCACAATTGAGCCATCCTCGCAAAGGATTTCTTCCTCTACCCCCTCATTTGAAGAAATGGACCGTTTCTGGCTTTATGGTGGCCTGTAAAACACTTAAGGAGAACAAAACCTGCCTGTCCAAGATATCTACTCTCACTCAAAAAAACCCATCCAAAAACAACAACAAACAATAAAAAAAAAAACAGTGAGAGAGTTTGGATGAGGTATTCCTCATAGTGCCAGAACCTTGTAACTTGCTGCTTCTGTGCCAGCAAGCCAGAGTAAGCAATCCAAGTAAGCCAGAGGGTATATCCAAAGGCAGCACTGCAAAACTCACTTTGCTCTCTTGCTTGTGTGGAGCAAGCTGAATAGTAGCAGGACGCACAGGTAAGACTAGCAGTTCTTGTCAGCATGCTGGCTTATTGCATCTGACTGCCCGATGATGGGACTAATTGTATTGGTGTAATTTTGCAGTTGGCAGGTCTCCCTGGGCCAGTGGGGAGAGACAGGCACAACTAGATTAGAGTTCCAGACCATTTTTTTTTTAATTCCAAAATTCATACCCAGGCCCTGAAGCAGCTGATTTCTATGTGCCCAACAGGTTTAGAAGAAGAAACCAGGGTTCACGTTTAGATAGTGATTGCATTTAGGGGAACAGTGCTTTTTCCTGGGTACCTTTCAATTATTTCTGAGGTCAAAGAAGGAGAATGAAAAAGGAAGATGGGGATACAAGTGATTTTTGAAGGTTACCCAGGCCTGAGGGATGGAGTGGAGAAAGAAAGAGAAAAAGAATACACATCCAAGGACCTAATAGAATTATAACTAATTCCTCATTTTCTCCACTAACTTGTTTTAGCCATTATAGATCAATCAGATGTTTATAGCAGGAAGAAGTAATATAAGCCCTGAAAGCAATATAACCAATCTACAAACCCACTGAGCAGCACATCAGCAAGAATTAACAATGGCATCCACTGTTACATGCCTCCTGCAGAGTGAAGGGGCCAGGCCTGCCAGAGGTGTGCACTGCTGGCCAGAGGTACCCGCGTCCTACAGCATTGCATGGCATTCCCGCAGGGAATACTAACCACAGCCCATTCCTGTAACGTGTGTGCACCACCATGCACCCACTGGCAAACGCACAAATGTGTTCCTGTTGTCATTTACTTCTAGCTGAAAGCCTTTGGTGCTTCAGAGTCCTTTTTCCGTTTTTAGAAGGACACTATGCTTCAGGGACCTCCAGATTTTCTCCTCTGTGCCACTCTTAGGAGGCTACCACCTCTCTTCCAGCAACACGGACCTTGCCTGCGCTGGCAAGTTGCCCTCATTCCAGCCACAAATTTAGCTGTGCCTTGTGCTGACAAGAGAGCTGAGATTTGCTCTTGTAAAGCCTGACAAGGGTTTGATGCAAAGAAGACACCCACAAATTAAAAAAAAACTTTGCCAGACAAAGGATGAGCAGCACTTCAGTTTCTGGAAAGAAATCTCATCACTACAGTGACATTTGTAACCAGGAAAAGTTGAAGTTCCCTGTGCAGACAGGACACATGGCTGAATGCAGACCACTGGAGAAATTCATGTAGCTGAATACCAGCTTTTCGGCAGCCTGCTCCTGCTTACCTTCTCCAGGGCCTTCTGGAATTACCCAGACAGTGCTCCCCTCCTCACACAAAGGTGGCAGACAGAGCCCTGGCCTCATCTCTGTGCATTCCCTAGCACCTATGCTGTAAGACCAAGCCTTCCTCAGGAAGCTAAAGACTACTGCACAAGCAAGCTGACCTCAATGCAGAAGCTCTGTCGGTCATCCAACAGCCCTCTCCTCTCCCTCTGTGCCCTCCTCTCACATTAAAACCAGGGAGAAATATTAGTTATCAGCACCAATCTACTTGATATTTTTGCTGGAGATCAAGGAAATTCTGGATCTTGCCAAACATTGTCCGAAAGATTTTAAATTGTATATGTAGGTATAAACATATGTGTATATAAATACAACTCCGTATAATTATGGCAATGTTTTTCCCTTCCTCTTCCTCTTTTCCCACCCCCTACCCCTTCTCTCACTTTCTCAGACAATAAGTGGGAAACAACCTTTTTTCCTTTTTTTCCCCAGCCAAAAATTAATTCCTGCTCAAAACTTCCAGAAAGGGTCAAGTCTAAAGGAAGCATCTGGTAAATCTGCTTTTGTATTGCAGCAGGAGCCGTAGCCCTCACGTCCCCTTCCCTTAGCACCACTCAGGGCAGCCAGGGCTCGTGTCACACGGGGAAAAGTTTGCTTCGCTGCACACACATGCACCAAAGGCACATGCTGGGTGACACCAGGCAGCCCGTAGATGGAAGGGGCTAGGTACCCTGCGTGCACAGACAGAGTGGGTCCCACTCACCCTAGCAGGTTCTCCAGTTGCTTTTTTTATCCCTCCCTGGCTACAGATGGACTCCTCAGCTACTCAGTCGGGTGGTTTGCTTGTGGGTTATATGATAAGGGTGTGTGCTTGCAGGGTCAAAGTCACAGCATCGGGTCCTATCATGTAACACACTGAACCCACCACAAAATAAAGTAATATTGGCTTCTCTCAGCATCTCCAAATGCCCATCCAGGGACAGGCAATGAATGAAAGGAGACTAAGCCTGATCATCAAGCACACCCACAAATGACACCTGTCCTGCAGTTCAGTCTATGCCTGCACCCAAAGTTGGTCAAACACTTCACAGAATAAGGTGAGGAATTGCCATGACTTTAAAATAGCCAGGAAAGTTGCAGGCATAAAAATAAGGACTGCTTTTCCTCTTCATACATACAGAAAACCTTTAGAGCTTTAGAAAATACACACTTTGCCTCTTACAGTTTCTTACTATATATACAAAGTTCATAGCAAAAGCAACCAGCAGAAAAGGCACTTCTGGTCACAGTGAGCAACAGTACCTCCTAGAACTTGATCTATATTGGGAGTGTAGCATCTTTAACTTAAGCCATAACTGGGCCATAAGCATAAACAGCTGGTGTAGCTGGTAGATCCTGAGCCAGCCCGAGCTCTTCTTCTGGCCAAGACCATGAAAAGGGCAGCAACTCACTAACCTTGCAATTAGTTCAGGGGTGAAGTAACCCAAGATTCGAATTCCAAGCAGCAGTACCACCTGCGGAGCTTACAGTCCCATATATTATATGAACAGGCTTGCTCAAAAATCAGACTAAAGGGAAAAAAAGAGATTAAAAACCAAAACCATAAACCTATGAGAGCCATAGGGTGCTGAGATCTCAGAAAAGAAAATCAGCACATTCTGAGATTTCCACATTAAAAAGGTAGACTGGTATTGACCATCTTGCTTTTATGCTGCAGAAAACAATCTCTCTGCTTTGTGTGAAATCTGAATGTATATGTGTCTTGGTAGGCACTGGAAAATGTATTTTTTGCAAAAGTCTTACCTTCATTATCTACTTATTTCTCATCTGTTCTTCAGCAAGTAGCTTTTGCTATCAAGAAATTATATGCAACATGTAAATTCTCATGGCTGTCACTTTACAACCTACTTATATACCTATCTACGTATAACCTACAGAATAAATCTTTCATAAATATCTTCTTTATCTTGTAGAGGTGGTAGGTCCAGTCCTGTGGTTTGTTGAGGACACTGTGAGTCTGCTTTGACTAAGCAATGAAATCCTACTCTAAAGAATCCCTTGTTGGAGCTGTAAGTTCAAACTGACATTAGAAAGAGGTAGGACCTGCTGTTCCTGTCTTCCAGCACCATCTTCTGACAGAAAGGACCCACTGGACCTTAGGTAGTTCAACACAATAACCAGTCAGTTTTGAAACGGTTGAGCTTTGCTTTCCTCACTCCAGAACAAAACAAAACCCGTCACCAGCAAAAAACCCCACCCAAAAACAACTTTAGAATGAATGTGTATGTGGTCAACAGCTTCTGAGGGCAGAGAGAGCACAGGCAACCACAGAGGAAGCTTAAAGCCACTTCCCTTCTGTCACAAAGTTTAATTGAGAAGCAGTGGGGCAATCATTCCAAATTATTTCAGTTTCTTGGTGGGCCACGGTTCCATCAATGTAAGAAGTTAAATTTTCCCTATATTTTAAGGGCTTCATCAAAACCAGTGAGAAGATTCACAATGAGAATGGTGCCCTTTGGATCTGTCCATAACAGGTCATTACACATGTAGCACTTAAAAGACCGAGGCCAAGACCCTGCCAAGCAAATGAGGGCTTCAGTATTTCTACTTGTTCAAGAGGCAAATAAAATTGTATTGTGTGCACAGTTAGATTTTAGATATGTTTGAAGAAATGAATTTCAACTCTGTAGTATTTATTGCATTTACTGACATTCTCCACATCTTCCTGTTACATTATCAGGAAAATAAGAACTCAAGGAGCTGGAAAAACCTACTCTTCAATTCCTTCCATCATTTGTCTGAAAATAAGGGTGTTTGCTTCACAGCTCAAAATTAGTATGTATAAAGGTTTTAATTTTATGTCTGTTTCTGTTGTTTAAGCACCATTTCACACCAACTATAATAAAACACACAAACTCCTATATCCAACCTTACTTTGCTACTGAAAAGCAAAAGTTAATAAAGATACAGATTCAAGAGGGCACTGGCCCTGATTCTGTGTTGGGTGGTTGTGTCATAGATATGTTGCTCTTCCCCTGCACCCACATGAGGTGCTGTGTAAGCACAACCTGCACAAAGAGCCTTGGGCTAAAGTGGAATATCCCTCACACAGTCCTGTTCTGATTAGTAAATTTTGGTACTGTCAGCCATAGGTTCCATCCTTACTTCCCAGTGCTTTTATATAATGTGTATTATCCTACCTGTTTTTAAAGCCCCATGACAGCTTCAAGTTGTAATTCAAGTCTCCTCCTTAGGAACTACAGGCCTTATCAAGAAAATACACAGCCCAAAAGCTAAGTCCTTCACCAGTCTGCTCCGCATCACAAGGATGGAAACATTAAATGAACTGCACCAGCTCAAGCCCAGCTTTGGAAGAAGTTAAACTGAGCTTGAATGAGCAGAAGCACCTTTTCCATTTTTGAGTGGGCCTGAGAAAACACCTTTGCTCATTCACCTCCCTGCTGAATGTAGCCGATGATGAACAGAAGCTTAGGTACCCATGCATGAGAACCAGTGGTCAGCTTGGTAAAGAAGTGGCTTTTACAAGTCTTTTTGAGCTTTCTGTAACTCAGATGTAATCAGATGGCATGCAAATAAAGAAAGGTGGAAAGGCTCTTACAAACCAGCACTATTTCCCTGTGAACACGTTTGCTGTGGCTTTTGAAAAGTGCATACTTATCAGTGGGAAAAAAAAAAAAAAAAGATGTTTTAAGCAAGTTATTGCAGTGCAAAAGATGACACCTCCCACTGTGGATCTGCTCAGAGTGTCACTGAGGCATGCTGTTCAATTCAAGGCTCAGCAAATATAGCCCATTATACAGTCCTTTGCATATTTAGGGTAGTGCGTGAAGCGTTATTAATAGCTTACACCACTGTCTTTCCTTCACCAGTGGGAGGTAGGTCTGGCTGGTGAAGTATAATTGGTAATCTATTTTATATATAAATAAAATACTCTTTGGAATGCTTTGCTATAACATTCGGTTCTTGTTTGCTATTCGTTAAATGTATTGTTTGAAATGCTACCACCAGCTATTCATTCTTTTTCTGAGCAGCGATGCCATGACAACCCCCACGTGACCAGCTACAAACATACCACAAGTCTCCAGAGCTTTGCTTTAGGAAAGGCTCGGGCTGGTATTACTCATACTTTTTGCTGTTGTTTTTAAAGACCCAGAGTCAGAGATGCTTTATTTTGTGCAAGATGCATCGAGCCTACCAGCCAGTCTTACCATGTGGCAACAAGTATCTTCAGCTAAAATGGGTCAAAGCCAAGCATGAAGAGCACAAGAAAAGGGTAGGTACAACTATTTGATAAAAGAGCAGAGGCCTTCATGACAGACTAAACTTGTGCACAAGGGCTACAGCATCGCTCTACTCATTCTTAATGCTCTTATGAAAGCTACTGATCAGCAGTAAGGTACAAGAGACACGTTTTAAGAATATCCTGCAAACATAAGTATGGGGTTTGTATCCATTTAGAGTTATCATAGTTTAGAAGCGAAAAAGAGTTGGTCAGTCATCTGTTCCAAATCAGTAATAATGCAGGACTGCTCCCTCTTGAAAATCCATAAGCACTGAATACCATCAGTGATGATTCAACTGGATTGCTACCTTAGGAAGATTTTATCACAAAATAATTAGCTTTAATACGAAGAAATATTTCTTCATTATTTCCAGACCGGGTCTGTTTCATTAACTGTATAAAAATGTCTTCCTTCCTTCCTTCCTTCCATTGTTCCAATAATTTGACTTGCGGGTGGAAAAAAGTTAAAGATGAGGTAGAGAATTGAATTTGACATATTTTTCTAACCAAATTGACGACATTGAAATAAATAAATAAATGTCCTTCTGTGTGAATGAACCTCGAGAGGCTTACTACTATTGTATGTAAGCAAGGCTAGTTACACAGTGGCTCTTGTAAAGGCAGGGAACCGATATCGGTGTAGCTGAAATACCCTCAGCGGCCGCTGTGCGTACAGAACTCCTCTTTGTTCAGTGGTACAGAGCATTTCATACATGCACTAAGGCACTCGGAGGCCGAGAATAGAGGTTAGATATCATCACGATATATAGCGAAAGAATGTATTTATAGACAACAAAACGTTTCCCACCACTCAACTGCTCTTGTATTAAACACCAATGTTGATTTCTGAGCGCAAGCGAAGTGGAAGACTAACTATCTATCATGCTGGGCAAAAGACAGCTTAGAAGGTAAAGAAGGTAAAGAACTTTGTTCCTTATTTCAGGGGTCACACCCGCCTCAGTAACGACTAACAAGGTCCCCAATGGCCAAAGAGCGGCCTTTTCAAGTGCCCCTGGGTTTTCATGCTGGCGCGCTCCTAAATTCCCACGCTAGTTGCCCAGAAGTTTCACCCTGCCTTCCGCTGGCATGAATTCAGGCTTGTTCTGGGGAATGCCAGCTCCCAGGGCAGCGGTACCCATTGGTACTGCTGGGGTAACTGACAGCAGTAGGGCAATGAGGCAGGTTGTCTTGATGACACAGCCCACGTGTGGCACAGGCTTTTGCTCTGCCAAGAGAGACAGGGATCCCCGTGAGAAAAAGCTGTAAGGGCCTCCGCTTGGTGATGTGTGCAGGCTTTGCACTAAAGGACATCTCTCACACACACACACACAAACCCAAAGAAACCACTGATAAATGGAGCAAGAGAGAAATGGGGAAAATAGAGAACATGGAAGAAAAAAAGGGAACATACCAAAAAAGGTACACTTCTGGGAGAAGACCACTAAAAAGATGGCAATGGTTAGGGATAATTTTCACCATGACGCAAAAATACAGGAAATGACCATGTTTCTAGGTACACAAGAGCGAATACTTCCAGTCTGAATGATTTTGTTATTTTCTTAACAGAAAAAAGGAGCAGGGGACAAAAAAAAAAATAACCCAGCTACATCTCCTCTCTGCAACATTCTTCATAGAATTAAATATGAAATTGATCCAAAGCTACCGTGGCTTTGGAAAGTCCCACAATAGAGATTAGGGTGAGCTTAGAAAATACCAGGTTTGCCCTTTTATTGTTATATGTATAAAGGCACAAGGCAACTTGGCAACCTAATTGTAACACTATCCACAAAATGATATGAATTCCATAAAAGATATGTTTTTTCTAGGCCTACCTTTTGTTATTCAAGTTTGAAGCAGTTTGCATATCTATAAATTAAGATCAGAATTTGCATAAACATCACATTTTATTCTTCACACAGGTGATTTCTACTGACTGATACAATAACAACCCTATTTTACAAATTGCATGTCTCCTTAAAGTAATTTTAAAAATAACTTAATAGCACGATAATCAAAAGCACCTGAAGAAGCAGAGGAGCTAGCAGGCAGCAGAAGCCAAAACCACTAAAAGCCTCAGAGATTTACCAAGTTTAGTTTGGCTATCCAGTAAAAATCAGCTACTTAACATGACGGGATCTAGAAAGGATTCAGATGAGTGCCCTCAACTCCCCCTGAAATCCGCTGGAGCTGAGAGCAGTTTGCTCTTTCTGGGATCCCACCCAGGCAGTTCAAGAGAATTTCAGACAAAGCTAGAAACAGCTAAACATTGTCCCAGTCAGTGCAGTAAACTATTTGCCCCCATTGTAAAAGAAAGGAACCTGTTCCGGTAGTATGTGTGACAGGTCTGTCATCAGGGATTCAAGCCTGGCTCTTGGCTCATCACAGAGCTGCTACAGAAAGAGAGGTGGAAACTTCTGCTGCACTCGGGCAGAGCTTTGGGCATGACCTGGTGCATGGGATTTGCACTGGTGCTCTGCCTGCTGCTCTTGGCAGCCTCTTTGGAGTGTTTTTTTTAAATAGCAAGTATTTGTCTTCTGTTTCTATATCACTGAGTCTGCCTGAGATGGAACAGTTCTAATATGAGTTATGACAGAGGGAGAATGTTTATCAATCACATGTATTTCATGACTAAAATCATAGCATTGTTTTACCTAATCTGGTCTCACTCTCTGTCGGACCCCAGTCTGAGAAATAATGGTCTTCCCTCTAAACGCTGTCTCGCTCCACTGCCTGTTACCAGCTTTTCTTCCATGGGGTTTCCTAAATCCAAGACATCTCACAGACTATTCTTCTTCCTCATATATTGCATGGCTATTTAGGATAGGAGGGAGATAAATGTTATCATGCCACTGAGCTGCCAACTCCCAATTATTAGAATAATTAGATCCACTGTTTGCTTTTGATGATCTACAATGCTAATAATAAGAGGCCTGGGAATACTTTGAATACAAGAAACTCTTTTCCATTATTTCTTACCTCTTTCTGGCAGCATCCTAAATCTGCATCTCTTTGGAAGGTCTGGCCCAGCTTAGGAGTACCTAGGGCTTACTTATACTAGCCTTTTTATTTCTGCTGAATGCCTAATAAAAACTGCCTGCCTTCTCTTAGTCTTTCCTGTATCATAACATCAACACCACTGCAACTGGGCTGTAGGTATTATTACATTTCTCCAATATAAAGCGCGCTTTGCATCTCCAGCAGGCTTTAGAACAACTGCCTTTAAGATTTTCATTTCCCACTACTCTTCTTCTGGGCAAGTCTGGCTTTGCTGATGTAATGAATCATGTGTTTAATAGTGTTACTGCTGCATAACGAAACAGAACATGAGAATTAAAAGATCTCCTGTAATGATACGCAAGGGTATTTCCAATAAAAACGGCTAACCATTTCATTTCTGTTGCAGATCCAGGCAGCAAAACCATTAGTGGACACAAGTGCCCCTGCAACATACAGCCACCTTCATCTGAAGTTAGGGAAGCTGAAGGTATGATATATATAGGTCATATACACTGAGCAGTAGCATACTTATCCTCACATCTCGCCTCAAAGAAAACAAAGAGAATACCAGATGGTCACAATTGCAGGGCCTTTATGGTTTTTTTCCCCTCGGCGCAGTGATTGCTGCAACAGGACTCTCCGGATCCACGAATAGCACACTCCCTGCCACATTAAATAACTTATTTTCTCCTTATGATTATTGATGAAATCAAAGGGCTTCAGATTAACAAGCGCTAAAGTGTTCAGAAAGCCTCCTAAAAGGTACTTCTGCACAACCATGAAAAAAACATGGCAAATAACAAGAATAGCACAATCATCAAGATACACACAGAGCAATGAACTGAATAATAGGATGTTAACATATTCAAAGCACAAGGAATAACAATGGATAGCCTTGACTGGCAGTTATCCTTCAAAATCTGACTGCTCCCAAGAGGTAAATTTTTATTAAAAGATGAGAGTGGAAAATAAATGGTTACCTAATTAACTCTGCTCACTAAAAGGAAACAACAGTCATTTAGAAAAACGAAATGTGAGCAAAGTAGAAAATATGTGCAGCTAAACCCTCTCAAAGACTTAATTTCCAACACAGTGCCCCTCAGGCAATGGGAGTGCAGCCCATGTAAGGGCTTCAGAATTAATTTCCTTAAAATTGTTTATCATATCACTGTGCAACATAATAATCCCCAGGCACCTTAAAATCACTTCACTAGCAAAATAATTCATTTCTCCTCCATGCATAAAATCACATGCTATAATAGGAGGTGGGTTCAATTGCTGCTGTTAATTTTTTCCTATTACTGTCAAAGTAACACTGGTAAAGTTCCTTTGAAAATGAAACATTGCATAACCCCACGCATACAGAAGGCAACAAAAAAGCCACCAACAGGAACTCACTACTCTTAGGCATGTTCTTCTGACCTACAGGTCCTGATACCTGGAAGTGAGACTGTGGTCCCAGTCTCTTGCTCATCCTCCTCTTTTCTAAACCGCTACAGAAAAAAAAAAAAAGAAAAGAAAAGAGAAGTAAAACTTCTAATGTTGCAATCTTCTAGTAACCAGTTCTTCTTTATAATCACCCTCCTCAAGGCTATTCAGAGCCTGGCAGGATTACTTAATGTGCCAGTTTTAGGTCCTTTCATACTACAATGTGACCAGCATCTGACCTGCTTTGGTGATAAACCCAAGCAAACAAGTCAGAGGCACTAGAAACCTGCTACTCTGACATTGGCCACTCAAAACTGTCAGAGTGGGATGAGCCCTGTTCATTTCATACAGGACATGCAATATCTTTGGAGTGCCCAGAATCAAATAAGGGAAAAAAAGGGGGAAGAAAGGAGAAGACTGAATTAGCATGCTCAAAGTAAGACTATTTATTCAGTGGTTCTGTTCTGAGAGGCTTTTAAGAATGAGAGGTTGAAATTCAGCCATGAAAAGTGCTTTCCCTGCTTTCCTCCATCCAGCCTCTCTGGTTACCTCAAATCAGTCCTGCTGCAAAAGGCAGTTTTTCTCCTCGACTCTCCCCTTTTTCACCCCAGTTCGCACAAACACACTTTTAGCATAGATTTGCATTCTCCAAAAAACAATACAGTAGTATTTTTCACAAATTAGATGATGCCCCAGGCTATCCAAAGGGATTCTCCCTCCTCCACTGGACTCCTTCAGTTTTCACCCCACTTTTGATACTGTAATCTTGCCCATTATATAGTAAATTTCAGAGATTACTAATAATCTTCCATTTAAAACTGAATTTAAAGAGGCTTAAAATCAAGCCAAGGATGAACAGAGCTAGCTTATACTGCCTCATACATCTCTCTCCATTTGTTCATCACATCCAGTTGTTGCTTCTCTTCTTACACCAGCCTGCAGCCCTTCCAGGACAAAAATGGGCTGCACCTGGACCTATTCCAAATCTCATTGAAGTCAATGGGAAAATTACCATTTGATCCAAAGACCACCAAAGATAACAGAAAGACTCCCCTGGTCTTCAGAGGAGCCTGGATGAGTCCCATCATGTCTTTGTACAATGTCCATCTCAAGAATGCTAATTTTGACAAGAGTCTATAAAGGCTGCTAGAGACACAAATCCTGAAAAAAATACATTGACAAATATTTCTAGAAAGTCTGATTATACTGACGAAATGCATCTGCTAATCATGCAGGCCACTGCTGGTGTGGCTGCAAGAATGTGTATCAGCGTTGAACTCACACGAACGCAAAGGGCTTTCTCTCATTGCGTCACCATTAAAATGGTGAAACAAAGGGTTCTCTCAACGTAAGCACAGATTTTTACCTGACCAGTGTCTGTCACACTCTGTGCAGAGAAGGGGATGGCAATTTTGAACACCCTGTTAGGTATCCATGCTGCTAGGTATCACTGCTGCTTGCTATGGCCTTGTAAAAACAGAAGCAGTTTTTTATTCCTTTTGTACACAAAGTTGAAGGAAGATCGACTTTCTGTCATCAAAAGAAACAAACGTTTGCTGCTGGAGAAGATGTCCTGCACCTTGAGAACAAAGGGACAAATTGACAACAAAAATGACTCCAGGGCCAAAAGGTAACATCAGCAGCACTATTTCTATGCAGTTATCAAGTTACCTTCCCAGTGACAAACATAGCTAAGGATAAACTGCTCCGTGAGGGCATGGATTTAAAAAGGCAGCCTAAGGTACAATCAACACTTCAGAAAGCCATTTGCTTGCCCTATCAAATGAAATCTGATGCCAGGTCATTTTCCTCCTACCCTCTGTTGAAGAGAAGATGGCTTTAAGATGGTTTTTCATTTTAATAACTGAGGGAATGAAAAAAAATGGGAGGAAAATGAGAGAGAGAGAACATTGCCCTACTTTTAAGGGAAATAAATGAAGTAAACCTATTATATCTCAGCAGAGCTGTTGTTCCTGCTAAGTGAGTCATTGCTGCTGACTTTGCCAGCTTTTCCTGCAGACACCACCAGAAAGAGGGAGATCCAAAGCTTAGAGATGAAATAAAAACAGAGCAAAGAGTAGAAATAAAATTAAAAAGAAAAGTGGAGCAGGAAGCAGGCAGAAGTGAAAATATCATTTACTGCTCAAAGGAGACTAAGCAAAATATGCCTTGAGGGTTTATCACTGGAGAGAACCACCTGATGTATTTTTGATGCAGGAGGAAATTCACACCCTGGAAAGGGCACAGCAAACCAGTCAACAGCAGGGACAGGCTTCTGAAGTCAAGAGAATGCTTTGTACAACTCCAGTGGCAGCTGTTACCTCCTGTGATTCATTTACAGACAGACTACTTCATGACAGACTGACTGCTCATCGGGCCCTCAAGTGTCTCCAGACAGCAAAAATGCAGCTCAGGTGCAAGTGTCCCAGGTAGACTCACTACAAGTCACCATCATGAATATCCTGACATTTGCACAGTTCCTTGGGAAGACAAATGATTTGAAACAGAGTTGGTCATATCTACATCATGTGAATCTACATCAGGGCATTTTGGCTTGTCACTAGTGAGTAATACCCAGACCAGTGCAGGCATCAACAAGCATTAGTTAACTCCACTACTGAGGGTGTGATTCCTCAAGAGATGGAAGGAGCAGAGCATCCTCCCCCATCCCATTCACTCTCTCCCTTTTGATTCAAGTGGCAAACTCTTGTTGTTTTCTTTGGATCAACTCTGGTTTTCATCAAACCACTCCATTAGCTAATTGAACTTGAGACAGCAGCAGAAAACTAACCCAACAAAAACAAACAAACCTGGATAGTTTTTCTGCCACTTTCTGTAAAGTGATGAGTTCCAGGGCTAGTGCAAGGGATGGAGAAGAGCACACAGCTGGGAGCAGTGGGGAGGTGAGCAGGGGAAGGAAGGAAAAGAGCAAGTCTTTCCTCTTTTGGTGGCAGGAGACCGCTACAAGATCAGCTCAGCTGCCTGGGAAATTACAGTCTAAGAAATCACAGAAAGTTTCCAAGGCATTTGAGGCAGTGTGCTTATCTCTATTCATCTTCAATGCTTCCCAGCTTGGTTCATCAGGTTTATACAAAAGTTAAAGATATAAAGCAAAATAACTGAAATTGGTTGTAAAGGGTCTCAGATACCAGCAAAGCCCTCACCTAAAGTACTGCACTACAGCAATTCCAAGACTGGAGTGTTGGCATTAATCCAAGAAAAAACTAGCATTTTTCCTCTTGTAAAAGGTACCAAACCTCCATACAGGCAGGGCTGCATTTGGAAGACACTGAACAAAGAGTATCCTCTTAAGAAGGACAAAAGGATTGGGTTGCAAAGGCCAGCAAATGCAGATCAAGGAGGGGCAAGTCCTTGTGGAAGAGGTATAAACCCTTAGGCAAATTTTCCCTTGACACAAAATTGACATGTACTTCACATTCTGGCTTCTCAGTTGTGGGAACATGAACGAGCATGAAGAAGTTTGATTCTGCTTATATGGTTTTCCTCCCTAGTTTAAATGGAGAAAAATGAAAACGGGAGCTGTGGAGAGTGAATCAGGAGAACCGTGCCATTCTGGATAGAATTACAAAGACCCAGCCTCAGTATCAAGTTCAGCAATGGCATGAGGATTGGCAACGAGCTGAAAAATACATGCCCAACATTGCGAGATATCCTCGTGGGCAGTGTAAATCACAGAGTCAAAAGGTAGCCCTGAGCTTCTGTTCTTTCCTTCCCAGTTATTTCTAGATTGGAACTGCCCATACAGTGGATTTTGTGCTGGGGATTAACTGCACGTGGCAGCCAGCCACGCAATTAACAGCCTTTCATTTATACAGCCACTCTTATCAAATGAATCCCAGAGTGCTCATCAGACTTTATTAGGTGATGGGTAAGTGTTGTACTTTCTACAGTCAGACTGTTCACCACAGAGAGGTGGTGCTCTCAGAAATAAATCTAATAATCAAAAAAAGAGAAGCAATGGCTTCCCAATTCTCTTGCTAAAAACAGCCAAACACTGCAGCAACATTTAAGGTGATCAAGTGGGGATGTGGATTGAGACCTACACCGGTCATTCTGTGCAAAGTAACCAGCTTCTCATTTCCATTAGTAACAGAGGTAGAGAAAACAACAACAAAACATCTATATGATGTATCAGCAAGCTTTCCCAGAGAAAGAAGATTGACCATCTTTAACCTTTCCGCATCCAGACTCTCTGGCTTTGAGCCTACTAACTCCCAAGCTCCCAACTTTCCTCCCAAACCAGAGGGAAGCTGCAGCACAGCCCACCAACCAGGGAGCTGGCATCCGCTCTGCCTTTGCTTATCTTTCCTGTCACCTTGGACATCTGGGCCTCCATGGTTATGTGTCTTGATTTGGAAGGGATGTCCTCCATGCAAGTCTGACTCAATCTATATGGGTGTTGCTCAGCCCCTCTATTCACTACCTTACCTCCAGCCTATTCGCTTACCGTTACCTCTAGCCTGAGGCCACTGAAATAAATCTTTTTTGGAAGTCTATAGTTTCTGAACATACATAAAAAGATTTCCAAATGTGTAGCTCCTCTAAATCTATCTGAGTCTTTGGAGGACAGTAAATACTATTTCTTTTACCCTAGGAGTATCTGTCTGCCAAATCTTTGGGCCCAGTTCTAATTCCAGAGGATTTGCTCAGGAGAGGCAAACTACTCAGGAGAAAAAGCAATAGAAAGTGTGGCACTCTAAACAAGAAACAGAACCTCTCACCAACTTCCATCCAGAGACCATTCTTGAATACAGCTATCTCATTTTTAATAATGAATTCCAAAACTATTGAGTCTGAGGCAGAAAGCAGGTATAGAAAGCTTCAACCCAGGCAGTTTAGGCTTGACAAAGAAATAAGCAACTAAAAGAGAGGCTTCTACAATAAAAAATATTAGGCAGCTTTAATTAATGTGGAAGTATCATTACAAGCCAAAGAAATGTATTAAAAATAGTAAGGTTGTAAAGCAGTTGCTCCACAGCCAGTAAATATAAAAGTTATGGCTGTAAGATAATTTTTCAGGTATTTATAGATTCACCAACTTTTGATTTTGGCAGATTTTTATAAATGCATATACAAATTGTCATAGAGAACTAAATATGTCCTGCAACCTTCCCCACATCAACTGTTAGGTCTGTGTTCCATAATGAATAGGTACTAAAACACCTCTATGAAGTAGCCATTAGAAAATATTTTTTCCAGTCTACAGAATCAAGGCAATGACAGGTTCTTTGTTTTACATACATTTATATTCATTTCTGTCTTTTCTGGCAGGAAGAGCAATTTAAAAAGAAAACATCTAAACAAGACAGAAAAAGAGAAAAGCACCTGAAAGAAGAATATGTGAAGAAGAAGGAAAAAGAAAGAGAACATGTCCACCATGGAAAGGCATAGAACAATTGGAACAAGACAGAGTTCCAGAAATAGTGTTATTCCAGTAATCTCCTGTGAAAGTAATTTAGGAAGTAGCAAAGGGCTTTTAGTCCCTCTTGGATAAAAACTGCATTTGGAAAATTTGTTGTTCTCAGCCTTCTGCTTTGCCCTTGTTCTGGGAGTGATTCTTTTCCTGGCATGGTGGACCAGGAGAACAGGGTGCAATGAGCTCATTTGGTGATTGCAACCTTCTGCATCAGCATACTTTGATTTCTGTAGTTTAAGTTAAAATATCGCTGTTCCTATGCAAGATATAATTTCTACCATGAGAAAAGACTGGGCTTGTGAAGATGGTGACCTTTTCAAGTACGCAGCTAAACTCAGCAAAAATTCACCTGGGAGGAGCAGGTGGAAGGACTCATACAGTTTAGCATACTAGGGGTTCAAGTAGTCTGTAAGAGTATAGATATTAACCACACCACATCTTCAGTATAGTGAGAAAAGCATAAAGCAGAATAGCATAAAAGCTACTACCCTTATAACTACCAACAAAACTCCTTTGAATTTATAAAAGCCAGCAAAGAAGGAGCCTAACTGGGAAAAGGATTGTTGCAGAGCAACTGTAGCATAGCTAATTGATCTGATTCAGATTTGGGCGCTTTTTTTTTTTTCCCCACATGACAATTTTCATCTTGGTCTCCAAAGCCTTCCCAGTGAGGACCCACTTGGCCAACAGTAAATACTTGGGAGTGAGGGTTTTGGAAAGTTTCCAGAGGCTCTCAGAAGGAGAGGCTTTCTGAAGGCTCCTTGGACCAATGCCCTCCCAGCACAGCAAGAGAGACCACTTCCTTCTTTACTCATCATTTTATGCAGTTTTTGTGTCAGTCACAGTAATTGCATTCACAGAGCAAAAATACTAAAAATAAATTAAATTTGCTTCTAGCTTCCCCTTTAATGGCATTTAGCAGCTTGAAATGGGGAGAACCAGCACCATGTGACCCATTGCCTCTCTGCGTGTTACAAGTTACCACTCTTTTAGACCATCATAGATCTACATTCAGAGGACAGACACTTCTGTTCTGAAATGTATATTCAGTGTTACTTATTTTTTATTCCACTTCTTCAAAATAAAACGTGTATTAAAATCACAAACTGGATCTTAGCACAGCCATATATGGTAGCAGAGGTTCTCTCGGAAGAGGCATCAATCGAAAGCAAGTGGAAAGGGAAAAGTATCAGCTCTTGCTTTATCTGATGTGGAATTTAATCTGTAATCATTTTGGAGGCTGCCAACTTTCCAAGTAGACTCCCCAGCAATAACTATTTACTTCCTGGCACCTGGAAATGATTTCTAAGACATTTTCTCCTTTCTCATTTGCAGTATGGTTCAGAAAGTAATGTTTGAGATGCTAATGATGAAAAACTTACTTTCAGAAGCACAGAAACTCTAAAATACAGGACTATGTCTTTGTAGTCCCTGGCCTGAGAAAACAGAAATAACAGCTACCATAACCACCAACTCTACAGTATTTCAGTGACTCTGCCACGCAACTGCGAGCTCCTGATTCCAGAAAATCTGCAGCTTCTCACGGCAGGATCCCCAAACCCACCAGGCTAGAGATAAAAGTTTCACCATACCCAAGAAGGAAAAAAAGGTTCTTGCTTGCCCAAAGCAGTTGTAGGACTGACTCGATGTGCTGTGGCAATATATATCCTAGACCTCGTTGAGTATTCCCAGACCCAGCATAGAGGGGGTGACTCCCACACAGAGGTCAGCCGCAGGGCTCCATGGCTCTCAAGCCACCAGCCATGATGGGACAGTGCCAGGACAGGCAAATTCAGGCTCTGTCATGCACCTCTGTTACAGCAATTGCATTGGGCAAGCATGTATCAGCTTTTCCCTCCAACTCTTCTCTTGTTTCTAAAAGAAGGGTTATAGGCCTTTTACGTAAGACCCAAAAAGACAGTAATTTAATGAACCAAAACTTCCTGCACTATCAGAAGGAAGAGGCCAGCTTGGCTTTAATAGCAATTCTATTTTTTAATGACAATGTCCCATGCCCTTGTGGTTGAAGTCAAACACCCTGAAGTCCACCTCTTCACGTGGTTCCAGGTTGGATTATCAGGTCACTTTGTAAGGGGCCAGACATCCATAACAAGTTATATCATTGAACCAAACAAAGTTCTTGTTTCCTTTTCTTCTTTAAAATCTTCACGTCAGGATGATAATAATCTGAAGTGTTTGACCAACTGCCACTTGCTTTACCATTAAGTAGAAATCTTACTCTCTCCAAATCCCTGCCTCCAAAGTTAAAGCGCTTTGATGCTGAAACACTGGTATGATTACAAGGCAAATACCTGAAACAAAAGAGAACTAAAGTACCACCATAAAAAGGAGTGTTAAGGGAAATGTTAATCTGAGGGACAAATTCTGCTTCCATTTTCACTATTGTACATCCAGACTAGCAGCCTTATCTTTCCTAAAATAACAACCTTACATTAAGAAACCATGGCAAAAGCCCCATGATGCAGTTTTAAAGACAGCTGGGCTGAGCTTCCCTGCCAGCTCACTGCCATGGGAAACCAGAGGTCACTCTCCCACTTTTAGCCCTCTCCTTGTACCCCTTTTATGTTCTGTTTATTTCATACCAATACTTGTGCTCTGCAGCAGGGTAGGTTTAGGCTGGACATTAGGAAAAAGTTTTTCACAGAGAGAGTGGTCAGTCAGTGGAATGGGCTGCCCAGGGAGGTGGTGGAGTCACCATCCCTGACTGTGTTTAAGAGCAGATGAGATGTGGTGTTGAGGGATATGGTGTAGGGGAAAACTTGTAGAGTAGGGCTGATGGTTGGACTGGATGATCCCAAGGGTCTCTTCCAGCCTAAATGATTCTATGATTCTATGATTCTAAACCCCAACAAAGTCAGGTCCACGATAGAAGTCACAAAGGAAAACTTTCACTTTCCCTTTCCCTTTCCCTTTTTATTTTTATTTTTCTCAGAAAGGAGGATATTTTTCCAGTGGGTTAATGACTTGAATCACTTAACTGAAGATTAATTTAAGACCACATCTTATGTGAGGAAGAAGTAAAGCCACATATTCCATTGGTAAAGAGAAAAAGTGATTACTCAGTCACTGCCTGTCAGAATTTAACACTGAAATAGCTCTCCTAAGGGTCAATAAAAACACATGGGGTGCAGCAAAATGGTTGCAACTCAATAATTCATGTTGGTTACCATGGAAAAGTTATGAATATAGACACAATCAGGGTTTGTCCAAGTTAGGAATGACTAATCTGGTATTCATCACCACCCCCCTTTTAATGGGACAAACACCAAGTATAAGTGTATTCATTTTATTATTTTTTATATTTACCACAATTAAAGGAATATTACTTAAATATTCCTGAATTATTCAGTGTTTTCTTTTTTTTTTTTTTTTTAAATATGTGGAGTTTTTACAATTTCAGGAGAAAATGATTCATTTGGATTTCCAAGCCCTGAGTTTAGGCAAGAATAATTAATTGAAACCACATAGTCTGCAGTTTAAATAAATAAATAAATAGAATCATAGAATCATAGAATCATTTAGGTTGGAAGAGACCCTTGGGATCATCAAGTCCAACCATCAGCCCTACTCTACAAATTCTCTACAAATAGATCAGGCCTTCAAAAAATTGCACTCATATTATTGCACTAAAAGTTGTAAAACTGAAGTCTGAATTGTGAATCCTTTACGTTGCTTTGTAGTTATAGAACATGAAGTGTTCATGTTTTCAAGTCTTCCTTTGCTCTTATGAAGCTAAGAAACTTTCTTTTGAAAGTTTGACATCTGACTCCCTAGCAGAAATTTGAATTAAAAAAAAAAAAAAAAAAACAAACCAAAAAAACCTCCACAAAAATAGAGAGGTACCACAATAGTTGTAATAAAACTGTAACACTGAGGATCTTTGTTCCTTCCCAACTTTCACAGCTGACTTTCTTTGCTAACCTCACTGAAGTCAGCTCAATTGCTCCATGTTTTAAATGTGTTTCTAAAATAAAAGGTAGGGTATATTTAGACAGAACATAGTATGTGCAGTAGCACATTTAACTTGTATGTGCCTAAAAATTTAATCAGCACAAAAGAAGTGCAAAGCAAGCAGCAGTGCCATGCAGCGACAACTAGAGGTTACCAGGGCAGAGTACGGCATGGTGGTTTGCTGAAATCTATGGTTTATGCTGTTGATTTGTCCCTTCAGAATTAAAATGCATTTATTCCTCCCATAAACCCTACTGTGAAAGCTGGAACCGCTACCTCCACTATAGATACAAGGAACACTGGCATAAGGGCTACTGTCACATTTGTCAGAGGGTCGTATTTGCACCTGACTCCAAACTCGCCGCTCATACATACTTTTTAAAAATCAGTCCACATTTCAGGACAAACCAGCTACATTGCTGAGGAAAGCAGCTCAGGTATAAGACGGAATTTGAACTCTGATCTTAAATATAAATTTAGCTGTCCCCAGCCACTCTGGCAAATTCAAGCACATCTACTTAAGTCTGTACACAGAAAGCCACAGAGTTCAAGGCCCAGGTTCACAAGTCAGTGAGACGGTGGTGCTCAAAATATCATGTGGGGATGTCACTTCCTTGCCAACATGAGGTCCAGTTATTCTTTTGCTTTTCTGCAGATGAAAAGCCAGAGTCTGAGCAAACATATGAACCACAAGATGTGGAAGCACTGGAGCTGGGCTGCAGGCCACTTGTTGGAAACACTGCCTTGTTGGGGTGCAGGAAGACACTGCGTAATTCGTCATCCTGAAGTACTGTTACAGCTCTCCAGTTGACAATCTAACTTCTACTGGGACCTTGCAAGCAGCGTCCATAAAACCATACACAGGGGAAGATGCGGGACATGAGGAGAAGGAACATCCCCGGGGTGGGAAAGAAGGAGCCTGCAGGAAGTGAGGTGGAGGTATGGTGGTTACTCTATCGGGGGGGCAGGCAATGAAAAACCTCCACGCCTGCTGTTGTTCCAGCCCTCACGCCTCATTTCTAGCTGGAGCAACTAAAGAAAAGTTAAATGAGGAAGGAAAGCAGGAATGGAACATCCTGGTCACCTCCACATCCGGCACCATCCTGTGTTTTTCCTTATTAGCCAAATATAACCCAGATTTATGTCACCGTGGTATTTTCTTTTGAATCAGCAGATTCTTTATTTTTTAGTTAAAGCAAATGTTGCCAAAGCTGTAGGAAAGCATACAGGCTCAAGAACAAGGCTAATTAGTATTATTATTATTGCCATTATACACGTATGTAGAAGTGATACATTACCCCTTCCTAGCAATTCACCTATTTGAAACAAAGAACAAAAGGGAGGTAATATTACCAAAACCATATGGAGCTAATAATTTTTTTATATATATATATTAAAGTAATGCTGAAATCTTTCTTCAGCCTTCACAAGCTTGACATTTACATGCACGTTGTTAAAGGAGTAGAAGAAAAACCTTCTGTAAAAACAGAGATGCAACTTGTGAAGTGAATCACAGCTACCTTTCTGCAGTGTTTCCTTGTATCGTTTCTGAGACCTTTAAGAAGCTGATAAAAGGAGTTCAAAAGCAGAAAAGGAAGATTTTTTGTGATCTTATCTTTCTTTGATGCTCATGACCAACAGAAAATTAATTTTACATTCTGCATCCACCGGCAAATTTTGAGTCTCATTTCAATTTTAAAACTCATAGTTTTCTTCATGAATTAAATATGGCACCTAGTAATACAATCACTACAGTAAGGCTGGAATTTTTGTTCAAATAATACATTGATTAAGCTCTGCCCTCAAGAGTTTCAGTTTTCAGTATGACAAAGGTTGCTTTGATTATCTCGCATCTGCATTATCTATGTATTAGGGTGTAAGTACAGTGCCGTGATTTGGAAGGCATGTGGAATCGTGTCTGTCATATATAATCTATACGCATACGCACAAATTAAAGCCCATTGAGCTGGATTCCCTGAAGCCTCCCCGGAGCTCAGCTGGCATAGCTGCACTGAAAATTGGTCCCATTATCATGAGACAGACAATCACTATCTTGCCTATGCCTTCCCCGCCCCCTCCTGTTGTCCTTCGTGGGGCTGTTTGCTGCGTCGTTTGTGCGCTGCCAGTGCTTTGTTGCGGGGGCTGCAGCCTTTGAATTGCCCCTGCTACTTTGCCAACCCCACTGAACAGCATATTATTGACAATTGGCTTAATTTGAAACCTCTGCCAGGCTTCCATGCTATAGAAGTACACAAAGCAAACCTGGGTGAGCTCTTTTAACAGTCTACACAGCACAAGATTCTTTTCACTTCTTAGCTTGAAGCTTAGCCCTTATTTGAATATATATACACAGGTTACAGTGCAAGAAAGTGTGGTCTTAACCAAGCAGAGCTTGCATCTTCTTGAGCACAATGCAACTTGGATTTTGGCAAGCTGCTGGAGACCTCTATACAGCAAACAGGCTGCAGCTGTAGCATGGATATGCTTACCTGTGAAAACCCACTATGAAAGACAAGCAAAGAGGGTATAAACCACCAGGAAATACTGGTTACCCACTAGGCAGAGTTCCACCAGCTTTTCTACTCTGTCTTTTGCACAAACTCAATCTCCTTTTGCTAAGCATGTTTGTACAGCCTTGAAAGGAAGGTTCTTGCATAAAGTTCAAATTGCTTCATCTTTGCTGCTGTTTTAACCTGAGTTAGAGTTAGCTTTGGTTAACTGATTTGAGTTAAAGCTTAGACTTGGGTGTTTTGTAGTACCGATACATCCTATATCATACTTCTAGAACATATGAGTTGTCAGTAGCTAAAGCCTTCCAGCATCACATCTATCTCCTAGACTAGGCAAAGTGTGACTGATAGATTAAAGAACGTGAAAAGATACAGAGGTTGGCAGACACACGATAAAGGTACAGTCCACCTGACTGGTTCAAATTCATTGTTGGTGCACAAAGATACACATGGAGGCAGCTCTCTGTCCATCAGAGTACGTTCAAACATCAGCTGTTACCTCAGCTGTGAAAAGCCAGAGCAGTATTTGCAAACCTTTGACGGTATCAGCTAAAGAAAGAATAAAACACAGATCATGTTATAATGCTAGTCATGAGAACCTGGTAAAGTTTGCAAATCTTCAGTTAAACAAAAAAAAACAAAAAAAGGATTCATATTCACCTTTGCTGGAAAACATCAGACAAACAAAATTCCAGCAAATGGACGCAAGTGCATAGAGCCAGCCTGGACTTGCACCAGGATTGATTTCAAGTACATTAGAGATCCAATCTGAATGTTTTTGCACAACTCGTTTCAGGCTTTGATTTTGTCAGCTGAAGGCAGGAGCCCATTTCCTCTACGCTGAGTGCAGCTAACAAGACCTGTAAAATGGTTTTGGCTGCCTGACAGGGCATAGTACTTTTATGCTCTGACCTTGCTGAGAAAAGGACCAAGGTTGACACTTGTGCATTTTTTCCATCATATAATGTATTATCCTGATGCAACTAATTATTACACCGTAAACACAATTTTGGTTTGATGTTTAGAATTTCTCAGAATGATAAACAACTTCTGCTACTGAGTTTGTAAATATATACACTTTATAAAACTCTTGCTTGAAATTCAGTCTTCTTATAAGAAGAATAATACTTTGCATGCTATGTTACCTCCAATAGCACAGGTAAACATTAGAGTTCAACATATTTGGTCTGTGTGTTCTGTGCAATGAACATTTTCACTACAAAATACATGGCTTATATGTCAAACCCACTTGGAAGTTGAGGGGGAGGAGTATCTCAGATTTGGAAGTTTAAATTAGGTTCCCAAATAAAATATCCTGTTTTCAAAGGCACTCTGCATTTCCAAACAGAAAGCAAGCAAAAAAAATCAAGCCACCTTTTGTTGGCTGTCTAAATATGGTTCTATATCTTATTTACATAATCAACTTTGAGTTAAGTTGTTTGCCTCCATTTTTAATACATTGTTCATCTGACCACACTTGTAATGGCAAACAGCTCAAGCCACTGAAATCAAAGGGTAGGCTAGTTTTATTAGGTTAAAGCGTGCAAGGGACTTGACTTTACAAGCCCTTCATACACAAACCTCCCACTGCCTGCAGGATCGGGGCCTTACATGGAGATTCGAGAACCTTCCTAGTTCTTTCAGTTCTTTTTTTTCTTGCTGGAAGAGCTAGGTTGCCATCTGGCACTGGCTTGCAGCAGCTGCACAAAACAAACTTAGGCAAAGGTATTGGCATAGGTGTCATTAACACTGCATTTTAATTTAACTAATCAAAACCTCGTAGAGAGTCACCCCCTCTGAGCGCATGTCATGTCCCACCTCTTCAGCTCTAGAATTTATTCTTCAAACTCAGTGGTTTGGAGAAGGCTTCATCCAATTCAGTGCTCCCAATAATATTTTAAGATGAAACTTCTTCCCTTAAACCATGTGTAGTTGGTCAACAAATATGTATATGTATGTGTATATGTATATGTATATGTATATGTATATGTATATGTATATGTATATGTATATGTATATGTGTATGTGTATGTGTATGTGTATGTGTATGTGTATGTATATATCTCACCAAAAAAGCCCTTTTGATGAGTTTAGTAAAATGCTTAGATTTTTCTACTTTACAAATTCACTAGTAATTTTAAAGCTTCCCCCCCGTCAGTAAGCCTTTCTGTTTAAATTGAAATACAATTTGGCTCCATTATGCAAGTGAAGAAACAAACTTATTTGCACAGAAGAAAGCAATAAACCATACACAAGTTGGAAAATGCATTTTAATGGCCTTATAAAGGCTGGGAAATTATTAAGTATAGGCATATTGTCCATAAAAGTGACTGAGATCTTTGCAGATCTTTCCAGTGTCTCTTAGAACACATTGAACAAATCTCTTGAATAGTGAAGGAAAAGACCATTTTCTCTTTAAACCACAGAAATATGTCCTAAGGAATTTTCATCCCACAGAAGTGAAATGCATAGCTCTCTTAAAGTCCAATTACTTGTCGCTTGCAGGGAGTGACCATGTCAATTTGACTGTGGTGAGCATTCTTGGAAGTGGTTTTCAGATACTGCGTTTCTGCAAGGCCAAACAATTCAACTTAGTTGAGTGTATTAAGACTGAAAGCCTGGGCACGGGGCTGAGTTCATTCAGAAGAGAACACAGGTTGTTTAGATCTGAGAGAACGGACAGGAAGATAAAGAAAGTTGCCCTGCGTGTGTGGTTTTGTGTTTAGACAGGGTTAGCAACTCTACTCTTCTCATCTCTCGCTCTGCTGCTTTGGGGATTAAACTAACACAACTGCCCACGTGCAGTGACCGTTACCTGTGATTCTTGTGCAGAACAACCCTGCTCTGTCTCTATGCACAATGAAACCATTACCCCAGGAACATCAGATTCTCCTCACCGGTGGTTAACTGAGACATTTTTGACACTCAGATTTACCGTGATAATCAGAGCAAATTTATGTCCTTGAGCAGTAAGCCTGGAGCATCCCTGAACCTGCACGAGGCCTAATGCCCATCCACAATCAACACCACAAGCGCAGTAAGTCTCACAAGTTCCAACTGCTCTGTTAAGCAGAGCACTAAGACACTGTGAAAGTGTCTTAGCTGGGTCTGTGTCCTGGGTGTCCGAGTTATTCGTGCTGCCTGAAGAAAATGCTGCAGGAAGTGCTGTGGGTCAGCCTGTCCCTCCTGACAACCAACACAAGGAAATAGAGCATCTCTGAGCAGCTCCTGCCTCCCAGACCTTTGGGTCAGATTGTGATAATCCTAGTGCAAGAGAGAGTAATTTACAGTTTGGTCCATTGAACCACATAAAGTTCAGTGAGGTCCCCTTTTCTCAGCCTTAGTCCTTTCCTATCAGCTACTGCCAGGCAGGAGTGGAAAAAACAGCCCACAGAAACTGACTCTGTGGCAGCAGGGAGGTTTCCTCCTCCAGGGGAATTCCTTACTTGCCATTTGCAAGCACAATTCAATCCCCTCGTCAGATGAAAAATGAAGTCTGATAAAGCAGAGAAAGTTGGTGATGACAGACAGAACCTGGGATCTTTCTGCAAGTTGCTCCTCCTCACCATCTCTCCAGCCATAATCTTCTGGATCTATAAGATCTCCAAGCAGGTTTTGATCAAGGTCCAGGTAGATACAAAGATTTGTACATGCCATGAGTTTGGTTGAATGATGTCCAATCACGAAGCCAGCAGGTGTTGGCTTTGCAGAACCAATGTGAGGCAGAACGCTTGCCAAAGCTGAGTCAGTTAGCAAAAACTGTCATGTACATAACAGTAACACACACTGGGGCTGGTTTGCTGTGCTACCAAAAAAAGTGCATTGATCTAGAAGCTAGAACAATCAAGACAGCAACCAGAGAAAACAAAACTACCTCTTAAGACTCATGCCAAACCAACTGAGATGCCACTTATGTTCTGACAGCTAGCATCCAAATAACCGATCACATTTCATCATGAAGAAACATGTTGCTATTGCCCTGGGCAGGCACAGAATCTACTAAGGGACTAAATGAGAACAAGTAAGATACTATGCCTGAACTCGACAAGCAACATTCCAGTTCCTGCCATGTTTTTTGGTGAGGTGTATATTAGGAAGGCAGGTTATTCTCTGGAATTTGTTTCTTTTCTGTGAAATTCACCTAACTGTCACAGAGAGCAACCCAGGAGATAAGGAGAGGATGTATATCTCTGGCCTTTGAAGGCCAGGGAAGATGATCTAGGTTAATATACTGAGGAAAGCAGCTCAAAGTCTCTCTGACTTCTCTTATTTATTTATTTTGCCAGAAAAGGGATGAGCAGGTATGTATACATGCACACACTCCTTGCAAGTATAAATTGAGAAATTACACAGGCAGAAATGAAGTGTTTTTAAAAATGCATTAACGCAATGATCACGAGACCTGCTTTGAAAGAGTACGTTGTACAAGGACACAGCACTCACTCTTAGCCCGGGAAAAACTTCACCTGCGGTACAAGCTCTTTTGTTATCAATATGAGCGGTGAAATATGCTGACATTTCCTTCACCAGCTCATTGACAGGCTCTAATAAAACAACCTAAATCATTCCTACAGGAAAGGCAGCCAGTCAACACAGCTACAGTAATGTTACTTCTCGGTTTTCTAAAAGCAGTGAAAAAGTATTCTTGGCTCCTGTGAGCACAGTGAATAAAATTGCTAAAGAATTACAGACAAGCAGCATTTCTAGGACCTCATCACACATACCTCCAGTCCCTCTAGGAGGTCCCTAGGCAACTCTTCTATCTACTTTCTATCTTTAGTGAAAGCTCAGTGTATTTCTTCCTCCTCCTTGTCATGTTTATTTCTCCCAACAGTGTTGTTTCTTTCTGTCTGAAGATAAGTAATTCAGTGTTACCACATAAAATTTTGAGCACAGATGAGTTAAGGGTTCTATAAGATGACCATCAAAACCAGATTTTTGCTCTGCAGATATTTGTGGAAGTGCTTGAAGCTGTGATTGCCTCTTATTTCCAGTCTCTAATGCCCAAACTATTACAATCCTGCCCACTGATGCCTAAAACATTCCCTAAAATAATTGCATTGATTAGACATAGTTTTTAAAAACTATTACATCCAAGCTGACAGGCAGACAATAATGACTGCGTGGCCTCAAAACATTGACCAGCAAAGGAAATAGAGGCATCATAGCAAAGCCTTGCTAGAACTAGTTTGCCACAGTTTCAGCTTTCCTCATAGAAACAATCATAGACTGCACACACTTTAGGGCAGGGCTCCTTTCCCCCCAGTTTATTTAATTTTCTGGTTTAAGATCTCTAAAACCGGGGGGGAGGGAAAGGGGCGGGGGAGGGGGGGGAAGTTAGTGGTTGAGCACTCTAGGTTGTTACAAAACTCCAGGACCACCTGATGCTTCCCATATCAGCATTTACACAAGGTGCCATTCTTTCTCCCTCCCCAGTGCTGAAGAGGAACAAAGCGTGGAAGTGAAGAACGTTGTTTAGGAGCCACTTCCCTGACATGTGCAGCGAGTAACGAGTACAAAGCACAAAATGGGTCTTGTGAGAAGTCCTGTCAAGTCTCATGCATAAAATTCATTCAGCTGACCTCTGTCTCAATGCATCATAGCAGCACCAGCAACTCCCCTACACCAGACCAGGAGCCCTGGAGCAGAAGAGAGGTGGTTGCACCGTAAAGAGGCAAAGGCTGTGCTTCCCTCTAGGACTCTTCCCTCTCTTCCCTCCAACGCACAAGCAAAAAGCACCCATGCTGGAAGAGATGCTTTCTAGGGTTGCAGCCTTCCCCTGCAATACATCTTGATGGCAGAATATGATATTGCTGAGGAAAGACATATAACCCAAAGAGGTGTGCCCTCACAGTACAAGCCAGTGCCTGCAGCTGCACACACTGAACAAGATGAAAATAACGAAGGCTGCAGAAAGCTTTCTGATTTCCTGTGCAACTCAGGACAAAGACTCAGGGCTGATGCAGCTCTCGTCTCTCATTAATCTAAAAAACAAGAGATTATTTTCAGACTTAAAATATGTGTGAATAATTCATTAATCACTGTTAAAAAAAAAAGAAAATACCCAAGGAATAGGGTTCTGTCTGCTTAGCCATGTCGAACAGGAGGTAATGGTACTGGTTCAGCAAGAGGCACCCTCAGAGCCTGCTGACTAATGTGACTTTGTGGTACTTCAGGTTCTTTCCTGTTCAGTTCCATGAATCTAAACTGACAAGGCATTTATCTCAGTTTGCTTACCGCAAAAAGGCTAAAACTACTTGTAAGATCATTCCATGCTGTGACAAATGAGCATGGAAGAATGCAAACCAGAAGTTATGCCTTTGTAAAGACTGCTCATAAATCAGAAGATAGATTTTCCCTTCCCTGTTAAATCTTGGTATCCATTTTTTATCTTCCTTCCAGATGAAATAAAATAGCCAGAGAAATAAAACATGGGCAAGTCTTGGAATGGTTAACGTATCATCGATGCAGGTTCAGTTTGCAGATGAACTGCCCCAAGACTCTTTGTAATCACGTTTAACAGTGACCTCTGGTGTCGTTCAGCAGCATCTTTGCTTTCTGTTGGGTGTTAAGCAACAAATATCAAATAAACCACGGTGAAGTATACCTGCCTTTATACTGCAGGACTGTACCAATGCTCAGTCTCTCAAGTGCCCCTAAAAATCCAACCTAGAGAGCAATACTATGTTATAAGACCGGGTTTCCAATGTCTGGCTGAGGACTGGAGGATTATTTCAGTCAAGTCTATTGTTACAATGTGATTAACATTTGGTCTTTTTATTCATATGTTTACATTATTTATATAGTGAAAAAGAATAATGGCATAATACCTGTTTTGGCAATAGTCAGGGTCTACATTTGGGGATTTCAAGGGATATTAAATGCTGGCTAGCTATTTCGAATGAGAGCCATGTAGAACTGCCAAAAGGGAAGAGACTAAGCCATATCTAAAGCCTGGAGGAGGAAAATAAAAGGCAAGGACGGGGGAATTTGAAAATAAGCAGAACAGAAACTCCAGATCCTAGGCAGAATGGAAGCATGAGTAAATATACTTAGAAAAATGAAGCTAGAGAAGACAATGAATTTTATGACATTTTTGTGATCCATGAAAAACCTTAAAAACAGAATGGGTACAGGTCTCCAATCACTAAACTACCTCTGTAAACTCAGACTGAATGATATGTAGCCATAATCACATGTGCACCATCTAGCTTGACATCAGCAAACCCTGAATGAATAAATAAATACATAAAGGAATGAAAAAAACACTTTAAAAAGAGAAAAAAGATATCAAAACAAGACCAGTTCTACTGTGTGGTTTACTGTGGTACTTATGCAGCAATTTGGATCAACATAAGAGTTAGTGATATGAAACATTTTTAAAAAAATCACTACCTAACACATANTGTTCTCCAGGCCTCTCACCAGCTTTGTTGCCCTCCTCTGTACTCGCTCCAGCACCTCGATATCTCTCTTGTGCTGAGGTGCCCAGAACTGGACACAATACTCAAGGTGCGGCCTCACCAGTGCTGAGTACAGGGGGACAATCACCTCCCTACTTCTGCTGGTCACACTATTCTTTATGCAAGCCAGGATGCCATTGGCCTTCTTGGCCACCTGGGCACACTGCTGGCTCATGTTCAGCCTCCTGTCGACCAGCACCCCCAGGTCCTTTTCTGCCAGGCAGCTCTCCAGCCACACTGCCCCAAGCCTGTAGCGATGCATGGGGTTGTTGTGGCCCAATCTTCCCACATTTATTGGACCTACACTAGAAAATAAGCTATACATGCCATCCAGCCTTAAAACAAACAAAAACACCAAAAAGAAAAGAAAAAAAGGAGAGAATATGCAACAATGGTTACGAAAATGAAAAGTACTTGTCCTTGTTTGGATAGAGGTAATTTTCTTCCTAGTAGCTGCCCTGTTTTGGATTTAGCATGTGAATAACGTTGATAGCACATACTGTTTTAGCGGTTGCCAGTTACTGATTGTAAAAAATTCAAGGGGTTTTTCAGCTTCCCATAGAAGCTGAGAGGGAGCATAGACAGGACAAGCTGCCCAAAGGGATATTCCATACCGCAGATGTCATGCTCACTATAGAAATGGAGGTTGGCCAGGGGGCAAGGAATCCATGATCTCTGCTTGGGACAGGCTGGGCAGTGGATCATTGAGCGGTGAGAGCAATTACATTGCCTTGTTTTATTTTGTATGTTCTTTTACCATTATGATTATTTTTGTTGTTGTTATTTGCAGCAGCAGCAGCAGCAGCAGCAGCAGCAGCAGTAGTAGTAGTAGTAGTAATAGTAGTTTCTCTGCCATTACTCTGCTATTAAACTGTCTTTATCTCAACCCATGGGGTTCTTTTCCTCTCATTTTCTCCCTCTTCTCCCTACCCCACCGGAGTGTGTGAGTGAACAGCTGCATAGAATCATAGAATCATTTTGGTTGGTCGGTTAAAACACATCAGTATTTTAACTCTGCAGGTAACTACTAAAAGCTCAAAACTCCTCTTAATCTCCCAGTGTCATTTTCTACTTCGACTAAGGATCGATTTCTAAGTTTTCGGTTTTTCCAAAAGACGGAGTAACTTCAGGCACACAAACTCAGGAGGTGATTCGGGTCCTGTGCAGTAACGCTAGAGGGCAGGAGAGCAGCTTTTAGATCAAAATCACGCAGTTTGAAGGGATCATCTGGTGAAAGGTGTGCCAAATAACTCCTCTTTTGTAAAGCAATAAAATGGAAATAACTTCTTTCTGTTTTATAGACTGCTAAAAGTATCACACTGCTAAAAGTATCACGATTTTTATTCCCAGGTACTAGCATCAGCGAGTGCCAACTGGAGCTAAAGAAACTAGTTTGCAGTGAAATATCCATTCACTAACACTCTGCTTTTAAACATAAGCCAGTTTGGGACTTTGATAGACTGGATAGATGGGCCAATGTTAATGGCATGGCCTTCAATGAGGCCAAGTGCCAGGTCCTGCACTTGGGCCACAACAACCCCATGCATCGCTACAGGCTTGGGGCAGTGTGGCTGGAGAGCTGCCTGGCAGAAAAGGACCTGGGGGTGCTGGTCGATGGGTGGCTGAATATGAGCCAGCAGTGTGCTCAGGTGGCCAAGAAGGCCAATGGCATCCTGGCTTGCATAAAGAATAGTGTGACCAGCAGAAGTAGGGAGGTGATTGTCCCCCTGTACTCAGCACTGTTGAGGCCACACCTTGAGTCTTGTGTCCAGTTCTGGGCACCTCAGCACAAGAGAGATCTGGAGGTTCTGGAGCGAGTACAGAGGAGGGCAACAAAGCTGGTGAGAGGCCTGGAGAACAAGGCTTATGAGGATCGATTGAGGGAGTTGGGATTGTTTAGTCTGAGGAAGAGGAGGCTGAGGGGAGACCTCATTGCTCTCTACAACTGCTTGAAAGGGCATTGTAGAGAGGTTGGTGCTGGTCTCTTCTCACGGGCAATTAATGATAGAACAAGAGGGAATGGCTGCAAGCTGCAGCAGGGTAGGGTTAGGCTGGACATTAGGAAAAAGTTTTTCACAGCAAGAGTGGTCAGTCAGTGGAATGGGCTGCCCAGGGAGGTGGTGGAGTCACCCTCCCTGACTGTGTTTAAGAGTAGATTAGATGTGGTGTTGAGGGATCTGGTGTAGGGGAGAACTTGTAGAGTAGGGCTGATGGTTGGACTTGATGATCCCAGGGGTCTCTTCCAACCTAAATGATTCTATGATTCTATGATTCTATGTCATAGTCATTGTAAAAAGTTCTTCAGATTCACTGGGCTTCCTTCCCCATCCATGTTCTGAGGACCATCAGAGTTTCCTCTCACAATGAATTTCCTTGATATAGACAGTCAAGATCAAAGCCCCTCCTGGGCCAAAAGCTTCTCTGACTGTTGTACAAGGAAGATGTAATCTTATTCAGCTTTGGTAAGAATTAACATCTTTGACCAAACATAGTATTTCACAGACTGGTTGAGGTTAGCAGGCACCTCTGGAGATCATGTGGTCCAACCTCCCTGCTCAAGCATGGACACTGAGACCTGGATGCCCTGGACGATGTCCACCCAGCTTTTGACCATCTTCAAGGCTGGAGACTCCACAACCTCCCTCAGCAACCTGTGCCAGTGCTGGGTCACCCTTACAGTAAAAAATTGTTCCCTGATGTTCAGATGGACCCTCCTGTGTGTCAGGTTGTGCCCATTACTTCTGGTCCTGTCACTAGGCACCGGTGACCACAATATTTTTTTATATCTAAGATGGAGAGATGTGCATAACTATTTGTCATGCAAGAGCATTTTTAAATCTTCAAGCTGGCACTAAAGCGAAGAAACCCAAACCAGTCTGGGATCTCAGGTTAGGAATCTCTGCAGTAGCCAGAGCTATCTTAAAATGGGAGCACATAGGGCCTCCCCTGAACAAATCATGGGCTCAATAGCCCCTCACAAGAAAAAGCATTGCTCAATTCTCACTCCCACACAACCCAAGTGTCTAGGGATGCAAAACGAAGAGGGGATTCACACCATGAGCACAAATCTGTCAAAATGCAAATGTGATTATGCAAAACGCCGAATGCACCTGCAAGACCAGTTGCTGCGACATATCTAATCTGTAGATAAAACGTGAGTTTTGGTCTTACTTGTCGTGGGAACTTGTTCTTTTTTTTTGTTTTTTGCTAAAAACTTTCCATGAAATGGTGAAGTGCTTCTCTGACATGCATGCTGATGCGTGGTTCAGTATAAGGACTACCAAGTGATTAAAGCAGCTTGTTAGTTTGGAAGATAAATAAATAAATTAAAAAAAACCCAAACAAATGCTGGCAAGAGATTCAAGGGATTAAGTTTAGCATCTCAGTAGAGCTGCTGCTAAGTCAAAAATACTGTTTTCATCCTCTGAAATGAAATTCTCATGCACTTCAGCAGGACAACAAAACCATACAAGAAAATGGAATCTGCCTATACCATTACTATCACGTCTTTGAAAACCCTACGGGCTTCAGAGCAACAGCAATGACAAGAGTTAAAAGATGACCTTCAGAAGGTAATGACAGAGACAATAGTAAACATGGGGAGGGGGAAAAAAACCCAACAACCTCTTGTTCCAAAGATGCTACAAAACTGCTTTTCAAGGAAAGCAGAAGTTGAAGCATACGTATTTGAATTCATTTTGGCTATCTTCTGTTTCACATGTGTTGCATCTCACACAGCCCATTGATTTCTTCTCTTTATGGAACTGGAGGATCTGAGTGCCCCGGTATACCATCTTGGTGTAAGAAGGCTGCATCTGTCCTGGTACAGAGAGCTGGGACAAGTAAAGGTTGGGATTTGTATGTGATTGTTTCAAATATTGCATCTTAGTAACAGAGTGATCAAAGTTCATATTTCTTTAAGAAGAAATGCCAACAAACTGGATTTCTAACCAGAAAACACTTCACGGATTTTTCCTACCCGTGCTGGTGATGAACAGCAGCAGTGAGCAGTTCACAGTTAAGGGAGATGAGTAACAAGCTGTACAGCTGCTCAAGCTGCAATCCAAGCAGTATGTGCTGGGGCTTATAGTCAACACGTAAAGTTTTCACATTACTCACTACTTCAGTGTCCCAAAGTCTAGAGAGCAAACTCCTAACCACGCACACAGCATGCATATTTCAAGAACACATCAGATTTTTACTTCAAATGAAAAGACTGATGGAAACTATGTCCCAGCCCCCAAGTTCTTAAAATAGCAGAGCATGCTTATGTTGCATTACTTATGGTTCACAAGCATGTTCTGCTCTGCTTCCTCCCTTCCCTCTGCATCCAACTATGTGACTGCCTTCTGCTCCCATACCTGTGCTGTGTTGAACAGTTAGAACTACTGTTATCACATGCAAGATAATTTTTTGTTTCCAGATTGCTCTGCTGCAACCTTGAGCATGAAAATTTATCCACCTGAGCTATCCCTCTGCATCTTTCAGTTCTGGCTAATGAAGGGGGAGAGAGAGAGAAGATATTTTAAAAAGGTCAGGCTGCTAAGTCCTACTACAATGAGAACTCTATAGACTGGTTTGGGGACCTAGGTACCCAGCACACATGGAGACACACAGGACAGGATTCAAGTCTCTAAACACGGGCATCTAGTGTCAATTTAAGTGTTGCTGTGAATTTATCTGGCCTCTCAAACCCAGATGAGGAGGGCAAGGCTCTTCAGCAAACCAGTCCCATGCAGATGTCACAAATACTCTACAGCAACCGAGATAATACTCAAATGTAATTACACTCCTACATGTTGAGAAATTAACTGAGGTCCCAGGGTAGACTCCATCTGATATTAAGACATACACATTTTGGTAACTATAAGATCGGTGCCTAGATCTCATCCTAGTCAGTAGAAATCTAATTAAGGCAACCAATACAGTCAGAGAGCCAGTCAGCTCCCCCTCTGCAGACATCTCTGCTTGGTCAGCTGAATTATTGGTTTTGTTCCACTGACGTTGGAAACTACCAGAAAAAATGGCAAAATCTAGACTGATGGCAAAGCAAGCCAAGAGCATCTCATGTGCCTCCCACTACACCTAGCTTGGCTCACCACCTTTACTATTTTTGAACTATAGCTACACAGACACTGCAAGAAAGCAGGCATATTACTTTGCATACTGGCCAACATAATTGATTCAGGTGCTTCTCAAGAGAAATCTGGGGGATATAAGATTTAAAAGAAAATCTTAATGAAGCAGAAAATAACTCTTAGGGCTAAGTCTTAGTTCTACATATACTCACACAATTTCTTTAAACTTACATAAAGAGGAGCCTAATTGCAGTCAGTAGGGTAGCTTTATAATGAAAGTTGCCTTTTATGGTGCAAATATTAATTTATTTCTCAGTATGAAAATTTATCCTGAAGGCTTTACATTTCATTGTGAGCAGCATGAAAAAGTGAAAGAAAATTGTTTCCTTAAAACAGGTTTCTCTTTGTTGCCTTGTGAGCAAGAAGGATTAAAAAACCTGAAGCTCATCCTTGGCACCTCTACAAGCCATAATGGAGTAATACTGGATGTATGAAGGAGAGAAATCAGAATGAAAGAGGCCACTCTTTTAAAATTAAACCCTTGGAAAAACCATAGCCAAGTGTGATCTTAGTTATTCTGATACAACCAATGAGACTCCCTCATCACCACTGCAATGAATCAAAACCTGCTGCAGAGAACAAATATAGATAGCAAGATTATTTATTAAAAAAAAAGAAAAAGGACCCAAACAGCAATAGGCTTGTATCATCCAGATAGCCACAAGATAAGAGAGTTCTACAAGCATCAGACCCAAGGCTGGTTTCCTATGGACTGAGCCACATGACCCCCAGACAATTTGCCAAGTGCTAGCTTCCCCTTCTCCACAACACCTTCAGTCCCCATTCTCCCATGTCCTTGAAGCCTCCTGACACATCCTCTGATCCCAAACCCTACACACCCTCACTGGACTGCTGGCAGACCAAATGGAGCAGATTACATACTTGAGGCTGCAGACTTCCTTAAGGGAAAAGGGGAAGTCATTCAGGTCTCTAATCTTGCCACTGATTTCCTCAAATCTTGCAGGAACTAACGTCGCAATTGGAGACTTCTTTTACCTGTCAAACTCACCTGACAGTGTCTAACAGGATGAAAGATGTTGTGGAAGAGGCAGGAGTGATTTACAGCACAGCTGTGTGAGCCAAGATAAAATAAGAGGGAGAAAAATTAAAGACACTCTGTTTAATTGCAGATTGCTTTCTTGAGCTAATGTGGTTGCGCTGGGCAATCAAATAATAGAACAGATTCAGAGTGTAATACCATGCTATTGAGCCTAGAAGTAGAAGAGACAATGCTATTTCTATATGGAAAGGCAAGAATTCTGTAACATAAGTGATGAATACCATTGGGAGAAACAAAAAAGCCAACTGCTACATTTGTGATACTTCTCCACCTCTATGCATGCCATGGATGCTCCCAGTTGATCAAGTTCAGTCCATTTCCAGATTCCCTTTTTTAGACCCATTCAAAATCAAAATAACACCATTTTCCATCTCCCTTCTCCAAAGCTTAGCCATGCTGCAGGCAGCAGAGAGCGAGTCACATCATGGGAGCAGTTCAGATATACTCCCTTTGCAAAGTGGGGATTGCCGAGGGTTGCTCCCTGAACAGGTCTGCAGTAGTTACACGCAGGGTTAGAAACGAGCCCATGTGGATTTAGGATTGCAGGGACCAGAAGGAAAAGCTTCAAAATGAGAGCAGTAGAATGTCCACTTAGCTGGAGAAAACAGCTGAGTCGGGGGCTGTCTCTGAAACCTTCCCAGCAAGATAGACACCTGCTCCTGGGGCATTTTGGGGAGCCTCTCCCACCTCAACACACGTCTCTGTTTCAGAGGCCTCATTTCAGTTAAAATACTCAAGGCAGAAACAATACTTTTCCAGTCTAAAACAGATTTTTTTATTTTTACATACAAACTCACAGTGAACATACTTACTTAAAGTGGATCAGTTTTGCATGTGCAAGCACCAAACTGTCTCAGAAACAGTAATTTAAAAGCAGCAAGAGGAAGCTACGTGCTAGCACCAGCATACGGTACCTATAGGTATTCTTAGAACCAAGAAAGAATGAAGGTTCTCATTGTAGATAAAAATATAGACACTTCCACAAAGTGAGAAATGTTAGTATAACTGTGGAGCCCTCCCTCTCCTCCCAAGATTTAAGATATCACAGTTCAAATTGGTAAAGCAGTTTGTTTTAACTGACACTCTATGCCTTCACTGATGTTTTAAGTACTATTAGCAAAGTAGTAGCTATATCAGCACCATTCAACCATTAGAGTGGTTTTGCTTGTTACCAGTTTTGAATGTGATAGAGAAACCGAGATATTATTTGAAACTACTTAAAATTCAATTTTCTCTCTGTTCACACCTAAAATAATTTTATTAAGCTCCAACCACCAGTTCCCAAAGATCTTGCTGTTCACAGCACTGTGCATCAGCCCCATTTATTTTCCCACACACCTACATCACTCCCAGTGAAAGAGCAAAGCTTTGCAATCTATCCATAAGGAAACTCTCTTTGAATGACCAGCTATTTCTCAGGCAATGAGGTCAGAGCAGCTCCCCATTGCAGAAATGGGACTGGAGCCCACCTGAGCAGAGCCACTGGAGCAGCTCTGCTGTAGCCTCCCACTGTAGCTCAAGCAACCATTTCTCAGAGCTCCAGCCCAGAAACAGCTCACTCAGAGAAGCTAACTTTTCAGGAGAGCACAAGAAAGCAGCACCTAGCACACAAGATCCAACACGCAGGAGCAACCTGATCTGATGCACTCTGCTCTGGCAATGTAAGAACTATATAGATGCTAACATGGTAATAGCATACTCTGAGGAATAACATACGCTATGTGCCTGTCTGTGCCTGTTTCCTCACCTCCGTAGAGTGTTCCTTGGGCACCTCCGTGGTCCTGCAGATCCCAGGACCCCTCTATGCTTCAGATCAGCTCCCTGTGACTGTGGCTGCTCTTAACCGTCACCCATCCCCAACCAGAGCATTTTCTTCTCTTCCAACCCCCACACTTCCTGTGCATCTTTTTTTTCTTCCCCAGCCAAAACTTCTATCTTAGATGTTAGCACAAACTCCTCATTTTTTGATTTTTTTCTTTCTTTCTTTTTCTTTTTTCTTTTTTTTTCTTTTTGGTTTAGCATTTGATGTTTCAAAGTCAGTCCCCTACTGAGATATTTATTTAAACTAAAAGCTGTTAGATTCAGGAGAGATATAACAAGTTTTTAATGATGAGGGTGGTGAAATACTGGAACAGGTTGACTAAAGAGGTGGTAAATGCGTCATCCCTAGAAGCATCTATGGTCAGGGTGGATGGAGCTCTGAGTAACCTGATCCAGCTGAAGATATCCCTGTCACGGATGAGTGGAATGCACCTCGCTCAAAAGAGAGAAGCAGCAATGTGTTCTATCAAGGTAAAATAATAATTTGTCAGAGCTCAATAAATTTGATGGAATTTAACAGATTTTAACATTGGTTTACCAAGGTTCAATAATTTTGATGGCAAAGTTCATCTTATTAATTACTGCATGGAAGAAACATACAAAGGAAAATTGAGTTAGAATTGAGTTAGAATGATTCACACTGAGACTGGAGATGCAAAGGGTAAGGAAACTCCTGTTGAGTCACGAGGTTCTGAGTGGCCCCCTTGCTTTCTAAACTCCTGATGGAGCTTGGGTGAAGCCAGGTCCTACCTTAGTCTTAGACTTGGACAACAGTTTATGTCTAACAGAAATATCTATATAAAGTTTATAAAAACATTGAGTAGCTACATGGATCAGTAATGTTTCATTGGTATTCATTCAGCATGCTGTCAGTCACTTACCGAGGACATTATGAGTACGGGATCTCTCCATCTTGGGCAAGGAAGGATATCTTAGCCTCAGATAAGGAATCTCAAACCTTGAGAGGTGATCTGCTCAGGGAGGGAGTCATCTGGTACGCAGTCCAGCTGCAATTCAGGGAGAGCTCAAATTGGGCCCATCCTGGCAGTAACATTTATAGAGTGAAGTAGTTGGCTGCTAGCCAATAGCGTAGACAAGATAGATGTCTTTGTACTTTGGTTATCTTGCATTTTTAGGCTTTGAAACCACCTTTTGAAATACTCTTCCAAGGCACCTTCACTCCCCTGTAAGCGAGCCAGGAACTCACACCTTCACCACAGAGCATATGGTCTCTTGCTCCTTAGTCAGCCTGAACCAATATATGGCTGAGGGTCAAACGGATCCATCACAGCCCCTGCTCATGGCAGGGGCATTGGGCTAGATGATCTTTGGAAGTCCCTTCAAAACTATTCTATGATATTTAAATTCTTGTTCCCTCTGAGTTCCTGGAGTTTGCTGCCCTGGTATCTCATGGTGAAGAGAAGCCACTGAGGTCCGATGAGTTACCTTTAGATCTGATCTGAGAGGGAAATGTGTCACTTATCAGCAAACTGTAAGCTCCAACATGCAGCAGTTTCTAAATAGGATGAAAATCTCACTCAAACTTCTTGCATTGTTCATAGAAATATCTGCAAACTGACAAATACATATGCTGTGAACTCTACTAATTTCAAAGAGATTTTTAACCAACAAATAGAATGAGTGGAGTGGTAGCACCCATGACAAGACGCAGGTTTCACCGAGCTGCACGGATAAAAGTTTGATTGCATCCTCTCTTCTGCCACAATATGGTCAGGTGGCCATAAGAAGCTATTTGGACACCTGAAGATGTCTTCAGGGAAGATTCACATGATGATAACGCTTGTTACATAGGACTGCTGGAACCAAAGAAGCCACTAACAAAAGTTTTTTGCAACACATGGTCAGCAAGAAACAGTCCCAAAAGACTGACATAGTGTGAGGTTGAAATCCGACCTAACTAATAACAGGAGGGATTTACTGAAGTCAAGCACAAGACAAAGACAAGAGGAAATGGCCTCAAACGGCACCAGGGGAGGTTCAGATTGGATAGAAGGAAAAATTTCTTCACTGAAAGGGTTGTCAAGCATTGGAACAGGCTGCTCAAGGAAGTGGCTGAGTCACCATCCCTGGAGGTATTTAAAAGATGTGTAGATGGGGTGCTGGGGGACATGGTTCAGTAGTAACTTGGCAGTGCTAAGTTAATAGTTGGAGTCAATGATCTTAAAGGTGTCTTCCAACCAAAACAATTATATGATTCTAAGCAGTTTTACATCAAAGTGCAGCTACTACATATAGATCCAGAGAGGATACATGAATCCATTTTTCTCACACGAATACTGGTTGCTTGTGACCAGCTGCCATCTTTGTGGCTGCCTCCACACTATAACTCTGACACGGGTTTTTCCCTCTCTATCAAGGCACACACGGACGATTGCTCCTCTTACACCAGGCATAACCACTCAAAGAGGCACCACCCAGCACCAAAATTACTTCAAATCAGGCCTTTTAATTCATTTCTTCACGTTATCTGTTTTTCAGTAGTAGAAGCTGACATGTTCCAGTGATGTTCTAGCGGATGATGGTTCCCCAATCCGTCAGGCACCAGAAATGACTGGAAGAAGGCCTCGTATAAACCCTCCTGACACACTCCACTGCCATTGCTGCAAAGCCTTGAAGGAGTATTCTCACCACAAGGCTGCAGTAGCCAAAGAGAGGTCTCTGTAGAGACCCTCACAGAGACAAAGCTCCCCCTCAACGCTGCTGAGGAGAGCCTCAGAACAAACGTTTTTGGATGGGTGGGCTATGGAGAAAAGTCAGTATTCCCTTCCTTCACCTCCCTTCCCCGGACGCCGGAGTGCTGCCGGAACGATGCGCTCGGGTCGCTGTTTCCGGGAAGGAGGGCGGGAACGGAGGACGGGAAGGAAGCGGGGCTGGTTTGAGCGCGGCACCGCCGGGCAGGGCGCCTGGCCGGGCGGGCGGCGGAGAGGCCATCGCTCCCGGCGCGGTGGGCTCGGCTCCTGGGCCGCCTCCCCTCCTTTTTCACTTCACCTACCACGCCGGACGGGAGGATGAACCTGGAGCGGTTGAGGAAGCGGGTGCGGCAGTACATCGACCAGGTGAGGCGGCGGGGGAGCGGCCATCGCTGCGGGAAGGGGGAGCTGCTGGGGAAGGGGCGGTCGGCTGGGTTTCCCCGGCTCCCAGGGAGAAGGAAGGGTCGAGGGGTAGGCGTTAGCCTCTGTGGCCGAGGAGAAGGGGGTTAACTTTGGAATAATGCCCCGTTTCCTCCGGAAAAAGGAGGGCGCGGGGGTGGGCGCGGAGTGGAGTGGGCCGGGAACGGCGCCGCTGCGGTCCCCGCGGGGAGCCGGGGCCTTGTGGCCTCCTCGTAGCCTGACACGGAGGTGGTGGGGGAGGCCGTGGCTTCTTTCTCGTTTGGAGGAGGAAGGTAATCCCGCTGTGGGAGCGGCAGCCGAGGCGTGTTTGTAGGGTCCCTCCCTCGCCGGAGGTGCCGGTGGGACCACGGTTGGTTACCCGGTGGTTATAGGTGGCGAGCCGGCAGGCTTCAGGTTGCCATTTGGAAGGACGGGCTCGTTTGACTTTGTTGATGTATCCGGGAATTATGTTGCTGCGGGGCAAACAAGCAACACCATCAACACACGCACACACACACACTGTGCTTAAGAAACTGTGCTGCTGCTCTCTTTGTAGTTCAGAGACTTGGCAGTGGCATCGCTGCTGAGAGAAACCCGCCCCTTCGGTGAGCACCCACACTGTGCCTGTGGCTGGCAAGTCTGACCGAAAGGTTGGCTGGGGACCTAAGTTAATTTAGAGAATTTTATTGTTCTGTTTTGCTGGACTCATTTGAGTGGAACTAGTTCACTAAGCTGCTTCGCCATGCAGTTGTGTAGGTATAGTTGTGTAGGTATAGTTGTGTAGGTACCCGTGCAGTTCTGAGGAAGGAGCATCAGGAGAAACTTCTTTTCTGGTGTTGAAAGAGTTATTTAAACGTCAGTTCTGGTGGACAGAATGTGGAGTTTTGTTTTGGGGTTGTCTTGTGGTGGTTGGTCGTTGTTGTTGTTTTTTTTTCTTGGGAGTGCAGTTGAAACCAAACTATTCTCTTGGCAAATTTGTTGGGCATTCTTAATCGCCATCAAGGAGGGATTGTGGGAACACAGGACAGAAGAGACCACTTAGTCTCTTAGGTCATGGAGTGTAGAGCTTTGTGAGGACTAGGATACCATCAGTGTGTGTTTTGGAAAAGTCTGCTAAACCTCTACTCCAAAAGCATAAAACAGTCACTAAGAGCATAAACAAACTGCTCTGAAAGAGCAGAAGTGATCAAGGCTTTTCTAGTGTGGCAAGGCTTTGCAATGGCTGGGTATGGTAGACGTCCAGCAGATCCTGGGAAGCATACTACCCCTCATGGTATGGACAAGGATAAAAAGGAACAACAATAGCCCCTGCTGATTTCTCAGAGAATAATCCCAGCCAGTTCTATGAGGTTTTGCTTAGCACCCCAAATCTGATATCAACTTTAGCTGAGTTAGTGGGATTTACCTGCAAACTCTGATTCTGTCAGATTTCTAGTTGCCATCAGTCTTCTCTATTTCACCCAGAGACTTAATAGTGAAACTGTGTATTGAAGAATAAGGGGAATTTCACACGGGGACTAGAGTTTGTGTGAGGTTAAAGCATCTTCACTGCGGGATGAAAATGTATTAATTGGAGATGGTGCTGCTGAAGTTTCCTGAAGTAATGTATGTGCCCCCTTTTTTAATACAGTATTCTCTTTCTTCTAAAATATAGCATTTATTTTAGGTGGAAGGAGAAGGATTTTTGCTACTTTTTCAGTGATAGCAAATCAACTAATGACCTGTTGGCATACTTATGTAGTGTATACCTTTTGGTTAAAGATGTCTGCATTTTATTGAAAATAAATGAACAACCCTACCATGAGTTACTTTCTTATATCCTTTAGAAGTTAGAGTACTGGCCTTTTAAACTGTTTTTTGACCTTACAAAGATCTCACATGTGACTCAATGTTCATCAGAGACTACATGCATAAGATGTTAAATGTGAATGATGTACAGCATATTTGAAAATAATCCAGGAAAGCTAACCTCAAATAAGTACTAATTATTTCTATCATGCTTTTGCAGCAGCAGTATCAAAGTGCCCTGTTTTGGGCAGACAAAGTAGCTTCACTGTCTCATGGTAAGTAGTTAATTTTACATTGTTTTTTTTATTAAATTCTCTCTGATAGTATTCTGGGTTGGTTTTGTTAGGTTTTTTTAAGCTGTGTGGCTAAATGTTGAAGTTTTGAGTTTGGTGTGAGTGCTTTTCTGTGATCTTTGGCATGCAATTTTTCCAAGTAGAGCAAGGCCAATCTTCCTTCCCTTTTGAACTTTCTGTTAAAATCAGTGCTTGGCCAGACCTTAAGGTTTGCAACCCTGGAGAAAAAAACAAAGTCATTTAAAAAAAAAAGAAGCCACGAGAGATGACAGTGCTTTCCTACAGGATTCAGTGGTGCTCTGGGTGACAAGTGAAATGCAGGTCTACCTAGTGAGTTGATGCTGGTTAGGCTATGTCAGCCAGGGACCAAGTGTGAAGTGGTCCATTTGCACTTCTTAAAATGATTGTAGGGACTTGATCCCACAACAGCTTTGGTTACCAATAAAGTAGGAGAATATTAAGCTGAGCTTCTGCAATCATAGCTTGAAGCTGCAGAAGACTAATGCTTTCACGTTCCCACGGATCTTTATTGAGACACTCTGAGCTGTTTTTTTCTGCCCTGTGTCCAAGGGCAGGGTAACCTACAATTGCTACCTTTTTTTAAAGATCTCTATCATTGTCTCCTTCTCGTGACACACCTCTAGTATGAGATTTTTTTTTTTGTATTCACTGTCCAGTGCACTATCTATGTCTTCAAAATTAAAATCTGGTTATTTTTTTCATTTTAATGTCTCACTGATAGATATTATAAGTTGCGTATGCATACATATGAAAAAACCCCAAACTTTGTAACTTGATAGGATGCTAAAGTAGGGGAAAAATACTTTCCTAATGAAGGAAAAGTCAATATTCTGTACAAAAGTGTTAAAGATATATTATAAATGAATGGCTCATAATTCACTCTTTTATTTTAGAGGAACCACAAGATATCTACTGGTTGGCCCAGTGTCTTTACCTAACAGCTCAGTATCATAGGGCAGCACATGCCCTTAGATCACGTAAGTTGGATAAGGTAAGTCATTTTAGTCAAAGACTTACTACTGTTACTCCACTTGTAAACCTCTACTGCTAACCACAGTGACTTCTTCCCCATCAGGGGGTAAGGGTTATGGGTAAAGTGATTAAAACACCTGCGTGATGTAGTTATGTGAATCAAGTATAGCCTTGCATTGTATAGGCCAGATTGAAACTGCTGTCCCCAGATAGGGTCACAGAAAAGAAAAGGGGTCCAAGGATGTAACTGCAGCAGTTGGGTGAGGTAACCACAACAGTGTGGTGGAGGGTCACTTCAGGTGTAGTTGTTTAAATTGACCTTCTGCTCTGCTAATAAGTGGTGAAGACAAGAGTGGAACAAGTGTCCTTTGAGACTTTAATAGTAGAAGTGGGCATGAAGAAGTCATACAACTGAAAAAAGAATCATAGAATCATTTGGTTGGAAGAGACCCTTGGGATCATCGAGTCCAACCATCAGCCCTACAAAATGAGAGAGCAGGAGGGATTCTAGCAGTATAAGTAAACATGCTCTCTCTTTATAACTAGTATGTGTGAAATTTCTCTTTCAGTTATATGAAGCATGTCGCTACCTTGCAGCCAGGTGTCATGTGAGTACATGTTTCAACCTCTGTTGGAAACAAACCAAACTATATAAATAAAGATATAACTTGTGAAGACTAGGAACCCAACAGGCAACGTAGAACTCTTGGTGTTTATTGGAACAACAGGTTTAAATTTTGTGATAGTTGATTTAATTCTTTAACCTGCAGTATGGTCACTGGAGTATCTGTTTTGGTACTATTCTGAAGAAGTCCAACTGACCTTTTTTTCAGGAAAGAAAATACTCCCTTAATATTTTGTGAGGAAGGAATGTGAATCACTTTTGTGTCATGTCTTCATATTTAAATTTTTACAGAAGTATAAAATGTGATACATAAATAGTAAAATACAGTGCTTAAGACAACTGAAACAATTGTGGTATAGAGATAAGTATAGAAATTTTGAAATTCAGAATTTGGAATCATTGTGGTTGGAAAGGAACTCTGAGATCACTGACTCCAACTATCCACACACTGAAAACCCCAACAATCTTGGCCACTAGAGCATGCCCTCAAGCGCCACATCTACACGTTTCTTAAATACCTCTGGGGATGGTGACTCAACCACCTCCCTGGGCAGGGTGTTCCAGTGCCTGACCGCTCTTTCAGTAAAGTAATTCTTCCTAATATCCAATCTGAATCTCCTCTGCTGTAGATTCAGACCATTTCCTCTGGTCCTGTCATTATTCACTTGGGAGAAGAGGCCAACACCTCTCTACAAGCTCCTTTCAGGTAGTTGTAGAGGGCAATCAGGTCTCCCCTCGGCCTCCTCCAGACTAAACATGCCCAGTTCCCTCAGCCTCTCCTCACAGGACTTTTCTCTAGCCCCCTCACCAGCTTGGTACCTCTCCTTGGGACACACCCCACCTCAATGTCCTTCTTTTAAAATAGAATAACATGCTGCTTATAGAATAAGATTACTGTATTTTATTATGTATTAAGCACCGTATTAAGCATTTTTAGAAGCATATCTGCTTCTGAGCTGATATGAGTAACGCTGATTTTTCTGTAGGTGTTAATTTTATCATTTTTTCTGTATTATAGATGATTAGTTAAATAGTTGGTTGCAATTATAAAATGACACATGTCCAAATAAGAACATGTGTGCGTGAAAAATCTGCTGATAAGCACTGATTATTATAATCTGTGCCTTTGAAATATGACACTGTGTTTATTGGTGCTTTGTATACAGATGTTTCACATCCCAACCTTGTTTTTTACATGCTCATGTTTGGCTAGTATGCTGCAAAAGAACATCAGCAGGCCCTGGATATTCTTGATATGGAAGAGCCAATCAACAAAAGACTTTTTGAAAAGTACTTGAAGGATGAAAGTGGGTTGAAAGACTCTACCACTGACTGGGAGATGTCACAATCCTCTGTAAGTGACGTTTTTTAAACGTTTTTTTTTCTAACTTAAAACAAGGTATAAAGTCAGAAAGTGATTTTACAGCTGTATGAATCTGAAACTCTGTGTTTAAGCTGGGTTTTTTTAGGTAGCATAATTTTCAAAAATGTTCTCCTTTCAGTCAGGAGTCAGCTTGCCTATATGAAAATAACATGGCTTGCTAAAATGAAGAGTGCTTTTCAGCAACTTCCTGTAAATTATTTGCAGACACCTTGAAGGAAGTTCATGACCTGGCATTGGTTTTTTTAGTCTTTTACCTCTGTGCTGCAATTTCACCCTTGGTAATGTAAGCTAACACTTCTTTTGAATGGGCTGCAAATTCTGAGATAACAAAGCAACTTTTCTTCTCCTCTAGATATTTTTATTGAGAGATTTTCCTAAGCAGTGTTGTTCTCAGGGGGGTGTTTGTTGATTGCACTTGAAAATTATGTGACGTGAAGGTGAAGTTTTTGAAGCTCAGTGAAAAAATTCTCTGTAGGCACACAATTAAAAAGGGGTTGGTTGGTAAAAAGGGCTGAAGAGTTGTGTGAGAAGTCTTTACCCTCGGAGGTATCAACTGAAGTTTATTAGCTGAAGCTACAATGCAGGTGATTGGCAGATGGCATTTTTCCTGTAAAACTGAAGTAGCAAAATGGGTTGAATCATCAATGTGAATCTTATCTTCAAGTGCTGTTATTAATAGGCTTAAGGGAGAAGTGGGTCAGACAAGGTGCACAGCAGTAACTCAGACAGGAAGATTTAAGCTACCCCTGCTGGCAGAGGAAGAAGTCGTCAGCTTTGGGTGTTCATTTTTGCTTCGTGTTTCCTGGTACTCTGGCCCAAGAGTTTGAGTGGCTGGTTATTGAACTAAATTGGGAAATTATTTTGGCTGAAAAATAACCCAGACTAAGTAAGTCAACTTCCATGGGTCCTTACCTTCACAAATGTTTTGTGATAATGTAGTTGACGAATGTGAGGCTGGCTTTGGTTTGCCAAAGGAGAGAACTACTGAAGTGGCTATTGCTAAGAGAAATTGTCAATCAAACTCCTTTCTAGGAACACAGCCCTTTCAAACTTGATTAGTTCGCACAGTTACTAGTGCAGGAGTAAAAACAACTGGCCTCTGAGCTGGTACCAGTATTACTACTTTAGCAGCCCCCTGAGGTTTATTAGTTATTAATGCAGCTATACGGTTTCTAATGTGAGAGATTTGGTCCGTCTCATTCGTCTGATGGCAGAGGTGCACAATGCTGCAAGGAACTCCCAGAGACTTCTCTGGCCTCCTGACTGAATCACACACACATCTAGAGAGTTTTGAAAAAACATCTTGGTTATTAGATGTCTTAGCACAACTTTAACTATGATAGTAAAGATCTTTCACTACTGTTTCTGAATCATCTAGGTTTTGAAAAGTATATATCTTTCCTGCTCAAAGTAGTTGCGTCCATTGATTTGGCCTTTTTCATCGCTACTGCAGTCATCCTTATCTTGCCTGCAATATGTGGTTCAGTAGTCAACAAAGAAGTGAATTGCCTTTCAAGGTGAAGATTAACCTACATTGAATATGAATGGAGTTTAGAATAAATAGCTTACAACTCAGTATCAAAGAGCTGGATGCCGGAAGTAGAAAAGATAAACTCTATCCTCCCTCTACTTAATTCAAGCATGTATTCATTTGGCTGTAGATAACCTGACAGGATGTGCATTTTATTTTTTAATAGAGCAGAGAGTATTTTATTTAAAGATAGCACTAGAAACCCAGGTTCCATCATACATGAAATGCTTTTTACTTTTCAGGGAGCCCATTTGATTTGTGCTCAAAACCAAATTGCAAACATTGATTCAGTCTTTGACCTCCAGCCCTGCTTTTCCACCAGATCAAGAGCTCTATATGCCTTTTGCGAGGGAAGATCTATGATGCTTTGGATAATAGAACCCTAGCAACATACAGCTACAAAGAGGCCCTGAAGCTTGATGTTTACTGCTTTGAAGCATTTGATCTTTTAACATCTCACCATATGCTGACGGCACAAGAAGGTCTGGATAGTGGTATTTCTCAACATACAAATAAAATTTAGCTACTTTCTCAATATGCCTTTTTCCTGCATAAAAACTAAAGCAATACTACAAGTTACAGACTTTTAAAATTTAGGAATAGAAAATGAATTAAATGAGTGAAAACTATAATCTGATCAAATTTACATATGAACTTTATTTTTCCATCTTGCAGTGCTAAGAATGAAAAGAAACAAACCCAACTGCCCTGTCTGTTAGCTCTGGCAACTCCCTCACTCTTGTCCAGCCTAAACAGTGTTTTTCCCGTGTTCTCAACTTTGCAGGCTTTGAATCTGCAACACTCTACTAGTGCTCTCTTAGTTCTAGTAGAGATTGCTTAATATAGCATTCTGAGCAGTAAAACTGGACACGTAGAGTAAATAAAAATAGTGTTGTGTTATGTCATCTTTATTATGTTTTATTTAAAAGAATAGAAGCAAAAAGTAAGAATTCAATCATTAATTCTCGTAATTAGTTGTGTTATCTATTTTTAGTGTGTATGTACTGTTTTTATTCCTTGTGATTTTGGGATGAGCATCATAGAACTTAGAGATGCAAGGAATTTTTGAAATGTTGGATCTTGCTATTTCTTCTGTTAAGTGACCACCTCAATATTTTTTTTTTAACTCAAATAGAAAAAGAACTTCTTGAATCTCTACCTCTTAGTAGACAATGTACAGAAGAAGAACAAGAATTGCTTCACTTTTTATTCGAGAATAAATTGAAAAAGGTAAACCTCCAAACTGACTTAAAAGCTGGAGAATTGATAGAAAATCTTGACTTCAGGTGTAAATTTTCTTGAATTACATTTATTCTGTACATTGGAATAAATAAGGCCTTTTGTAGTTTTGGTTATTAAAATTGATGGTGCAGTAGACAGCACTTTATGGGGTAGTATAATAATTTTGTGTAAACTTATTTTATGATGTGGTGACAACTTGAAATTCTGATATTTTTTTTTTTTAACTTTATTTCTTGAGAAACTTTTAGGTGGGGAAAAAAACCATTAATGACGTAGTTATGATGTAATGATGTCAGTTACCAGAAAATACTAGGATATAATAACATTATTCCAGGCTGTTTTTTCCCAAGATAATATGAGAGTGCTGAACTATATAGTGCTCAGTACTTATTTTTACAGCCTACACGTAAGATATCGATGCTGGCAAGCATATTTCATGTTCTAAATGAGCTTTTAAGTACATCATAAAGAACCATTTTACCAAATAAGTGTGGTATGGACTTTTGGTGTAATACTAAGAATTTTAAGAAGCCTAATGCTGCATAAATATTATTTTAGAATGAAAACTATTAATATCCATATAATACTGTATTATATATAATTATCATCTGATTTTAGATTAGAATCAGATTTTGTTTCTTTTATCTTTCAGTATAATAAACCCAGTGAAACGCTGATTCCTGAATCAGTAGATGGTCTTCAGGAGAACCTGGATGTGGTAGTATCCTTAGCTGAAAGGCATTATTATAACTGTGATTTCAAAATGTGTTACAAGCTCACTTCTGTGTAAGTATACAAAGCAGCTTTAAGGGGTTTTCCACATATGGTGTAGCATGATAGTTATGGCTGGGCTTACAGTGAATGTTATTGTTCAATGCGTTGAGTCTAGCAGGACACATTATAGAGTAGGGCTGATGGTTGGACTTGATGATCCCAAGGGTCTCTTCCAACCTATATGATTCTATGATTATTTTTATGATACGCAGCAGAAGTACCCAAAGCAAAACTCCACGTTCATTCCATGAATGTGAATTCCATTCACGCCATTCAGCACGGTGCAGCACTTCCCTTCATCCAGCCTCTTCCTTACTCTGGTACCTTCAGTTTTGTTTCTTGTGAACCTCCTTCTTGTTTGGCCTTTGAAACGAACAGATTTGGATCAGTTGGTTAGTTAGGAAGTATAATTTCTCTGGCTGATCGGTAGTTAAGTTTGTTTTGATGTGCCAAGTATCATGTCTCAGTTGTTATTTAGGCCAGGCATACACTGCTGCTCGGTTGTCAGACCAGTCAAAACCAACACCACAGATTGCTTCTCCACTGTAAATGTGAGCACGTGGTTGTGGAGCTATTTTTTCTGCTGGCATGACAACTACTTTTTAAGAAACTGTATTTTTGTGTATGTACTGCATAGTCTCAGATTATTAATAAGTATAAAATAACAGGGGCTTGGGTTTGTTTCTGTACAGCTTTCTCTTAGCTGAAGCAAGCCATCACTGTGTAGAGTATCCCATGGATCAAGTGCCTGCAAGATTTTTGGGAAGGCTGTAGAGAGTGCTGACAGGGTGAATTTCAACATCTGAGTAAAAAATATACGTCTGTTGAAATAAATTACTCCAATTAAGTCACTAAAATTATATTATTGCATCTTTGGTTTCGAAACTTAATTGCCACACTTTGTCTATCAGAAATTGGCAGGAGCAAATGTCTCCTAAGGAGGAGACTGTCACAGATGCTAGAACTTGGATATAAGAGTCTGAGAAGTCTTCAAAGTTTTATACTCTCTTCAAAGGAGTATTTAGTATATTTATTTATATGCTCTTTTATACTTTTCATTTGAAATACTATTTAAAAATGTCAACTAAACTTTTAACTCTTTCAAGGTGTACTTCTCTGAGAATGGGTTCATAATTTTATACTTCTGATTTAAGAGGTTCTGTAAAATGATTTGGAGACTTAATTTTTTTCCCCCTGGTTAGTTTGCCAAATGGCATATAAGCATGTGCCCTTTTTCCAAGCATTGGCATGTCCTGTGTGCCGTTTGGCTGAGACTGCCTTGCATTTCTGAACACCGCAGGAAATTTAAATATTTAACTGAGCTAAATATGTTTCCTAAGGCACCCTTAGTCTTCAGCTGAGGGCTATTGCTTGAAAGTTGCTGTCAAACATATGGAAAAGGTGAAGAGAAATGTTGCTTGCTGTTACCTGGTTCAATTTGAAGTGACTTGCAGAGAAACGTGCATTGTACTCTCTCTTTCTAATTGTATATTCAGTTTGCAAGGATTTTCTGTTAATCTAAATCGATAGTTGTTTTTCTGGTCTTAGATAACCTTTATTATGCTCATAATAGTTAGTTCTAGTCCCAAATAGTTTTCCAGTACCTAAAGTGGTAATTAACTGGAACGTTACAAAAGCAGCTTGCTTATAACACATTACATTTTTTTTCAAATGTTCCTTGCAGATTGTTTATTTGTTTGTTTGTTTGTTTATTTTTAGAGTGATGGAAAAAGATCCTTTCCATGCCAACTGTTTACCTGTGCATATAGGGACGCTTGTGGAGCTTAATAAAGCAAATGGTAAGAAACACAACATTTCACGTGTATTCAAAAGAAGATTGTAAAGCTTCAGTTTTAAGCTAGAATTAAGGATGCCAAAAAGCTCCCTAATATACCATTTTTAATATTACACACGTTTTTCCTCCTACCTGCAGTTTCAAGAAAACAGTGTTAACTGGCAAAGAAGGAAGTTTGAGAGCTGACAGTGGGTGCAGAGTCTGTATTTGTTCATGATCATGAGTGACACTGGTTTTGAACCACTGAGTGATGTAGCCAGACAGTGAGCTAGACTGCTTCATTTTTCTTTGATTTCCAATTTGAAGCGATCTTCCTAGAGTATCTAGGTGTACATTTTTTGCTTAACAACAAAGTAAATTTAAACTACAAGGAACTCTTCAGCAGTGAATATATTTAGGTGGACATACTTTTCCCATAATAGCCAAAATTCTAGACTCTCCTTGCCTATGCTGTTGTGAAGGCCTCATTTTTTTTAGTTCAAAGAAGTTAATAATCATGCAGCATCTTCGTTGGAATTGCAATAATAGCTTCTTTGCAGCTGGGATGGATTTTCCTTATTTCAGACTGCATATAAATGTCAAAGCAAGTGAGGAGCTTTAATGTCTTTAAAACCAGATGGAATCTAGAATAAGGGGCTCATTATGATTTGCAGTCTCTTTGAAGGATGGTGCATTGTATGTATGCAAATAGGTCATGAGGTGTGTTAGTACTTCATAATGTTTAGTAAATGTCCTCCCAATTGCTTTACAGTTAGCTACATCTGAAAATGTGGCCAGTGCACTAATTTTTCTTCTAAGTCTGTCGTCTTGAGAAGCGTTTTGTATATTAAGTTGGTATTTTGTAAGCCAGTTCTCAGATTTGATTTTTCTGAAGCCAAGAATTGATGCAAAGTACTCCAGGACAAAGTCATCAATTTAGGAGCACTGTACTCTGAAGAAATAGGAATTTTATGTACTGTAATGCTATTTCTTTTGACATTGCATAGGCAATGGAATTGTTATCCTGTATCTGCTGCTGTTAGAAAATCCATAGGAAGTTATTCCGAGAATTATTATTTTTATTAGAAAAGAAATCCCTTAGAATTATTCCAAATAATACAATAATGTATTTGCTTTTCTCCTATCCTTAGCATATGATTGCACAGGAAACTGATCTAGCCAGTATGTTTTACCTTTTAGGTGTAGGAAGTTTAATAGTGTTTTACTTTGACAAGATATATTCGAGTGTAATGCTACAGGCATTTATTTGACTGTATGTTGCTGCAGAAATCTTTAAAAGGTGGGATATATAGCTCCTTATTTATATGCTGTGAAGACTTATGGGTTGTTTGGGTTTGGGGTTGTTTTTTTTTTTTGTTAATTGCAAAACCGAATTTATTTTGAGGCAGTTTGAAGCATTACCACTCAAGAGATAACATTTTTGTTCACTTGTGCACTAATAACAATATATGTTCTGGATATTTTGTATAGAAAGCTAAATGGCTTGAAACACCATAATGTTTTAGCATGTTTTAATTTTCTTTTCTTGTTTCTTCCCACTATGTAGAACTTTTCTATCTTTCTCACAAACTGGTGGACTTGTACCCAAATAATCCTGTAAGTTGTTCTAAGCTTTCATTACCAGGTAGCTTTTTCTAGGTGAAAGCACATAAAAGTTGTAAAGTAACAGGCAGTTGGAGCAACAGAATTGAGAATGTGTTTCTGGATGGAGCTAGTACAAATGCTTTGCTCTGGTGAGACCTCACCTGGAGTATTGTGTGCAGGTCTGGAGCCCTCAAGATAGGAAGGACATGGACCTGATGGAGCAGGTCCAGAGGAGGGCCACAAAAATGATCAGGGGGTTGGAGCACCTTTGCTACGAGGACAGGCTGAGGGAGCTCGGGTTGTTCAGCCTGGAGAAGAGGAGGCTCCAGGGAGACCTAATAGCAGCCTTCCAGTACCTGAAGGGGGCACACAGGAAGGCTGGGGAGGGTCTGTTTACAAAGGCCTGCAGTGACAGGAGGAGGGGCAATGGCTTCAAGCTGGAAAAGAGCAGATTGAGATTGGATATTGGGAATAAGTTCTTTACTCTGAGGGTGGTGGACCACTGGAACAGGTTGCCCAGGGAGGTGGTTGAGGCCTCTTCCCTGGAGATATTAAAGGTGAGGCTTGACACAGCCCTGGGCAGCCTGGTCTAGTTGGGGGTGTCCCTACTGACTGTGGGGAGGTCAGACTAGATGACCCTAGAGGTCCCTTCCGGCCTGGACCATTCTATGAAATTGTTCACTTCTCTTATTTTCTATGCATTGTAAGTTTCTTGAACCAAGGTTCTTTCTTTTAAAACAAAGTACCTGTAAAATATATTCACTGTGAGGTAGTCAATGTGAGATATTCACTTTAAATAATGATTTAAAACAAATGCTACAGTAATAAATGCACGTGCCTCTCTGGGCAACCTTTTTCAATGTTTGATCACCTTCACAGTGAAAACTGTTTTCCTGTTGCTCAGTCTGAATTTCCCATGTTGCAACTTGTACCCGTTGCTCCCATCCTGTCAGTGCTCCTCTGAGAAGTGTCTGGGACTATCTTCTGTATTCCCTATTGTTAGATCTTTGAAGACAGCAATAAGCTTTCTGTTTAGTGCTCTCCTTATAAGGCTGAACAAACCCACTTAGAGAAGTACATGCCAGCAGTTCTAGCTTGTCTGCAATATCGGATGATTCGATAAGCTGACTGGGTTTTCAGTGAAAATATTCTTAACTTCTCTAATTACAACCTGTTCCTCTGTTCTGCATCACCTATGGGGGTGTTTCACTAAAACCAGTGTGATAGATCTAATAACGTTCTATTTTTATTTTAATGGGTAGGTGTCATGGTTTGCAGTAGGATGCTACTATCTCATGGTTGGCCACAAAAATGAACATGCCAGAAGATATCTCAGGTAAAATTATATTTTTTTTTCAGGTTTTCCTTAATCTGTTGATCACTCACTAAAATATTTAACGTTCGTGGTTTTGTGTAAGCTCGTAAAATAAGCAGAAGTCTTATTAAACTGGTTACTGCAAAAATACTCCTTCTGTTCATACCCTTTTGCTGGTATACCAATCTAGACCTCAGCCTTCTAGAAACTTCAGAAATGGCATACAGGATTATGTGGAATCTCTTTAGGCAGTTGCCTTCCTGTTGCAGCCAGGTGTAGTCCTTGCGTTGGCTCGTGCTGCTTAAGCTAACTACAACTTGGCAATGAAGCCTCAGTTCTTAGCTTAAAGGTACTCAGGCATTCTCCCAGGTTCACGTTTTGTAAGGGGAAGAGCTAAATAAAAAACTCTGATGTTTGGCTGCCTCCTTCTTTCCGTGCACGGGCAACCTTGGACTTTTTAGGCTAGTCAGTTAGTGCAGTGCTCTTTCCTGTAGGTCTTCTGTATGTGTACTCTTCATCAGCACTGGGGTGCAGGACCTTGCTGTGAAGTAGGGCGTTAGTTTTGGTGCCAAAAGCCTACATCAACCCATAAGGCTTTCATTTTCTTTGAGACCTTTATAGACAATATACATAAACTGTTTAAATGCCTGTTGATTAAGAATAAGCTATTTAAATCCCTGGCAAGTACCAGTCTGAAATTCTTCCAGAAGCTGTTCTGAGTGACACAGGTGGTTTTGGCAATGAAATGAAAACCATCTTTATTAAATCTGCAAGCATTCCTAGCCAGGAAGGGTCTACAGATATGTAAAGGAGGGAAAAAAACAGAGTCTGAATTCAGGGTAGTTCTGGTAAAGAGTCTAGTAAATAAGGTCTAGTGAAAGAGAAATAGTAACAAGGTGCTACAAGGCTAGGGACAACTGTGGGCTAGGCACTAGTTTTCAGAAAAGGATCTGGAGATACTGTGGATAAAAACACAAGCTCCTGTGTCATTGTTTTGGAGCTGCAGGACATCATGCTAGGGCATGCTGAACAGAGTAGAAGGCAGAGCTGGGCAGTGCCCAGTAGCATGAAGGGAAATATCATCCTGTCTGCATCCCTCACATGTTGCAAAAGGGCTTACCTCATCTCAGCCCCAGTGAGGAAAACAATGTTTATAGAATCATAGAATGGTTCAAGTTGGAAGGGACCTTAAAGATCATTGAGTTCCAACCCCCCTGCCATGGGCTGGGACACCTCCCACTAGAGCAGGTTGCTCAAAGTCCCATCCGGCCTGGCCTTGAACACCTCCAGGGATGGGGCATCCACAGCTTCTCTGGGCAACCTGTTCCAGTGCCTCACCACCCTCACAGGAACGAATTTCTTTCTAGTATCTAATCTAAATCTCTGCTCTTTCAAGTTAAAACCATTACCCCTTGTCCTGTTGCTATGCTCCCTAATGAAGAGTCCCTCTCCAGCTCTCCTGGAGGTTTGCTTCAGACACTGGAAGGCTGTATAAGGTCTCCTCGGAGCCTTCTCTGGGCTGAACAACCCCAACTCTCTCAGCCTGTCCTCGTAGGAGACATTTGTGGTAGAACATAATGCCTCTTTTATAATAGTAGCATAGCTGTGTTTTAATGTGTCACTGTTGACAAGTCACCGTTTGTGTGGAGAACTCGAAGAAGGATGCGAGACATTTGCATTTAATTCAAGAGAAGCAAAAAAAATATGCTTGTCTTCATTAAGGCTAGAACAATTATATGGCAAAATTTCAGCACACAGTTCAATTTAAGACGTCACTTGGTACTTTGGTATCCTGCTTGTGTAAGTTATGTTTGCTAGAATGTTGAAATGTATAGCTACAATTTTGTAGTACAGTATGAGTCACTACTAACTTTTTCTGCAATTCAGCCAAGTCACCTGTTATATCATTATTCATGTTCAGTAACATCAAATAATTCCTGCTGTCCGTGAACAGCAATAGAAATTATGCAGTGAATTCCTAAAAAGGTGTCTTACTAATAATAGTTTGTTGAACTTTAAAACTTTGTTTGGCACTGGTCATTAAAGAAGATTATCTTAGTAGTTGTGTGCCGTAGCATTGCTCTGTAAGTAGCCATCTGAAGCAGAAGAAATTTAAACTTTGGATGTGTGTGTTTGTGACCTGCTCTTGTTCCTAGCAAAGCTACTACACTTGAGAGAACCTACGGACCTGCCTGGATAGCATATGGACATTCATTTGCAGTTGAGAGTGAGCATGACCAAGCAATGGCTGCGTACTTCACAGCTGCACAGCTCATGAAAGGGTATGTCAAAAATGTCATATTCAGAAAAAATAAAATGAATCCATAAATAGTGTAGAATGTTGACCTTTATCCCTTTAAACAGTAGGAATATGTTTGCAACAATTATCTCCTAGAGAGCAAAGGAGGAAAATACCAAGTAATATTATCATCTGCATTTGACTGCCTTATTTGTACTTGGCTATTGTTATGATTGATTTATTTTATTTTATTTCAAGCTCTAAAGTCAAGAATTATATTTAGCTAATCTGTGTTCTACCTGAAATTTCTCTGAAATTTCTGAATCCTGTTTGTCATACCAGCTCATAAACTGCTGTATGGTAATACCTTGAACAGCTGTCCACTACTGCGGAGAAGGTTGTAAACTGAGCAGTGGACTAATCATGTCATACTAGATATAAAACTGTTGTATTTGGTTGCAGTTATTGATGAACGCAATCCCTTTATCGTTGCTTCTTCCATATTCCATTTTTAAGTGAAATGTAGGGGAGAACTTGTAGAGTAGGGCTGATGGTTGGACTTGATGATCCCAAGGGTCTCTTCCAACCTAAATGATTCTATGATTCTATGATACTAGGGACAAAAAAAAACCCCAAACCAAACACCAAACTCAGAGCTGAGTTAAGCACGGAGAGAAAACACATCATTCCAGAGCAAGTTACAATTATGTATTGAAGTTCAAATTCCTGTCAATAACAAAGAAAGATATAAAGTCTCTTAAACTGCCCCTGAGGTTAATAGTCTGTTTCGGTCAGCTTTTTGTTTGGATGTAGGCATACGTATGCAAACACAACTGTTATTTCTTTATAGTTTGTGATGCCGTTTCTGCTAAGTGCACGACACTTTGTTTGGTTATAGGTGTCACTTGCCGATGCTCTATATTGGACTGGAATATGGTTTGACCAACAACTCCAAGTTGGCTGAAAGGTTTTTCAGCCAGGCGTTAAGCATTGCACCCGAAGATCCTTTTGTTATGCATGAAGTTGGAGTGGTTGCATTTCAAAATGGAGAGTAAGCTTGCCAAATGGGATGAAATACAGTCTTAAACATGGATTAATCTGAAGTGTAACGTGCCAGTATATCTCCTGCAGTGCTTGCATTGAGTTGTAGAACACAAAGTTGCTTTTGATTCTAGTTTGGATGGCGTTTACCCTAAACCTTTGCTTTCTACGTCGTTCTTCCTTGTTTAAGATTGAACGAGGAAAGAATTCAGTGCTTGAGGCGGATGCAGAGATCAGTCATTACGCTGTGTGTGCCTGCCCTGGGGTAGTTACGTGCCCTGCAGAGGCACCTGTCTGCAAACACAAGTGCCCACAGGCCAGGGAACTTTGGACAGCGAGACATTTTGTCAGCTCAGGAGGGTCTAGAAATATTCTGAGAGATCCTGACGGTTATAAGAACTGTTCAGTGAATGTTCTTGGTTTGCTTCTGATTCTTTTTCTTTAACCTTGTCTTGTTAGCAAAAATATAGCCAAAACGTGCCATGCATGCAAAGTGTAGCCAAATGTAAATTACTGGGGTTTACAGCTAATTTCACTCATACAACAAAATAATGTCAAAAAACCTGACTTTCTCATACTGCTGATGAAAACTAATGAAACTAACTTACTTTTTCTTTCCCCTCACCCTGTCAATTCTTAGCTGGAAAACTGCAGAAAAGTGGTTTCTTGATGCACTGGAAAAAATCAAAGCTATTGGAAATGAGGTATTTTTCCTAACACACACAATCATAAATTTGTCAACCTCCAGGAATTGCTGTAATATCTTCTGACAAGATATGCTTATTTTAAGGTAGAAGAATTCAATATAAATCTGACTTTAAAACTTGGGCCATCTATTTGTAAATGTGTATGTCAGGTTTTTAGGTGAGAATCATCACACGTTATCTTTGGTGCTAGAGGAAAAGGCAAAGAGTCTGTTTCTGTATGAAATCAAAAGAAAGTAACCCTTGACTGGAGAGTGGAATCCAGGTCTCATTCTCAGCCTTGGGTCTTAATAGACCAATGGTTCTGGGTGGAACTGGGTACACGTGTGAAGATGGTTTCTGCCACCTTAAGTGCTAATAATTTTTCTAATTACTTCATGGTGGGTTTTTTTTTTTGCTTGGACATATTCCTGTAGGTTTGGATTTGTTTTCTTTCTACCTGATAGAGCCACTGTGTGGGAATGGGCCCAGGGATGCTTAGTTAATTTCCTGAAAGTAATCAAAATAATCCCTGGCAAAAAGTTTGTTAGGAAATGTGCCCATAGTGCCAGAGTTTAGTAAATCAAAAGTCAGCCATTACAACCCTGATTCCTCAGATGCTGGAACACAAAATTGAGTTTGTACCAGTTTTATTTATTTTAGATGTGTGTCATCATCTTGTCTACAGGAACACGTTGTACTAGAGTAACTTAAGACGCCTTCATGAAAGTAGTACCACCTTGTGTCAGGCTTCTTGTGAATCTTACAATGGGTTTCCTTGATTTTTAATTTAAATTTACTTAATGATGATACCACCTCATGGTGCTGTAATTGTTAACCCAGCATCTCCTGTCAAGGTAATGAAATCTAGAGTGGAAAAGAGTGAAAAACCTATAATCTTCATGTGGACAAGGCACACATTTGCTAAACCACACTGCATAGATAGTACTTTATACACTCACCAATATATAAACAGGGTTGTTGGGTTGCAGCCAAAGCTGTATTGTTTATGCCATTGCCACAAACATTGTGGATCAGGCTTATGTGCAAATTCTTTCATGTTTGCATTTTTCACCTTTATTGAGAAGTGCTGAGTATCAGCATATCAGTAAACACACACAAATGGAAACACAGAATTAGAGTGGGAAACACCAAAAATAACTAGAGATACAGAGATAGCCTTACATTGTTATACAGCACAAATACAAAATGCAATCAGGTCCAAATTATTTTTAGTTTCAGCAAAAAGCATTCTGGGAATTTTCTTGGCTTAGAATGTCTTCCTTGTGCCTCATAAATGAGCTAATTTATTTAGAGCAGGTGAAGTTATACTGTGGAGAAGACTGCAAAAAGACCTTCAGTATTCATGATTATTTTACAAACGCTTAATCTGGGGGCTTTTCAGCGCTCCCAGGCTGAGAGACTTGATGTGATTTTTAAGTAGAAAACAAGTGTTTTTTTGGTCTGCATCCAAGTTGTACTGTCACTGACTCTTTAAAGAAATTAATTGGGTTTGGGGAATGGAAAAATTAGAAAAACGAGTTACTGAATAAATGTTTTGACCTTAGTTGTGTGTTTTGAAAAGAACTGAAAATACTTGTGATATTTTTCTTGCTCATGGATGAATTGCTTTGTCCATTATATGTTTGTTTGGTTGCTTTTTTTTTAAAGTAGACACAATTCAGTTACAATCTGGGAAGCTACAGTTTTTTGAATTGTTGCATTATTTTGCAGGTAACAGTTGATAAGTGGGAGCCTTTATTGAACAACTTGGGACACGTCTGCAGAAAGCTCAAGTAAGCAGAAAGTGCTGGAGCTGACGTTTATCAGGAATGCTACATGAGTGTGTTTTCTGTAGGCCTGCCTCTCAGTGGTGTGCCACATGAGAGCAGTGTAGAAGCACCTTATAGGGACACGGTTCCTTAAATCAGCTTGTGCACCTAAATACGTTAATCACCCTTTATATCCCCTTTACTGCTTGCAAGTTAAAGTACTTAATATGAAAGCCTTTCCTTAACTATTGATTCTTATTAAACTGCGAGTCTAGGCTTTTAGATCCTTGTATGGGTCTGAATTCTAACTGGCTGCTGTCCCTGTCCTGACATGCTTGGATATAGAATATGAACATAAAGGTGGTTTTGTGCCGATTAGTTGCTCGGATCAGTGTTTATCCTTGGTTGGGGTTTTTTCTTGAAGTGAAATATTCAAGTGACGTTAACACAGCAATAAAATACTGCTTAATGGTTTTGAGATCAGAACTATTTCATATTTCCATTCTAGGAAGAGAAAAAGAAAGTTTCAAGTACTTAGGCAAGCTTTAACAGTTTTAAAATAGATAAATGTTTTCTCATTAATTACCTTTATCTGATTTTAACTAGTGTTTTCTTCTGTTTAATCAGTACCCTATCTTTTTGTTTTTTAATGTCAGGGTTTTAATTGTCCAATTGGTGTGTACTGTAATTTTTCTTTCAAAGCTGCTAATGAGAATCATGATGAGGGTAGATAGAAGTTGTACTTCTGCTTTGGCTTTGGTAGTAATTGCTTTGTGCTGGAATTGCCGATTAGTCTTCATTTTCATTATGAAATACGGATGTATAATAGTTAGCCCTTCTGCCAAGATCAAACAAAAGGCACTGCTGCTGGAGTGAATTCATGAGTATAATTGCAGGGTTTTTTTTTTCCAAATACTAGTTTCATTTATAATGCCTTTTGTCTTTTTGTTTTTAATTTCTACAGTAAGTTAGTAACTCCTTATATCACACTTTGGGCAACGTGCATTGCATTATTTGTTCAAGTTCAGAAAGCCAACCTAATGTATTACTACACCCTTGTAAACAGGTACCAGTATAGGTTGGGAAATGACCTGTTGGAGAGCAGCATAGGTGAAGGGGACCTGGGGATCCTGGTGGACAGCAGGATGACCATGAGCCAGCACTGTGCCCTCATGGCCAAGAAGGCCAATGGCATCCTGGAGTGTATTACAAGGGAGGTGGTTAGTAGGTTGTGAGAGGTTCTCCTCCCCCTCTACTCTGCCCTGGTGAGACCCCATCTGGAGTACTGTGTCCAGTTCTGGGCCCCTCAGTTCAAGAAGGACAGCTTGAGAGAGTCCAGGGCAGGGCTACCAAGGGAGTAGAGCAGCTCCCATATGAGGAAAGGCTGAGGGAGCTGGGTCTCTTTAGCTTGGAGGAGACTGAGGGGTGACCTTATTAGTGTTTATTAATATGTAAAGGGTAAGTGTCAGGAGGATGGAGCCAGGCTCTTCTCGGTGACATCCAGCGATAGGACAAGGGGCAATGGGTGCAAGCTGGAACATAGGAGGGTCCACTTAAATAGGAGAAAAACTTCTTCACAGTGAGAGTGACTGAAGGGGCTGCCCAGGGAGGTTGTAGAGTCTCCTTCTCTGGAGACATTCAAAACCCACCTGGACGCGTTCCTGAGTGACCTGATCTGGGTGTTCCTGCTCCGGCAGGGGGATTGGACTAGATGAGCTTTCAAGGTCCCTTCCAATCCCTGAGATTCTGTGAAACCATCTTTCAGGAAAACCATGTTGAGAATTTAGGCAGCTGTATGACTTGAAAACTTCTGTAATTAAATTACTAGTGATCATAATACATGCCGTTGGAATTATGAAAAGACCCACTGGATATAGGTCTACTCACCAGCACTTTGTGGTTGAAATTTGAAAGCAGCATATGAAAATACAGTGGTAGTTAATTGGACTGGTAAATACTACGAGGGAACATAAAATTCAGATCATGGGAACGTTTGGTGCAGCAGGCAAACAGTTGCATAATTTTTCTGCCTTGATTGTTCCTTAACGCCCTCCAACAACTTCATGTGTTGCTGTTTGTGAAGTTTCATTGTAACTATAGACATTAACATTTCTTTAGACAGTTGTTACTTTTATGTCAAATGTGGCAATTTAATTTCTCAGAGCAATGCCATAATGTGTGTTTAATCCTCGTTTTTATAAAGTAACATGCAATAAGCAGTCTAATTAATGGATGATTTTCAAAGACAGGGTGGCTGGGATTTGAGAGAAATCGTGGATATGTGAGAATCTTCTTTTTCTGATAGAGATGGTAGGAAATTAGGTGTGACAAAAGTACTAGAGTATGAGGCACTTACGGGTTGTGAAATTTCTGCTCAGGGAGCTTTTCTCACTTTGAACAGTGAGTGATTTAGGCTGGGACAGCTCCTTCGTTCCCCTGGGGAGGACAATGAAAGCTGCAGAAGGAAAGCTAAAGTTAGAATGAGCAGCATTAAGCATCTAAAGCAATTTACTATATCAGATCGCTAAGATCATCTCCAAATGGGGCCTAGCTCTAGGCAGCTGTTGTGCTGGATAAAGGGAACAATGATTTCTCAGTTCTGTTGAGGAAGAAAATAGTCAATATCCATGAGTCTTGTGTGCGTTCCATTATGTTCAGAGTAGGAAGCAATAATTTTTAAGCTCTTGCAGGATCCTGTGCCACTGAGCTACGGAAAATATCATTATAATACTATATAAACACCATTCACCCTGCAGCTTACTAACAGTTTGTCTGTATCTAACCCTAACAGGAAATACGAGGAAGCACTGGAATACCATCGCCAGGCTCTAGTATTAATTCCTCAAAATGCTTCTACTTACTCTGCCATCGGCTACATTCATAGTCTAATGGGCAACTTTGAAAGTGCAATCGACTACTTTCATACGGTATGTAACTACCTTAAAGTGCTGGTCACACATTCTCTTGTCTCTGGTTTGGTTTTGGAACAGAGAACCAGAATTTTGTCCAGCCTCCAAATTAGCGTTTATTTTATAATCTTAATTAAAAAACAAAAAATCATCTTTAAGTTTTCTGTTAATTATGTAAAACCAGCCACTTTAGGAGACTTAGTACTTGGACCTACTCGGATCCTTCATTTTTATAAATTAGTTGAATTTTATAATTTTCATATACATTTTACCTACATAAACTTCTCATGCAGCTGAAATGATTTAAAATGCTTCCAGCTTATGCCTTGAAGTAGAAATTTTACACAAAGTACAACATTTAAAGATAGCACAGCTTTCTGTTGTCTCAGATTTACCTTTATTATATGATACTTATTACTGCAGGACTGTGATACTTGTGAAATCACTAAAACTGTCCTGTAATAATAATATACATTTCCATGGAGTAACAGTGCATTTTCTTCAGTTGAGTTTTCAGTATTCAGGTTGATTGGCTTGAATTCAGCTGCAGGTCTGTTTACCCTAGAAGCTTGTATTACAATCATTTAGTTGTAGTTACCTTAATCATAGAATCATTTAGGTTGGAAGAGACCCTTGGGATCATCAAGTCCAACCATCAGCCCTACTCTACAAGTTCTCCCCTACACCATATCCCTCAACACCACATCTAATCTGCTCTGAAACACAGTCAGGGATGGTGACTCCACCACCTCCCTGGGCAGCCCATTCCACTGACTGACCACTCTCTCTGTGAAGAATTCTTTCCTCATGTCCAGCCTAACCCTACCCTGCTGCAGCTTGCAGCCATTCCCTCTCGTTCTGTCGCTCATTGCCCGTGAATTAAGCACACCTCAATCTATTTTGCTACAGGTTGTAGCTTAGCTATGCAAAATGGACTTCCTCCCAGGGTTTGTAATCACTATTTTAGTAGTATATTGTAGTTCATGATTTGTGAATGATTCTCTGCCTGTAAACATGCCCTGCTCTTGTTTTGTTTGCTTTGTTTGCTTACTGCTTCAGCCAGTTCACACCCTGACCTTATTTAAGTTTTGCAGTGTTTTGCTCTATAGTTGAAGACACTGACAGCAACTAAAGAACAAACTCAGAACCATCAGGGACTTGAGGTGTAAAGGGTTTTATTTGCTACTTGAATAATTTTTACTAGTTTGTTGTTTTGTTTTGTTTTTCATTACTAGGCCCTTGGTCTTAGGAGGGATGACACGTTTTCAGTCACGATGCTTGGACATTGCATAGAAATGTACATCGGTGATTCTGAAGCCTACATTGGTAAGTCTTCCACTTACTGTGACTCTTAAAAGCATCGAGTCCTTTCAGAGGAGTCTTTTTCTTGCGTCAAGGAAGACTGTCTCCCGTTACCTGATTAACTGACAGAGCAGCTTTTTGTTTGGGTTTAATGGTTAAATGAGACAGAACTTATCAGCAATTGCAGATGAACACAGTTTTTTGTAAGCATCCTCACAGTAAATTCTTACCAGTATAAAGAAAGGCAGCACTTGGAGGCAGTGATGGTTCCTTTTATAGAATAAAATGTTTTGTGGCAGCTTAGAAACCAAAGGGAATGAGGGAAAATGGAAAAGTGGAATTAGAAAATTCAAGGACTTTATTTCAGGTAGTGCTGCTGTAGAGGAATCTCGGCAAGTAATTTCTCACCGTGTCAAAACTCTGCTGTGTGGAGAGAGGATAAATTCTTCTGCCTCCAAAAATAGAGCTTTACATATATTTAAGAAGAAAAAAAAAAAAGTACTTGATAACAATAATACATTTTATTGCCATAGTTTGAAATATTCTATGAAAGCTTTTGCGACC
>VZTM01016024.1:21675-64422 GCA_013400555.1 Jacana jacana | reverse complement strand
CCCCAACTTTATATTTCTGCTTAATTGAACTTAGTGATTTATCTGTAATGAACACAGCTGATGTCCTGTCAAGCATGTTAATGAGGCTGAAGCCCATAAAAGCCATCTGTGCTCTATTGCTTTTCCTGCGGATTTGTTTTATGCAGTTGAAGCAGATGTTTCTTCTCAATGTTGTCTTGCTCCATCTGTAGTTGGTTAACACATCTGGAAGAACCATGCAGCTGTGTGCTGTGTATTAATGCAAACCGTGCTGGGTGAACTTAAACAACAAAAGAAGCTTCTTAGAGAATTGGGAAGGGAATTGGCAATTGCTTCTCACAACAGACTTTTGAATCTGAGTTCTACTTCTCACATTGTGCTTTTCTCAAAAAGCAGCTTGCTGGATTTTTTCAGAACAACTCTATTCAACCTCAGTCATTAAGCAGCGACAGCTCCCTGTTAGTCTGAAAGCAGAGAATCAGAGCGGCTTCCGGGTGCTGATTTCTTTCAGACAGGTTTTTGAGAGCTTTCACATGGAATGAACTAATGGTTTGACGTTTTTCCTAGGAACAGAGATCAAAGACAAATTAAGATGCTACGACTTCGATGTACACACAATGAAGACATTAAAGAACATAATTTCACCTCCTTGGGATTTCAGAGAATTCGACATCGAAAGACAAACCCTGGATGAAAGCGGCATAGTAACGTTAGAGGCATCCCAGCAAAGGAAAAGTACAGATACTAGTCGCCCACTGGAAGAAACCTTTGAGATTGAAATGAACGAAAGTGACATGATGTTAGAAACATCAATGTCAGACCACAGCACGTGACCATAAATGCTGGTAGAGAGCTGGGTTTCTGCAAGTGGGGTTTTTTTTTTTGTTTGTTTTAGCCTTTTTTTTAATGGTGTTATATTCTCAAGAATTTGCTATTTTTATATGAATTCAAACTACTGTTCTGTACTTAACAAACAATGGAGAAATAATGCTTGCCTTAAGGATGATTAAAAAGCATACACGACAGACTGTTTCTAGGAAATTACTCGTACCTGATGAAGTAAAAAATAAATTCACTTTTTTAGAAAACTGTTTACTCATCCATGTGTCTGCCATCAATAAGACTGACTGTGAAGGGTTAAAAATAGCACTTGACATGTAACCGTTAACAATGTTGTAAAACTGAATAGCCAGTCTAATGTGGTATTATTGTGGCTTCTGACTTTTCATCCTGTCTGTGAGGAATGCTTTCTTAGTAAATAGACCAAAAGAATCCATGAAGTTCTGTACTTACTAAATGTGTATTCTTTTAAGTAGCAATTTCAGTGGCTTTCCATCATTTCCCTCTGATTTGGCACATAGGGAATTGATGATAAATCATGCTACTTTGTTATACTTTAATTAATTTCACTTCTTTATCATTACATTGTATTACTGCAACGTCATTTAAGGGCCGTTTTTGGTAAGCTGACTGGGCAACAAACCGGAATGGTGTAAACATTAAGATGAATCAGTCTTACTTGCAATTAGTGTTACAATGAAGTTGCAAGCCACGGTGTGCTACTACTGTAGGGACCACGGTCGTTCACGTTACACGTAGGTGTTTTGTCAATGCAAAGGATTAACTGACTAATACACATACACAGTTTTTACAAGTCTTTGAAGTGTGGTATTCTTAAATGTCGTTGGTTCACTGAAAAATGAAGAAGTAAAGCGTGTGCTTCTGAAACAGCAGCAGCCATTTGTCCGTGCACTAAACAGGACAGGCCTGCTTGCCTTCTTAGCATGAGTGTGGGCTGTATCTCCTGTACATTTTTTCCCTTCCTTGGTCTTCTCGCCTTTTCCACCTGCGTCACTCTGTGGGGCTTACAATTAAACACTTCATGCTACAAGCTGTCATGAGACTTTCTTCCGTGACTTGCAGCCAAGTTTGGGCTTGTACTGTTAAGAACAGATCTCCTGAAGTTTAGCAGTCCAGACTTCAATGCAAAGTACTTCAGAACTCAAGAGCTAGCATTTTTTCCGTAGACAGATATTTCAGGAAAAACAAAAATTATTTTTGTTTTAGTCAGCAAAATAAAATCATTGGTCTAAACCGTAATTTCTGCACTGTATCTCAGTACGCGTGTGTTAACATGTAAGTGTGTTTACAATTATACTTTGAGCATAAAACATGTATGCTTGGTTGTGATACAGTTTTCATCCACTTTATCGGGGCAAGGTATAAAAAAAAAACCCTGACGTATCAGTGCGATTCGTGAAATATTTTCTATACCTCTTTTTGGCACTTTATGTAACTGAGAGGGGACAAGGGCTGAATCGGAGTATCTGTACTGCAACCTTGCTGTCTTTTTGCTTTCCAGCAGGCCATCTGTTTTGACTTAACAGTTCTCTTGAAGTTAAGACAGACAAATGTTTACTTTTAATTTTGCCAATGAATGGGTATCAAAGGATGGGCTGATACTGTAATCTTTCGAGTGTAACTTTGTATAGAGTTTTACATAAGCTGGAAAATATAAACTACTACTTCTCATCCCACTTCTTCTGTCTCATGGCTCATTGAGTGCTCAGGTTCTGAGTCCAGAGGAATAAACGCTTAGTAGACATCACGAGGTGGAAGAAATTGCTAGGTGGGAAGGCCTTTGATTCTCATTAGCCAGTCTGAGATACCTGCTAGTGAATCAAAATGCTAATGCTCCCTTTTCCTCTGTTTCACGTTCTTATTTGCTTGCTGCGCTGCTCAGACAGACCTTTTTGCCATGGCTGATTATGTCTTCATTCTTTGTCTCTTTTCCTGATCGCGCTCTCGCGAATCCCCCACCTGGAGCAGGGAGATTTCATCGCATCAATACAGGCCACCTGCATAGTTTGAATCCAGGGTATGGGCTGTTTTCCACATGCCTGTGCATTACAGAACGTGAACTCCAAGTTCTGGAAGTTTTAGACACTTAGACCCACGCTTTAAAATTCAAGGATATTGAGTGAGTAGAAGTTTAAGGAAAAGTCTTGTGTTTTAACAGCGGTTGCACGCACTCTCACTGTTGAAATGGGGTTGGGTCCGGGAGATTCCCTTATTTTCCTGTGAGCACCAACACAGTATCGTAGTCTGCTTCTGCCACAATGATAGTGGGACTTGTTCTGTGGCTTCACAGAGGAAACTGCAGATGCCCAAGTTACCATTCCATATGTTAGAACATGGATTGGAGTCTGTGTCCAGCGCAGAATTCAGTATCAATCCCGTATTTTCTTAAACGTTAGAAAATAAGGTCTTACTTCCAAGTTATAGAGCACCCAAAGTTGCATGTTGTCCTGAAAAACGTGGGGTGAGCCATAGTGGAAAAGTCTTTACCCAAGCAGAGTGCAGGAAAAATTAATTGCTTGCATGTCCTGGTCAGCACCAGGTCTTTCCTTCACCGTGGCTGGGTGAAAAATTCAGAGAGAGGGTTCTCTTTTCCTTTGGTATCTGCCAGTTTGTGTGCCATTCAGGTGACTTCTTATGTTTGAGGTGAACCAGAGATTTTTCCTGGGCACACTAGAAGACTCTGGCCAGTTAAGATCCTATAAGGAGTGTGTCTCAGCAGCGAATGTATTAGGCAAGTGTCATCCTTTAAAGAGTCTTTTCGTAGCTATTTTTACATCTGTGCTTATGTATCCTGGATGGTTGTAACCAAGAAGACCATCTTAAGTGACAGCAAAGGTTTCTTGCTGCACACAGAGCAGCCAGAAGGCTACACCCACAGATTCTCAAAGAGCTGGACACCCTTTTCTCTATATTATTATCCATTTTTTTAAATCCAGCATAGGTAAATCTAGTTTTCTACTAAGACATCATGGCAATTTCTACATGGAAGTTGGCAAAAACAGTTTTCTAGTAAATCAGGCCTTTTATCTAATGTCAGGCATGGATATAAGCCTTGGGTTGATTCCTTTTTTCTATTAATACTATTTTCATTGACAAAATAGTTTAGAAGATTGATAAAAGTTAGTATTTCTTCCTGTGTTCTCCAGTCATGATCTGATAGTATGTTAGCTCTGGTAACAATGCCTCCAAAAAACCACTCACCCTGGTGCTGCTTTCTCACTTGTGTTAATACAAAAAGCATTCTGTGGTTATGTTGTGAATTAAATTGAGGAACTGGTCCAGCATTGAAAAAATTTTTCTCTATCATCTACTCAGTTCTCAGGTTCAAAGACAGCAAACCACTGCTGTGTTCATTTTGTCAGTGGGGCAGAGTGGTAGGAGCGGGAAGAAACGGATGGAATAATGGGAACAGGCGTTGCTATCAAGGCAGTGTATCATAACACTGCGCTTTGGCAGGCATCTGCTCGAGGTTGTTTGGCTGGCTGTTGCTGTCCTTCATCTTATTGGCCTTTAAAGTTACCTAGAAAGAACCATATTTCTTGATTGTGAATGACTTTTCCTGGACGTCAGAGGAATTCTTGAGATAACTTGGCTTGGCTTTCGGCCCTTGGGGCAGCTACAATTAGGTTAAGAGCTCACCCAGGAATTTCAAGAAACTCTTGGGATCTTGACATTGCAAAATGTGTCGATTGCAATCTAGGATTGGATAAGCCTCGCTCCGATTGATGGGTCAGTACTTACTTCCAAATCAGTCACCCAGAAGACCAGTTTCCCCTGAGGGACTCAATTCAGGGACACTCTGCAGGTAAAAGATTATTCTGAAGTTATATTGCTGTATATTTCCCACATTCTTGTCCTTGTTCTGCTCATTACTGGTAACCTTCCCAAGAACCTGCCACTGCCAGAGACTGGACTGCAGCACTGTCCAACTCTAAAACCATTCTCCGTCCATATTTGGTATTTTTCTCTAACTCATTATGATAAACCAGATGCCATCTACCAGTATATCACAAAAACAGAAGGCTATAGGATGTGAGGCTTTGTGGGAGGAAAAGAGCAGCTCAATCTGGAGGAGCCAGTGAGAAAGGCAGGGAGACATCAGCCAGAAATACTCTCAGGCGACCTGGGAGGCTGAGGCTGGTGATGAAGCCTCCCCTTTAGGCCGACAAGATACTCCCCCAGCAATGAGACTGATGTAAATAAGGAGCAGTAGCCTCTTTTCCCACCATTTTCTCCTCAGGACCTGGGTAGCTTTCAGGCCCTGCATCCTATGGCTCTATGTGACACCTCCCAGATGTGGCTCTGCCCACCTTGCTGTGTGAGGCAGAGGCAAGACCATGGCAGAGGGAGCTCTCAGGGCTACTAGGCCCTGGGGGGCCACCAGAGAATATAAGTGGGTACATTTCTTCCCACCAACCAGCACAGTGGGGCTCTCTCTGGGCTCCCTGACAGTGTCTGTCCTCGCCATGCGGGAGGCTGGCGACGAGGGGCCGCCACATCCCTCAGCCTCCAGCGGCCACGGGATGGGGCGACGGAGCCCCGCTCAACCGACTCCCCCTCCCGCCCCCAACTCTCGCGAGATTCCCCCCTGACCAACGGCCAGTTCACGCGAGATTTCCGGCCTGGCTTGCGGGCGGCGGCGGCGGTAGCGGTGGTATCTCCATGCGGTCGGAGCGGGAGGCCGGGCCGGGGTTGATGCGGGGAGGCGGCCGCGACAAGTGGCCCACGGACATCCCGTTGCGACGGGAGTCGCCGCGCCGCGATCCGGACCCTCCGCCAAACCCGCTGCCGACGACGANTGGGCACACTAGAAGACTCTGGCCAGTTAAGATCCTATAAGGAGTGTGTCTCAGCAGCGAATGTATTAGGCAAGTGTCATCCTTTAAAGAGTCTTTTCGTAGCTATTTTTACATCTGTGCTTATGTATCCTGGATGGTTGTAACCAAGAAGACCATCTTAAGTGACAGCAAAGGTTTCTTGCTGCACACAGAGCAGCCAGAAGGCTACACCCACAGATTCTCAAAGAGCTGGACACCCTTTTCTCTATATTATTATCCATTTTTTTAAATCCAGCATAGGTAAATCTAGTTTTCTACTAAGACATCATGGCAATTTCTACATGGAAGTTGGCAAAAACAGTTTTCTAGTAAATCAGGCCTTTTATCTAATGTCAGGCATGGATATAAGCCTTGGGTTGATTCCTTTTTTCTATTAATACTATTTTCATTGACAAAATAGTTTAGAAGATTGATAAAAGTTAGTATTTCTTCCTGTGTTCTCCAGTCATGATCTGATAGTATGTTAGCTCTGGTAACAATGCCTCCAAAAAACCACTCACCCTGGTGCTGCTTTCTCACTTGTGTTAATACAAAAAGCATTCTGTGGTTATGTTGTGAATTAAATTGAGGAACTGGTCCAGCATTGAAAAAATTTTTCTCTATCATCTACTCAGTTCTCAGGTTCAAAGACAGCAAACCACTGCTGTGTTCATTTTGTCAGTGGGGCAGAGTGGTAGGAGCGGGAAGAAACGGATGGAATAATGGGAACAGGCGTTGCTATCAAGGCAGTGTATCATAACACTGCGCTTTGGCAGGCATCTGCTCGAGGTTGTTTGGCTGGCTGTTGCTGTCCTTCATCTTATTGGCCTTTAAAGTTACCTAGAAAGAACCATATTTCTTGATTGTGAATGACTTTTCCTGGACGTCAGAGGAATTCTTGAGATAACTTGGCTTGGCTTTCGGCCCTTGGGGCAGCTACAATTAGGTTAAGAGCTCACCCAGGAATTTCAAGAAACTCTTGGGATCTTGACATTGCAAAATGTGTCGATTGCAATCTAGGATTGGATAAGCCTCGCTCCGATTGATGGGTCAGTACTTACTTCCAAATCAGTCACCCAGAAGACCAGTTTCCCCTGAGGGACTCAATTCAGGGACACTCTGCAGGTAAAAGATTATTCTGAAGTTATATTGCTGTATATTTCCCACATTCTTGTCCTTGTTCTGCTCATTACTGGTAACCTTCCCAAGAACCTGCCACTGCCAGAGACTGGACTGCAGCACTGTCCAACTCTAAAACCATTCTCCGTCCATATTTGGTATTTTTCTCTAACTCATTATGATAAACCAGATGCCATCTACCAGTATATCACAAAAACAGAAGGCTATAGGATGTGAGGCTTTGTGGGAGGAAAAGAGCAGCTCAATCTGGAGGAGCCAGTGAGAAAGGCAGGGAGACATCAGCCAGAAATACTCTCAGGCGACCTGGGAGGCTGAGGCTGGTGATGAAGCCTCCCCTTTAGGCCGACAAGATACTCCCCCAGCAATGAGACTGATGTAAATAAGGAGCAGTAGCCTCTTTTCCCACCATTTTCTCCTCAGGACCTGGGTAGCTTTCAGGCCCTGCATCCTATGGCTCTATGTGACACCTCCCAGATGTGGCTCTGCCCACCTTGCTGTGTGAGGCAGAGGCAAGACCATGGCAGAGGGAGCTCTCAGCGCTATTAGGCCCTGGGGGACCACCAGAGAAGATAAGTGGGTACATTTCTCCCCGCCAACCAGCACAGTGGGGCCCTCTCTCTGGACTCCTCTCTCTGGGCTCTCTGACAGTGTCTGTCCTCGCCATGAGGGAGGCTGGCGACGAGGGGCCGCCACATCCCTCAGCCTCCAGCGGCCACGGGATGGGGCGACGGAGCCCCGCTCAACCGACTCCCCCTCCCGCCCCCAACTCTCGCGAGATTCCCCCCTGACCAACGGCCAGTTCACGCGAGATTTCCGGCCTGGCTTGCGGGCGGCGGNGCTGGGGAGGGGACCGGGTAAGGAGCGGCTCTGGTGGGAGGTGTCGGGGCATCCATGCAGTGAGGAGCATGGGGCAGGTAGGCCCTCTTCATCGAACGGTTGGAGATGGAAGGGACCTTAAAAGCCTGTCAGGTTCCAACCCCCGCCCTGGGGCAGGGACACCTCTCACTGGGCCCAGGTTCAGCAGACCGTGTCTCGTTTCAGGAGGCTGTGGTCTTCAAAGGGGTGTTTATTCGCCGGAGTACGCTGAGGTGCCCGGCAGCAGGGCTGTGGATTTGCCTGTCTTTTCACCTGTCGTTCTGCAGAAACCAAGACTGGCTGTTACTGAGGCAAAGCAGCTCCGGCACGGACAAGAGCACTTCTCTCTCCCTGGTTTTATGCAAGCGCTTTTTTTCAAAGAACACTTACGCAGAGTACTGTGATACTTGATTTAGTCCCATTTTCTCAATTGGGAAATTGAGGCAGCGAAAATCACTGTAACTTAAGTCACCTGTATTCAGATACTGGCAAGAAATGGAAAGAGATTGTCTGAAGCTTGATGGACGTTTTACTGTTTTGAGTGCTGGCATCATTCAGTCCCAAAGTTTTCTATATGGTTTTCCAGCCTTTATTATTGGCCAGTTTTGTACCTGAGTGTGGCAGGTTGACTTTGGGTGGCTGCCAGACCCCTGGCCACCTGCTCTCTGACTCCTTCAACAGGACAGGGGGAGATGATAAGGTAGAAAACTTGTTGGTTGAGATAAAGACAGGGAGATAACTATAAATTGCTGTCAAAGGCGGAACAGATGCAATGTGGAGAAAATGAATTTACCTTATCGCTAATTTAAAAAGAGTAGAACAGTGAGAGACAAAGATTAAAACTAAACCACCTCTTGCCCTCTCCCCTTCCAAGCAGTGCAGGGCGAAGTGGAATAGTGGTTGCAGGACATAAAGGCTCCTCTCTGCAGCTCCTTCCTCCTCATGCTCTTCCCCGACTCCAGCATGAGGTCCCTGGTGTGGGCTACAGCCCTTCGTGAACTGCTCCAGCAGGGGTCCCTCCCAAATGCTGCAGTTGTTTTTGAACTGCTGCGGCATGGGTCTTCTCCATGGGCTGCAGTCCTTCAGGATAAATCTGCTCCAGCATGGCTTCTTGCTGTGCTGCAGCTTCCTTCAGGCATCTCCACCTTCTGCAGCATGGCGTCCCCCACAGGTTGCAGTGTGGATCTGCTCCAGTGTAGTCCTCTGTGGGCTGCAGGGGGACAGCCTAACTCACCGTGGTCTCTTCCAGGAGAATCTTCTGCTCCAGCAGCTGGAGCACCTCCTCCCCTCCTTTCACCTTGGTGTCTGCAGGGCTCTTTCTCACTCCTTTTTTCCCCTTACCCCTCTGTCTTGCACACAGCCGTGCAGACATTTCTGTTGTATTTTGAATACTTTTTCTCCCAGGAGCCACTGTCTTGGCTGTGGGGCTCAGCTGTGCCCTATGGTGGTTTTTTTGGAGCTGACTGGACATTGACTGTGTCCAGCATGGAGCTGAGGCCACCCTGGAGCCTCTGCTGCCAGCGTCTGGGCACATAAACACAATACACTAAGATTATGTTGTAATAGGAAGCTTCAAAGTTAGTTAAAATAATTTTAAAAAGAGCTACTATAAAAAAATGGTGTCGTCAATATCTGTTTTTTGGTTGTTTGTTAAAAAATCTTGGTTTTGGCTAAATTGCAATGCTTCTCAAGCTCTTAATTGGAACATCTCAGTTACCCTATAATTTTGCAATGTTAGCAAAAACTGAGATAGGGAAATGACGCCATGTGTCAGCAAGTCCAAGAAGGTAAATCACTAGGAGGCAAATGTTCCAATTGAAGTTCCCAATTGGAGGAAGAGCTTTTAAAGGGGAGTAATATGATTTGTTTAGCCTCTTTCTACAGCATTTTGATCAAAGATAAATCTCCATTTTCTTTTATATATGCAGGTAGTTATTCGACGGCTTCCTCCTTGTCTAACTAAGGAGCAACTGGAGGAACAGCTACATCCTCTGCCTGCCCATGATTATTTTGAGTTTTGCACTGCTGATCCCAGGTGAGGATGAGCAGTTTGTGTAGGTTTTCAGGTGCTTAAGACCTAATTAACGTATTTTGGTCATACCAAAACCATGTTTGTTTTTTTTTTTTCCATCAAGCCTTTTTTGTTAGTTTTGTTAGTTAAAATATTTGTGCAAACCTGGATACATATGCAGAGGCAATGCATTCCCACTCTTTTCTTTTACACCAGTGTTTTTGTTTATGTACAAGACATGATTTTATTTGAAACCCTGATGTTTCTTTTACTTTTCATTAGTAAAATGCAACAGACTATGTATCAGAAAAGAGTCAGCCTAGGGCAAATATCACAAAAGTTTTTTTCATGAGTGCTATTTAAGCTTACTTTCTTGGTTTGCTTACATGTTTTTGTATTTATTTCGTACAGTTTTTCAAATAATCCACTGTTACTAATTTTTTTTCTCATTCAAAACTGAAAAAAAAAAAGTAGTGGATGATTTAAAATAAATCAGGTTTGCTGTTATATGATTTACTCAGTATCACAGTGGCAAAATAAAATTCCCTTTCAAACAAGACAATTTCCAGAAGAGAAGGAACTTACCCAATAAAATAAACAAAATACTACACCTGCATGCATGTATTCCAAAAAAATGAAGTTTAAGATTCATCTGGCCCATCTTGGCTTACCTGAGCGTGCAGTGACTGATTCCACTGGCTACAGAAGGATCCTGGATGCTTATTGCTGACCAACTTCTAAAGTTAGAGGTGACCCTACCAAAAGTGGTGGTCTTTCCTTCACAGGGATTTTTTTGTGGCAAATTATACTTAGAAAGGTCTAGTTCCTGCTCTGATTTTATTTGAAAGAATACTGCTACTTCTTGCCATCTGTGTGTTATGAGATGGTTAATTCTGACTGTACAGGTTCTCTCGGAGCTAATCCCACAATCAGAAAGGAACAAGTGTCTGTTCAGTGAAACATATGTGTGGCAGCTAAATACTTCTACTATTAGATCTACTACTTATCTATTTAGCTTCAGCTTTTCTGGTAGAACCACAAAGAATGTGAAGTTAGGAAAGAGGAGAGTTTAGTCTGATTGAAAGTCTTTGTAGTTAGTTACATTTTTCTTCTGAGCCTTGCCATCCGTATTTGCAAATGGGTCTCTTTGAGGCTTCTGTCCCAGCTGTTCATTTTATCAGGGAAAAATATCAGAGGCAAACAAAAAATTCTCTGAAGTGGAGTTGATTTGTCTACAGTGTGTTTAGCCGCACAAATGCCAGGAAACATTTAAAAAATTACAATTTTAATTTTCTGGAACAATTGGCACAAGAATTTAGGGAGTTGGCCTTCCTAGAAAACAACAGTTGTACGTATAAAGTTTCATTTTTCTCTCTACTTTCATGTGATGGAATCTGAAGTACTCAAAATGCTGTCCATTCATTTAATTGCATCTGTGTCACTCCTGAAAGATCCTGTGTTTTTCTCTCTCACACTGTGTTATTCATCATGCATTTTCATAGAGCTAGGGACAGAACATAAGTATATCTAAACAGGTTTTTTAGATAGCATATATGATAGTAGCTCGTTCTGGTAGAGGTATGAGGGCATGCTTAAAACAATTGAAATGTTCATTTGCCTTGAAGAGCCGATCTTGATGATTACAAATTTTAAAAATCTGAAGAAAATAAAGCTATATTTCTTACACTGTTTTGTTACAAGACTTCAAGATGCATCAAGCAAAGAAACACATTTTTCAAGGGTTTTTTTTTTTGTTACCGTGATACGTCTGTTATATGTTACTTGGGTTGTCAGTTTCCTTGTGCCCTGTGTATGAGCCCTGTAATAAAGCAATGGGCTGGGAGGCAGCTTTTCCTCCTGGCTTTCTGATTCCTATTTTCTTCTGCCTTCACAAATTTCAACTCTCTAGAAAACAGTGTTTTCGTATAAGTTTAATTTTTTCAACATGAACTGGTTTGTATTCACTTTTTTTTGCTTCATCTTGCTTTTTAAAAATTATGCTTTCCTACAAAAGATGGGTTTTTTTCAGAATGGGTTTGTCTTTAGAAAGTTTGTATGGCTACAACTTCTTTCTGCAACCAATGCAGTTTAAACAAGCATTTGGCTGCAGTTCTACAGGGGATTGTCCTGACTGATCATTTGCTCTTTGAATGGCCCAGGATCACTTTGCTCCCTTTGTTTGAATGCCGACCCATACCCATGTACATCTGTTTATGATTTAACTTTTACATGCTCACATGCTCTAGAATATACAGTAAGCTTTCAGAAATTGTAAGCTAGAGGCAAGATTAATACAGTGAGCCTTAGTCTCCTCTTACCCAGCAGAGATAAGGATATACTCTTCTGAGTATAAAAAAAGGGCTGCAATAATCTGTCCTGTTATGGACAGTTCACAAAACTTCAGGAAAATCACTGTGGATGTGTCTTCGTGCCATTCCAGCTAACAGGAAGAGCTATGGGACAGCGTGGGCATGTTCTCTCTGCAGCGCTTCCTGGCTTTCACTGATGAGCTTTTCTCTAGATCCTATACCGTGTGATCCTATAGTGGCAACCAATCCAGAGAGCGCAATTACAATAAAAACATAAAAAGCAAATTTCATGTTACCTAACAGGATTAATTTGGAGAATCTGCTCAGTGAAGAGGATCTATTTGTTGGAAAGAGAAATGGGCAACCAAATGTTTTGATATAGAAGCAGACAGATTTACCTCAAAAGCTGTAAAATCTCAGTTTAAACACATCCTGTGTAACTCTAGATAACAGAAGTTTATCAAGAGAAGTTTATCAAGAAGTTTAACAGAAGAAGAATGAGTGAACTCATTCAGATTTCTTCAGCTGTGGAGTATAGACTTTTTTTTCCCCACAAAACACCCTGTTAAGCTGTAAAGCTCATCAAAAATTAATGCCAGAAATCATGGAGGTTGAAAACTTTTTAGGAGCATCTAGACAAATATTTATCTATTAAAACCTACTAAACAGAAGGATACAAATTCTGCATTACAAATGAGTCCCTAGGATGCAAGTAGCTGAAATGATATACTAGGTGAAGTGTCAGTGTGTAGTTTCGCCTCTTTGATAAACTTTCTAATCATCCTTTACTAGTTGCTGCTGGAGAAAGGACTAGAGAGGTCTAACTGCAACTGGTTTTACAGTTTTATTTCCAAGGTCATCTGACCCTAAAGGACCAAACATACATTTACACGGATGAACTCCTTTTCCTGTTTTTGCAGTCTAAAGGTTCTCTTTGAGTTTTCAGTGTCTTACAGTAGGCAAGCTATAAACCTGCTTACAACTTCATTGGATTAAGTAATGGTCATTAATGTGTAACACTTGCTCAGTTGCATCCATTTCAGTAAAATCATTCCAGAAAACAACTGTTGCCTTGTGTTTTGTTCATTTTTCAGGTTCATCTGATTCACTGCATTACGTTTATTCTCTCTTGTACATTAACATCAAACTACAAACAAAACACTGTTCCTGTGACTGATGCTGCAGCCCTTAGGGATGTTTGTTGGATGAACATACTCTCTAGCTAATAATGAAGACTTTGCCTTCTTGGCAATCTGTCTTGTTCTCAGACTCCAAGTACTATATGTCCCAGATACCTTTTATTTTTTGTCTGCATGTAAATGTTTCTGAGTCTCCCAAAACTTCAGTCAAGAGATCGAGCTCTGGCACTGCAGGATTTGTATCATCTCTTGAGACCAGCACTGAAAGCTGAGTGCTGGGACTCTTGGTGTTGTGAGGTTATAACGAACAGGAGCTTTGCTTACTTGAAAGCCAGTCAAGCAATGGATGCCACGCCAAGTGGCACAGACAGTGATAAAGCTTCTTGCAAACAGCACTCCTTGCATTCCATTCATAACCGCTTCCCAACATTTTACTCACGGTTACTGCAGGCAAACAGCATTAATGCTGTGGGATGGTAGTGTGCAGCCAGGAACGGCACCTCTGAAGGGGCAGTGCCTTTAGAGCTTCAAGGGAAGCACCACTAGTATGTTCTGGGTGGAATGAGTGACACTATTGTCACAACTGCATAGTGTTTCTGCTTCTCTTCTGCTGGGGAAAATGTCCTCATTTGTATCTGTAAAAGGAAAGGCTGAGGTAATTTAAAATGATGCCAGTTCATTCCAGTGTTCTGGAATTGCCACAGAAGGTGAGAGACAAAAGGATGAAGACCAGTGGATTTTAGCTTGACATGACAATGTAGATAATGAGTTACCAGTGTGATGGGAAATTAGAACGCAATTTATGAATGGAGTTTATTTACACTTCAAAATTTGGATGTAGAGATCTATATATACATGTAAATATATATGTTTGTGTATATATATACACACACCGTGACTGATAATGTGTTTCTTATAGATAACTACTTAAAATTGCTTTCCTGTATACCAATTTTTACACAGTTGTGTTTAAAGGTACTTTGTAGAAGAAGTAAATGTATTTGTTATTAAAATTACGATAAAAGTAAGAGCTTGAAGAGATGATAGACTCAGTATTGTAGAAATACACGTAAACTAGATGAGTGGATACCCTTGAATCCACAGCAGAAAACAAAGGAACGGTGTGTTATACACTGAGGAGATGCGTACCAGTCAGACTCATTTGAGTTATTCCCATAGAGATTGCTCTAAGTGATGTCCCAGAGATGCCAACATGTGCAGTCCATCTGTCCAAAACAGGATACAGATGGAAAGCAGCATTACAGACAGCAAACGTGGCAAAATAGAAACAGCTGTCTGATTATAAAACTAACCAGGCAACCTCAAAACTGAATTTGAAATCCTGAATGAAATCTGTGCTGGTAGGTACTCGAAAAAAGGAGTAGGCACAGGGAGTCCAGTGGCTGTTCTGTGGGATTGGCTAGAAGGCAAAATCCTGAAAAGCAAAAGCTGTGTTTTATTGACTAACTGCTGAATACAAAGTACAAAAATGTTTCTTCTTGGGAGAGTGTACTAGCCACAGAGCGCCTGTGGCCCTCTGAAGCCTTGTGATTTCTTAGCTGCAAGGTGGCCCTGGGGAGTTCCCAGTGGATAGGTGAAGAGGGAATCCAGGGTGGGAGCAGCAGTTATAAGTCAAGTGTCTGAAACCCAGAGTAAAAGACAGTATTTTATATGCAGGTCAGCGCTGAGCATTTCTGATTTGCCTGCTTCAGTTAGCTTCCCATTTAGAGAGTGAATTGTGTGCATTGTTTTTAGGCACACTGCACACTTTGCTGGGTAAGAAGCCAAAGACAGAGGTCTGAAACACTGAGTGAGCAGGCCTTTATACGCTCAGCACTCTGTCAGGTGACTTGCCTGCGTATGAGAACCAACTCTGTTTGTAGAAGTGGCTCCATCAGAGAAGGATCCTGTAATGTTAAGCATCGTTGCACCCATGTTTCTACAACCTTCTACCCTGATACAACCTAAATGATTCTATGATTCTATAGCAACAGTAATGGACAGGCAGGCCTATTTTACTGTGCTGCTGTGTGCACATCAATATCCTACTGTGCACAAGCATGCTTTTGTGTTTTTGGTGTGTTTCTGCTGATGTGACTCATAATGTGTAGCAACAACATTGGATCCCTTATTTGCAAGGTAAATCCTAAATCTCTGCTTTCCAAACTCCCATTTATACATTTCAGACTCAGTTTTTGCTTACTCATAAATGCTTAATAACCATATGAAACGTTCCTCTGTTTCAAAAGATACTCTCTCTGATAAGCCTTAGCTGAAAATGTTAAAATGTTGTGTTGTGTACCAGGAAAAGATTGTATTGCCAAAGCAGATGAAACAGATGGTGTTGGTGTACAAGCTAAAGGAAATAAGGAAGGAATAAGTCTTTGTATTTTCAGTTCTGTTTCATGATGATTATGTGCCCAACCATAAGGTTCAAAGTTACTGCAGGAAAAAAATAATATCCAACTATATGATGAAGCTGTTTGCTGTGCCCTGAGACACAGAAAACCACAATATCATAGCAACTGGGACACTAAGCTGTGTCCCAGTCTGATCTACAGCAAGTCTTAATATTTTACAAAAACTAAAGATGGCTAGAACACTGAAATGGTTGTTTAGACTAGGAACTGAAACTCAATTTCTCAATCTCAGATAATAATAACTTGGCTGAAAAACAGTGCTTCCTCCAGATTCCTGGTTTGGTCTTGTGAGTCTTCAGCATTTCATGTGTATAATCGCATCAGTCTCTAATATCAGATCTCACTTAATTTAAACATCAACAAACATGAAATGTAGGAGTAGTCCTGTTAGTTATCACGAGAGAGAAGGAAGTTTACTTCTTCCAGAAGACCCACTAGGTATCAGAGACTTCCTTACTGTTCCAGCCATTAGGAAGCACAGGGACATTTCTTCCTGCACAGCTATAGATTGCCACAATAAAATTTCCTGCTTTACATACCTTTTTAAAATACATTTTTTTAACTGTATATAATTATGAAAAATATTACTTTTTTTTTTCTTTGAAACTAATGAGAAAGAAGCTGGTTTGTTTCGTGTGCTTTGCATCTTGGTGGTCACTCCACAGCCACCCTCGAGATACCTTGTGCTGCATGTGCAGACCGGATGTTTGCAAATCTGATCACAGAGGATTCTGCAGGGTTTGCAGAACCTCATGACAAATCACAAGCCACGTACCACCATGTTCGTTTGGTCAAGCTGTTCCAGAGGTGGCTTGCAAATAGTGGATAACTGTGTGGCATCTTTATAGGCTGTGGCAGATGCCATCCATGCCTGTAGTGTCTTTCAGCGCTGCTTCCTGTCAGCAGCATAGCCTTAGCCATGCCCTAACAGGCATTTTTATGTTGCCTGCTTACAGTACACTGAATGCTATTCCATTTCTAGAATATCAAAATACAGTGAGTAGGTATGGATGACATAGCTCTTTTTTAGAAGGAGAAGGTTTATCCTCTGCATGCTGTAGAAACACTCCATAATAGGTATTTTCAAAACATCTAAATGCAAAAAGCCCTCTGTTTGTTTTTTTGTTCAAACATTTCTCATGGCTACAATATCAAAAACAAATGCAGTGGGTTTACAAAATCACTGGTTAGTTATCAAACAGCACTGCTCTCTATGGTCACCTTGAAACACGCAAAGTGTTTGGGTGCACATCTGGATGCACATTTGAAAAAGAAAAAATTGCTTGGTTTGTAGTACCTGTGTTGCTTTGAGCTGCCACATGTGTGTATCCTTTTTTTTCTCTTTCTCACTCATTGTGCAATCTGATTCTGAAATAGCTATGGGACTGAAAAACAGTTGCAACTGTGTGTGTTTATTGTCTCCCGCTGCTAGCGGTGAGTTTGAAGACAGGCCATGCACATGTAGCAATGGTTTTGTGAACATTGATATTTTAAAGTTATGGGCTTGTGTTCAGATAAGTTTAAAAACCTGGCATAAGTCGTAGCCATCACTGAAGGCAGTTTAAGCCAAACTGGTTTATGCACACAGTTGCAGGGCTTTAAAGCCTGGATATGCCATGACTCAAAATAACTTAGCTGGTGGCTGGCAGTTCATAAGGTTACCTCAGTTTCATTGTGGTTGGTGCTGTGCCAAGCCTGTGGTTTTTATCAGGCACATTAAACATTTACCCTTGCAGTGGGATCTGTCGTTCAGGTAAGTACCTGTTCCTTCTTTTACTGGAAATTCTTTGGATTTTCACAGTAATTGTTCTTCCCAACTAGGCATTGCATGTATATTGATACACAGGCATGTCAGATGGAGCTGATTTATTTGTATATACTTCAGTGGATTATCTTGCCAATTATTAGGCTGTTGAATAACTTTCTTAAAGGTGGAAATCTCTTTAAATACAGTGGCAGCTTGGCAACTGCCCTTTCACTGGAGGCTTTTACTTACCTGCTGTTTCAGCAACAGAAACCTTTCTTAGCATGCCCAAGAAGTTCCCCAAAAGCACTGCTGTTATTTGTATCTCTTAAATCATTAAATACTAGGCTTAAGGCTTTAATCTTGCACAATGGAAGCATATGCTCTGCAATTTTGGGAAGCACAACAAACTAGTAATGTTTGTTTCAGTTCAGAATAAATTTCACGGTTGCATGCAAGAACTTGGTTGTTCAGTTATTTTTTGTCATATATATAGTTAGGTATGTCTAGGTAAACACTATGATATGCATGTTTAAGGCAGCCATTCCCCCAAGAAGAGAATTGCAGTGTGATCCTTCTTAGTTTTACTTTTATAGTCCTGAACAGAATAGTAAATAACAGAAAATACAATTGTTTCTTGTTGCAGCCTCTATCCTCATCTCTACTCAAGAGCATACATTAACTTTAGAAATCCTGAGGACATCCTTCTTTTTAGAGATCGTTTTGATGGCTATGTCTTCATTGATAATAAAGGTTGGACTATTTGTGTATAGATACATATATATCATTTTAGAACATTATTTGCTTCCTCATTAGCTAATTTTGCCAAGTGTTTTTTTTTTTCTCAATATACAGTTAATTTCATAAAAGTACGTTAAAATCTAGCACTTAAAAGATAATGAAGTGCAAGATACATTTGTCCATGCAGTCTTGCTTGTCTACGTGGTGTGCATGCTTTATGTGCATTTTGGTACCCTAAGCAATACACTGTAGAGATCCTACTAAGATAATTAGCTCATGCAAGCTTCACAGTTCATCCCAGCAGTAACTGAACACATTGCAAGCATGAATCGCCAAGTGTTCGGTGTGTTTCTGTGAGATGCAGTTGTGCCACTTATTCCCACTGTGAAAAGGCAAAATGAAAACTTGACTGCATCATTTTGGTTGCCCACTTTGAGATATGTACAGCTTGACCCTTTACAGCAGGCACTGATATCTTGAGTTCCAAGAACAAGAGAGATAAAAGTGGTTTCCATCTTTAAAATGCTCAGTCTGCAAAAGTTTGCAGTGCAGTGATCTAAAACTCTGTAACGTAGGTGTGGATAAACCCAGGTCTCCTCCAGTAGCATGAAACTGCCGAAGCCAAGAAATAGTGCTTTCCCTTCAGCAGTTCCCTGCCTTGGTCACTCATACTTTCTCTAAAAAATTGCATGGGTTGTATAAAACAGACATAGATTTGTTGGTCTTCCATAGACATGGTCTGTTCTGTACACTCAGTGTTAGAGGGATCCTGCAAAAATTAGTCCTGGCCACTCTTACTAGAGAGTTGATCTCCAAAGGAGCTGCCCGTCAAACTAACTAATTCCTCTTCAGCATTTCCTACCTGAGATATTTTGTAGGCTTCTACCTTAATGAGATTTGGATGGATGTTTCTAGAGATGAAGAACGACACATTCATTGCAGTGTGTGATTCCAAGATTTCAAATTCTGGGTGTTTTAGATGAAAAACTAAAACTGTTTTTATCATCCTGCCAAGACTTCACTTAGCCTAAATTAAGCACGTTCTTCAGCGTTATGCTGGACTGAAGCCAGAATCTTCTATACATTTTAAAAATGAGCTTGGACACAGCTGGCCAGTGTGACATGGTTGCTTGTGCAAATAGAGCACAAGTTTTGATCAAAGGTGCCTTCTGGCGAGGCTTGTGGTGGCATTGCCTTTATGAGGCTAAAAATAAAGCAAGGATTATTAGGTTCAATAAGGTTAACAAATGTTCTAGAAGATAGAAGCCAAGTTTTCAGTGGACTTGAGCAAAGTCTAATCATGAATCTGCAGCAAGTGGAAACCAGATGATATTCCAAAGCTACACACAATTCTGAGTCCAGTCCAAAGAAGAATCCAGTGTTTGAGGCAGAATTCAAAGAATCCATGCCAGTAAACACAGGCTAGAAGTTGTGTAATGCAGCATAAACAGGAAAAAAAGAAAAAAGGGAAGTTTCACAGAATTCTACATGTTGAGTTTTGCAGTTTGGGTTCTGAAAGAAGGTGGTACGTTTTCTTATTGCTTATTACCCAGAATTATTCTCTTTTTTTAAAGCATTCCGGCAGCAAAGCTTTACAGAAGCAACTCAGTTGTTTCTGATTCATGGCCCACTGGTGCTTACTGCTTGTCAGCCTGAGGGGGTGTGCAATTTTTTCTCTTCAATGAACATCTGTGAAGAGTCGAAAGGAAATTATAAATGATGATGCAAGAATTTTATTGGGCAACAGTAGTCATCTTCATCTTGATAGTCTTTGTTAGCATGTCTAAAAAATATTTTTTATATATATATATATATATATAAATAAAATCCAAATATGTTTTGTTTTGAATCTAAAATGCTGCTACATAGAATTTTTCACTAGAAGTTTAGGATGGGATTGTAGAAACATTGACCTTTGATTTCGAGTAAGACTGCCCAACACAAGTTCCAAGAGTTTTGAAAATCTCACTTGAATGTAGGGAATGTTTCTCCGCCTCCCAAAATTAAGCATTGATCTTTTTTAAGGTTTGGAGTATCCTGCAGTGGTTGAGTTTGCTCCATTCCAGAAGATTTCAAAAAAGAAGTTGAAGAAGAAAGATGCCAAAGCTGGGAGCATTGAAGACGGTAAACGTATTTTTTGGCATTACAGTGGAAAATAGATTCCATTTCTGTCTTGCATTGCAAATTATTAACATAATCAATGATTTTTCTTCGCAGATCCAGAATATAGGAAATTTTTAGAGAGTTATTGTGCTGATGAAGAGAAAATCTGTGCCAATCCTGAGATTCTTTTGGGAGAGATTGAGGCCAAAACAAGGGAACTCATTGGTCTGTTTTCTTGATTTTTCTTATTATTGAGAACATGAAATACCTTATTTTTATATCTTTATGATATTACCTGCAAGAGCTGACCTGTTCAGAGACTAAAGGATTGAGATTATTGTAATTAAATTTTCGTGATCTGGCCAAATAGTAGCAGGAAACATCCCACCTACTCTTTTAAGTCTATATGCATGGTGCACTTGATTTCACTGGAAGGTTTACCTGCTCAGTGCCTTCAGAAATGGGTCCTTAATACTTCTGAATATTTACAGGTGTATTAAAAAAATGGAAGATTTATTTTTAACAGATAGAGTTGGGGGATACTTAACAATAAGTCCCTGGTATTAGCTGCTTTCCTCGAGAAACATGAAATGGTTTCTCTTTGTTCTCATGGTCAAGATGCTGCAAAAGCTTTGAAATTAAGGCAACACCATGTTTGCTGTATGCAGGTGGCATGACTTTCACTGTTTCAGGGGGTATCTTTAGTAAGATCAGCACTGAAATCTTCAGTGCCAGTGTGCAGTTTTCAGGATAACATGGAGTACAGTTGTGCTTTATCTCCAAGTGACAACATGCAGAACTCATTCCCTAAGTGTGACAATCGAGTAGGAACACCCCCCATCCCCGCCCCCAACTTTTGCTATTACTTCTTTACTGTGTAAAAGTAGCCACCTCTTTTGATTAGAGTGATAGAATAGAATCATAGATTCATTTAGGTTGGAAAAGACCCTTAAGATCGTTGAGTCCAACTGTAAACCTAACACTGTCAAGTCCACCACCAAACCATATCCCTCAGCACCCCAGCTGTAGGTCTTTTAAATACCTCCAGGGATGGTGACTCAACCACTTCCCTGGGCAGCCTGTTCCAATGCTTGACAACCCTTTTTGGTGAAGAATTTTTTCCTAATATCCAATCTAAATCTCCCCAGCACAACTTGAGGCCATTTCCTCTCATCCTGTCACTTGTCACTGCTGTTTGTCTGTTTGCCCCTGCCTGTGACAAGCAGTTCTGTAGTGGCATTAATTATTATTCATGTACATAAATTGACAGTTGACTGCAGAGATTTGGAACTTAAACAGTTCAGAGGAAATGGAAATGCTAGAAGCATGGACATTTAGGTAATTCTGTTATCGATGAAACTTGTTTTCTAGATAGGGAATTTCACATTAACTTTACCCCAAATCTTCCCTACTATTTGACAGTCAAAAAAACAGTCAAAAATTTTGAAGGAATTTACAATTTGCAAAAATTTTACAATTTCAAGAAAGATTTATTAACTTAAAAATATTCTATCAACACAAACGATTGGTCTTGAGAGTTGCAGAGTATTGAGTAACAATATTGACTGAAGGCAGCTTTACATTAGGAGTTTCAATGCTTTGCTTATCAAAGGAAATCAAATCAGTTGCTTTAATTTTTCTTCTATTCAGATCTGTAGCCATTGCTATCAATATAAAAACCAAGATTACTTCAACGAATAGCATGTTTATAGCAAAATTCTGTAAGGGTTTAGTTGTATGTACGTGTTCAAAGGTGTTACTGCTGCTGAAGTCACGTGCCCAGGACTCTGGTGACTGAATTGGCCCTCATGCTCAGCATTTCCCCAGATAGGGTTACTGCAGAGAGCAAGATGAAACATAGAAGTTATAGCTGACACAGACCTTCATTTTGTAATTCATTTTCTTTTAAAATTTCTTAAACATTTTAAGAAAAAGCTCTGAGATCTTTATTTGCAGTAAGGCCCATAAACAAGATGGGTAAGATGCAGGTTGGATAAACATTCCTTTTTGCCCTCTTCTTTTGCTAGTTCTCATCACGCTGCCTCTCTCCCTTGAACTTCAAGTTATAAATTCTGATGAAACCTGTTGCATCACAGCCTCAGTCATGACTCGGGTCAAGTTCTGAACTCTGAGTACAGCTTATCCTTTCCCTGGACCCTCCACTTATAATTTGTGATCACTTTCAGCATGTAACAGTGTCCAGGGGCGGACGCTGCTCAGACAGGGGAGCTTATGGGACCAGGAGAAAGAGGCACAGCTGCAGATCTGAGAGACTGGTAGGGAAGGTGCTGGGGACCTACAAATTGTCAACAATTTTAGGCAGGTGGGAGAGAGAGGTGGGGGGTAGCACGGGGAATATAGAGATAAATGGAAGAAGTTCTCAAGTCAAGAATCTTTCTTTTTTGGGTGTTGCTTTTGCACAGTGATAGTTGCTAAAAATAAATATTGAATCCCATCAAGCCTTTCATTGATAACTGCCTAACAAGATTTTATCATTGACAAATGGTTTGTCCCCAGGATATCACAAAAAGATTCCAACGTTTTGGGGATGTGAATTCTGTCTAGATTTTGGCTACACCCTTTCAAATTTGATAAAAACTTTTATTTCTTCCTTTTATTTTTTAATTTTTCTTCCATATCCTGTCATGCATTCCAATTGTGACATTTTTTATGTCCAAACTATTGGTTTGAGGAAGAATGCTACGCATGACTGCAGAGCAATTCCTAGTAGTAAACATTTTGTGTAACTCTATCCTGGGAGGTCTAAGACTGATAACATTTGTTGTAACTACTCACAGCTGTTGAGTACATGAATTCAAGTTTGAATTCAGTACTGACAGTCATGAAGGCTATCTATACATGATACAGAATTTGATGGCATTCTCCAGGTTTTTGTAAAACTTGGGAATAGTTCAGGCAGGTGACCTAGGCTAGATTTCCGATCTGGAGGCAGCCCTGTAACATAAGAATGACTGTGTGATGATGCATTTTATTTGTTATTTGGGAAACCAGAGTTGAATCTGCTGATAGTTTGCTGTGTAACCTTGGACAAACCGCTTATCTCTTATTCACCCTGTTTTCCCATGGGAGGTGAATGCTAAATAGTGGTTAAATGGAAATGTCGTATGAGAATGAAAATGTTTCCTTCGTGATGTACTTTGAAGTCTGGGATTGAAAAGTGTTCTGTGAGATTACAGTAATGTGAATGAACAAGCAATGTAGCTAGGTTTTGATGTACAAAATGAAAATGTAGTAATAGATTCCGAACACATTTCTTTCCTTTTTGGTGAAATAACTGTTTGATGGACAAGAGAAAAAAAGCCATTCTCTTGAATTGAAGAGATATGCTTTTTAATTAAACGTTAAATAATCATGCAACAAATCTCTGTTGCTTCTAATCCTAAAGGCAAAAAAGGAACAAAGCGTTTCTAAAGCAGAATGATGTGAGTGCCTTCAAAAATATATAACCCAAATATGTTTATTAATTATTTGACTCCCTTGCAGATGAAGCTAGAAAAAAGGAGTTAGTACTAAAGTGAAGAAATGAGTACATATTTTAGGAGTTGAACACTATATCACAAATTTTTTGTGTTTTAGCTAGAAGAACAACACCCCTTTTGGAATATATTAAAAATAGAAAATTAGAAAAGCAGGTACGTTCAGACTTTTGCCTGAAGTTCAGCATTTATGTTTCACATGGTTTTCCCTTGGACAATTTACAATTAATCATTTTGGACTCTTTAGAGAATACGAGAAGAGAAAAGAGAAGAACGAAGGCGGAGAGAGCTGGAGAAGAAACGTCTTCGGGAGGAAGAGAAAAGGAAGCGCAGAGAAGAAGAAAGACGTAAAAGAAAAGAATTGGAGAAGCAGAAAAAGATTTCTGAAAAAGAAATAAGGATCAAGGTACCTTACCAAAAAAAATATGCTATTTTTCTGTTGAAGTTATTCAGAAGTTCTGTTGGTATCTCACACTGTTTATGTTGGGCATTACAGTACAGTGTGGTGATACCAAACCAGTTTTGACTGGAAGGGGAAATAATTGAGGGCTTTGACTAAGTAGTGTTTTTGAAACGTGTGACTAATTGCCTTAGGTACAATGATGTGCTGATGCAGTTAGGGCTGGTAGCTCAGATGTCTTCATATAACACTGCCACAGTCTATGCCAACAGAACCAAATTGTTCTGTGCTAACGTGTCTGAAGGACATTGCAAATATGGCTTTAACACTTTCTTGTCATGTAAATCTTCATTCAGCTGTAGCTGCTGAGATTATTTGTGTGCTTATGATCAGAACTGATGTGTTTGAATAGTATGCTTTAACCAAGTTCTAACAAAGCCTTGCTAATTTCAGGCTGTGCTGCCTCATAGCAATCTGAATGGATGTGCTTTAAATGACTTCACTTGTGCAAGTATTTCTCTGCTGTATTTTATTGGCAGTAACGTTGAGATCTGTTACATGATTCCTAAGAAATAGTAGACCTCAATAGAATCTTTATACAAAAAACTTAGGAGAGGAGAGTAGGTAAGTGCTTTCTCCAGTGTTCTCAGTGTATTAAAAAGTGTGCAGTTGAATGCCTGCTAGTGACTGTCACTCCTTAGCAAAAGTGAACTACCTTCTTTAAGTAACTTTTAATATTTCATACTTCATAAAATATCTTCCTGGCATTTTAATATCTTCAATCTTTATATGGTTTTGGTATGTTTAACACATTGTTAAAACGTCTGTTACAAGCAAGGAGGATAATTTTACATCATATCAAACCCAAATATTTCCTAGCTTCTTAAGAAGCCTGAAAAAGGAGATGAGCTGGCCAGTGAAAAGCACAGAGAAAAAGGTGAAGAAGCTGACATTGAAGAAAACAAATGGGATAAATCACCTGGATCCGGGAGTATAAAACCCAAATCATTGGAGGGTTCACTAAAAGAACTTAAAGAAAAGTAAGTAATATTCATCTTTCACGTTCTGAATTAGATCCTAACTTTTCATTTGAAGGCTTAAGTGTGGTGTGAGTGGTGCATTGGCTGGGTGTTTTGTCAGCAAGGAACTGACTTTATTCTGTGTGAATAAATCTCTCGCTGTCCTTTTTGTAAAAGGTGTTTAGTAAAAACTTACTGACCTGATGGCAGTATTAGTGGATGCAATTTGTTATTTGTGAAATGTTTTGAAATCCTAGACTGGAAGGATTTTGCATGAAAAGTCATTCAGAGTTTCATTGCTATTTCACCTGCTCCCCATCAAGAGCTCAGGTAAGGCCCTCCTTCCATTACTGATGTCAAAGACTAAATTGCTTCAGATGCCTTACTCTTCCATCACACTTTCTTAATTTCTGCTGCAATAAACAGATAAATATGTTTGGTAAGTGGGAAAACGGCAGAGTAGTTAAGGTGTGAATGCCAGCCTTATGACAGATAGGTGCAGAAGGCTGTCTCTGTCTCCCTCTGCCTTTTGTGTTGCATATGTAATAGTAGGAACAAGATGTATATATACTTGTATATAGTCCTATAACTACTGTAGCCTGGAAATGTCTTACAGATGTTTTCAGCTGCTGGTTCTGTCTCTTGTCCTTTGGCATGTGTGTCCCATCAGAAGCAGGATTCGCCCATAAGATACGTAAGAGACATAATAGAGAATAACACGCTGCTGAGGTAAACAGTAGTTTATTCTTCATTAGACTTTTTCAGCCAAGCTCTCAAAAGTACTTTGTAAAAGGAAAGAGCTGAATCTGAGATGTCATGTATACATGCAACTTGTACAGAAGGACAATCTTGACCATTAAAACAATTTACCTAAGGTATTATATACACGATATTAGAGGAAGTTTGAGATTGTGCTGTAGGAGCCTTGCAGGCCACCTGCCTGTTCTGAATAGTTTACTTTTTAATTTGTCCACTTAGGTTCTTTATTTTTATGAAAAGTACACAGAAGCTGCAAATGTTCTCCTATTGGCAAATAGAAAAATAAAGAATAGAAACTTTGAAGACTGGATAATAAAACCACTACATGTGCTAATTGAAGAAATGGTTCACCAGTAATATACTACATGCATTATTCGTCTTTTTTTGTCTCTGACATGGGCTCTTGAAGACATGGCTTCTCTTGAAGCCCATGTCTTCAAACATGGGCTCAGTGTTCAATATGCTGAGTCTGTCTTGAAAGATGCTAATATGAAATTACACTTCCTGTTCTTTAATGGAAAGAGAAAATATTCAGCACCTCTTTCATTGATGTTCTTCAACAAAGGAAACAGAACAGGGTCAGCAGAAACATTTGCAGGGGCAAGCTAATAAGGCTTTTTACGTATTAAGCTTTTGGTGATGCCATATAACATTTTTACTCTTGATACTGTAAGCTTAATAAGGCATTAATGTAGATTTTCCAGGTGTAAAACAGAACCCTTTTGGCTGCACAGGCACAGTAAGTGTTAACTTGTCTTTCCAAGTGCTCATTTCATTGTGATTATTAGTGGGTGCGATTAGGTAGCAAGTTATGAGCTATTTCAGCTGAATTGAGAACTAAAGCTGTAACTACTTTTTCACTGACTCAAAAATCAGTAGTAAACTGTAAATTCCAATTCTACGTGCAGGAGACTGAACTGCCTGTTTGAAACCATGTTTAAAGGCTGAGTAGCAATAGCTTTCTACCACAAATTAAAACCTCAGTAGGTGCACGAGCGTACCTGGTCACATCCAGATTTGGAACTGTACCAAACAGAAGTATGCTTCCATTCCCTGTTCCTCCATTCATTTCTGCTCTCTGTTTCTCTGGCTGTGTAACTTTCTCTTCTACCTTATGCTTTGTAATTGCTTAACCTGATGTTTCCACTCCTGCCTGCCTGTTCTCTGCGACAGAGTTTTAGAAAGCTACTTTAGAAAGCTGCTCTTGAAGTGGAGTTTGTATCTCTGTCACCTGCCTGCCTCCAGGGACATCCATTCCTTCCTCACCCCCAGTAACAACAGGCAGGGCAAGAGAGAGGTACCAGGCAATGCTACAGCAACAAATCAAGGTGTCTCTTTCTGGCTTTTCAGAAGGTCGTGGTCCTTGCTAGGACTTGGAGTTAGTGTGTAGAATACCACATTAAACTTGAAACAAAACAACTTACAGCCACGTACCCCTTGAGAGCATATATATCTTATATATGTGTGTATCTATGCTACAGGTGCAGTGTCTCTGTAATTGTGATTGATTTCAGCTGTCACCTTGGTGACAGCCGAGGCGTTGCTTCCACTTGGCGAATGTGTTATGCTGACACAAGCACACTCTTGTGAAATGCTGAATAATTCACCTCTCATTCAGGTTTTGGTGCTGACCTCCAGCTCTTCCTGAGGTGGGGCCTCTGGCTTGGCAGTCCCACCGATGTCCAAGCTCATGGCACAGATCTGTTATTTAAAAAAACCAAAGTTATAGCAAAAGATACGCTTTTTTGATATTAAGCCATTCTAAAGGAGAAGGATATCACTATTTGATCACTACACCAATAGCAAATCTCCACCCTCTCTGATTCTGTCTGCTGATTCCCAAAGTAAGAGCAGGCTGTCAAAAGCAACTTTCCTGTTTGAATTTCAAGTCTTTATACAGATGTAGTATATGAAAAGAAACCGCCTGTATTTACTTGTTTTAAAGTTCAATCTGTTCTGTAATCTTTCTTCATTATTTGCAGTTTGGCTGTATGAGAGACGCACCTGCTTGCTGAACGGGAAAAATGAAGTGAATAAGAGAGCTGAAAATTGTGTCAGACAGGCAGCAAAATGTTTCAAACTAATAGTTTTTGTAGCATAAACACATTGCAGCATAGCGGAAATTAAGTATTATGTTGTGGTAAGGCAATGGTCTGTCACCTAAATGAAGTATGCAAAGGTAGGCTAATTTACTTGAAGATAGAGTAAACAAAAGCCTGGAACATACGTATTTGTTTTCACAAATGTCTTCAGCGAGTTGCAATTTCAGTGAATAATTTTTGCTTATAGTCATAAAACTTTACAGATCGATACATGAGACCTGCACAGTTCCCCTGGGCCCTGCATGTTCCCGTTCAAAGCAATACTCATATAGCTGAGTCACCTCAAGAACAGGCCACAAGAGCTGAGCGTGCAGCGTTGTGTTTATCTGAAAAGGGTTGGGATTGCAAAGAGGGATAAAAGATGAAGAATGGCCCTTCTCCAACAGTCGTGTGAAAGCCGGATTTTGCTTGGACAGCTTTGTCTGGTGTTCTGAGCTGATGCCTAGTCAAGGGCCACACATACACGGATGAGACATTCAGCAAGTTTGCACATAACCCCTTTTTGATAAGGAAACAGCCTGGCCATGCAATTGATCTAAATACCGTTGCATTTGTATCTTTCAGCTATCTTTATTCAATTACTGTTAATTGCTTGGATTTTCTTTCTTTTTATACGTACTCTTAGGTCACAAAATGATAGTGACAAAGAGCAAAGAGATTTGGAGAGAAGATTTCGAGAAAAAGAACCTGAAAGACAAAGGTATCGATTGGATGATGGCAGAAAGCATAGAGCTCACTATGAGTTTGACAAGTTTGTGAGAAGGAATGAAGAAGAGCTGAAATGGGGGAAAGGATACAACCCAGACAGAGGAAAGAAAGGGAACTACAACTACAGCTTCACTGTGGAGGCAGTAGACAAACTGGGTAAAGAGGACAAGTGTGATGACATGGCATCCAAAAAGGAGCGCATAAGAAATAAGGTTCTTTTATTCATTTAGGATAATCTTTCATTAGTTAAATATGCTTGAAGATCACAGGTTTTACTTTTGCAAACTCAGCATAAAGATGCTTGTTCAAAAGAGGGCAATTCTTTATTTCATTTTCTGTAAAACTCGGACTTCTTTCTATTGTTACCAGAGGACAACAGCAGTTAAAATAAGTTAAGGTCACAGGTCTCTCTGCTCACTCCTATTTACAGTATACAGAAGGCTTTCTGTCTTCCTTTCAACCCTAGCATTTTTAGAACGCTATTCTTGGAAGCCTTGTATTTTATGAGTAAATTAGAAATTGTTATACTTCTGATCTGTCATGAAATTTAAAAACGGTGGTGTACTGGTCTTTAACAAATGTACTTCCATTACTCAGCTGATAAAGTAATTGTATTATGGATTGGCCAGGCGTTTCTTGGTGGAGGAACTGTAAGGACCTAGATAAGCGGCTAATTCAGAACCCATTGTTTTCAGAGGGTGTGAGAATGTGCAAATTCTTCACTATTGTATACCTGCCAGTACCGTCAGGACAAGTTATCCTCATGGTCTTTGTCGGGGAAAGAGCAGGTGCAAAACCAGTGCAAGGGGCAGGGTGTATAGCAGAGCTGTCCTTTATTGTCTTCCAGAGACATGGGGGTCATTTTTCTCAGGCTGTCTGATTTCATGGATGTGTCAGGGTCTTTTGAGGAGGTGGCTCTCCTTGTCACCCTTATTCTCTCTCCCCTCTGTTCTTAGATGACCGAAATGCTATTTTGTGTAGAGATTTATTCTGCACCTGAAACGTTTCTTTCAAACCAAGTGACTGGTTGGTGCTGTGGGCTGGGCAGTATGGCTGAGATTTTGTCTTTGTATATGCATTAGCCACTTGCCACATACACCACCAGCTCAAGCTGTAGAACAGTCAGAAAAGTGGCTCGTTCAGGAACAGGAAGATGGGAAAAACAATTTTCCCCACGCTTGCCACGCTGCTCTTGCGATCTGGCCAAGTAAACTGCAACCTTGGAACTGGGTGGTGGGTCTTGAGGGCCTTCTGTCAAGCCTTAAGAAACTGTCTCCTTTGTTATTTCTCCCCCTTGTACTTCTGGTAGCTCAGTGGGTCTCTGGGTTTGTCACTGTGTCAGGTGCTAGATTTGTTCCCTAACCAAAATAAGCAACGTCGTTAAAGTGTTTTGCAGCATGGTGACTTTTTTTTGAGTATTTATCACATAGCTAAGAGTTAGGGGACGAGTTTTCCAACTTCCCTATAGAATTAACAACGCCAATGCAATGTCTTAGGCAGAGATCGAGCTTCTTTCTGAAGTTTGTAGGAATTAATTAGAAAATGGCACATTTCCAGCCTAAGTGACCGTTGCTTTCATACAAACGGCGAGTCTGTGATACAAAAAATCATTTGGACCCTTTATCATAAACTTGCCAATGGGCAATAGTTGTCAGAGGATCTAGTTTGATGCAGCTGTTTGGGATGTAGAAAGCTGTACGTTACTCATTTCATACCATTGTCCAGAGCACTAACTAGAATGATCTAGATGTATGGCCCAGTAGTGAATCTGGATATCTGGTCTAAAGACATGGAGAAAAAAGTGGAGAAACAAAAACAAAGGTAAAGGAAAAAGAAAGAAAAAGGGAAAATACATATTGGGGAATAAGAAAAAGGAATGAAAGAACAAAAGGCCAGAATGGCTTCAAGTTAATATGGTTTGATGTGGGACAAGTTCAGTGCACTGCCACTGTCTTAAAGTAGGCTGTTTCATTTTGTTTGCTAAGCTTAACTTTGGTCCAAAAAGTCAGGTTTTGCTGAATGGGTTGCTTCATAACATTGAGAACTGGTATTTGTGAGAGTAAAAAAACTCCTGGGAGGAAAAGATTTCTGAAGCAGGGTTCTCAAACAGCATGTTTTACTCTTGGAATTTCAAGTATAAAAACTGCCCTCAAGAGCTATGGAACATCACCATTTGCAAGTTGGAGGTGTCTTTTCCTTATAGGCTGGCTCCTCCTTCCGTTTTCCAGCGACCAAACCAGTGGGTGCATGATTGGGTCACTCACAAATCCGGCACATGCTCGTATTGTATTTACCTTGTTTATTGTCAGCGGGTGAATTGCCCTGCTCTCAGACTAGGTAGGGAAGGCACTGATGAAGAGGAGCAATGACTGTGCCATTTTAGTTTGACACATGTAATTCAAACGTGCATTCCCTGTTCACATTGTGGTAACAATTGATGATTTGAGGAACACTGAACATGTATCCGTTGGTAAAGTTTAGCTGAAGATAATCTTACAGCTGTTACCTGCTAAACTGTTCTCTGGTTTGTCCTATTTTTATGCTTATATTTAATATTCATCTGCCCGGGGAGGTGGTTGAGGCCCCTTCCTGGAGATATTCAAGGTGAGACTCAACAGGGCCCTGGGCAACCTGGTCTAGTTGGGGGTGTCCCTGCTGACTGTGGGGAGGTCAGACTAGATGACCCTAGAGGTGCCTTCTGGCCTGACCATTCTATGAAATGATAAGTGCACAAGCTGTTGTTCTTCACAGTTGACGTTAGTGAAGGTAGCAACGTTTTTCAGTTTTTCCTATAATACTGTTTGATGATTTTCTGCAGCATTTCTGCTTGTTTATGTCAAATGTGTCATAGGATCTTTAATTTTTATGGCTTTCTTCATTTATTCAAAGTGCTTGGCTCCCAAGAATAGTGTTATAAACAAGACAGCTATTAAGTACTCAGTCAATTTTCATTGCACTCCATTTTTTTCCCTGGGTCTTATGAAACGTGAAGTGATTTAACACAAGAGCTACTTTCTTCACAAACATCCATCGCTTTATAATCCCACACATGTGTCCCACAGGGGTTTCCTGGAGCGTTAACCACATCTCCTTCCTTCTAGGATCGCCCAGCCATGCAGTTATACCAGCCAGGAGCTCGCATTCGGACACATACGGGATCCACCAGTAAAGCTTACGACTGCAGCGGGAAAGCCTTTGAGGATGCTCTTGATAAAAAGTACGAGGCAGATACTTCAGCTGGAGGTGGTTCTGAGAAGAGCGAAGAAGCAGAGTAAAACAAACTGGGGAAAAGACTCGTGAAAAGGAATGAACTTAAGATTCAGCATCATCTTAAAAAATCCATAGGGCTGTTTCTGAACTCCACAGGCAATCACACCACCAAAATTGTAATAGCTCTGCCTCTTACTCTCTGTAAAATAAAGGGAAGGGGGGCTGAGGACATACAAAATATCTTGCAGCTAAGGAAAACCCTTGCTCTTTTACAAAAGGCAGAGCAAACACTCTTTGCCTCATTTAAAAGCAGCTCAATGTTTTATTACATTTACCTTGAAGTAGAAAACCTCTCATAGCTTTAAAGGAGTGTTTCTAGAAGACTTTTTGGAAGCTATTTCACTTTTTCAAGTCTAAAGAACTGAAATGTAGATCTGCATCAGTTTGAACCCTGAGGCACTAGAAACCTGTTTGGTGCATGACACGAGGGTCCCAGGACCCCTTCCTGCAAATGGCAGTGGCAGGAGCTGCTGCGGGCTTGGCGGGGCAGGGGGAGCTGCATTCAGGCTCGGCGGGACCAGCCCTGGAGGGAGGAAACTCTGGAGCCTTTGCAGGATGAGGCCCACAGTTTGCACAGCTGTGAGAAATGTCCGTGGGCATCCATACCTCATTGTGTTTACACTGTTTTTCAATTCCCTATAGCGTTAGATTAAGTGTTAGTAAAGCTACAAGTACATTGTTGGAGGAGTTTGTCATTTTCTGAGCCACTTTTGCCTTTTTAGTTGTAAGAGATTCTTGTGCTTAAAACAGAAAAGAAAGCTAAGGCAAACCTCAGCATTTCAACAATAGATCTGTTTTTAATAAATCAGCTGTTTTTTATGTTTTTGACACTGACTTTTTAAAAAAAAAAATGAAAAAAAAAGTGGTTGTACAGTGATGACTTTTTCTAAGCCTAATGTTTCCTATGAGTTGCAGTTGCAGGGTTTGGAAAACTCTATGATACATGAAGGTTCTGCAGTTCTATTTGTTAAAAATAAATAAATAAATAGATAAACACACATGAATGTCAGTTGCAAATGGCCATTTTGTAAGACCCAGGCGAAATTCTGCCTTCTATTGCTGGCACGCACAGGTATCTCTCTCTATAGGTGTATATATGCGTACAGCTTCCACTGGTGGCCGCATGTTTGCACAAGGGCAGAACACCTTCATTCATCTTTCACGGCTGTAAATGGCTCCGTTGCCTGAAAATGAGACCTTGCTTTGTCATTGAAGTTCAAATAGCAAGATATTACTTTATTTTTACATCCTCTTTGAACGTTTTATTATTGAGCACAACATCCGATGGTTCCAGACTGAAAAATTATTTATTGCATTTTCCAGCTATTAAGCATTAAAAAGAATAAAAGCAAAAAGCTTTTGCCTGTCATTTTGAGATGTGATCTCGTGGAATTTTTTCATCTGCTACTCTGGAATAAAATGAAGCAAGCTGCTGTGCCACTGGGTATTCTTCAGGAGTAGGTAGAAATACGGTTGGGAAGAATTTTACTATCAAGCTGCATTAAGTGAGCTGCCAAGTGAAATTACTTGGAGCTTAAGTAAAGCTACTGTTAGAGAATCGTTTGGGTTTAGCTCCCTCTGAAGTTTATCTTGTTTGCCAAATTCCTCCTGGCTGCAGAGAAAGGATTTTCTCGGGGCATCCTGGCTGAGTCGGGGGCGTTAGCACGGAGCAGGCTTTCCTCTCAGTCAAAGAGGGGACCCAGCTTGGTCCAAGGAGAAGGACACTTACTGGGAAGGTTCTCTGGCAGTAGAGCCAGACAGGGCTGAGGGCTTCACCAGATGAGGCTCTGCCTACCTACAAGCAAGTATTTCCCACCGGTTTGGATGGCCAGGGGAGGCTGGCAGAGGGGTCTCACCTGTGGGAGGGACCCGCAGAACCCAGAAAAGCAGAGATTTCACACGTGCTCACAAACTCCAGCTTGATCCCTTGTTGGTGACGGTGGCTTTCAGGCTGCTCCCCAAACCTTCGCCCGAGAGCCTAGGTTACGAGTAAGCCCCTCTTGCTAGCACTGTAGGTGATTAACTAAGCAAGGTTTATTTAGCAGTAATCGCCCATTTAGGGCTTCTTATTTCCCATCACTTTCCCTCCAGAGACTGGATGCCAAACCTCAGCTCAGTCAGGGTTTAAACACACGTGTCCTTTCAGGTCAAGCTGTCGTGCCCTCGCTGACTGGGATATCTGCAGCCCTCACGTTTCTTGACTTATTTTTGCTCCCTTGTGAATGCAGGGAGAGCAGAGACTGGGTGGCTTTTGACTTCTGCATTCACATGGAAGGGATATTTAGGACAGTTTGATTTGGATGTGGTGACATTCAGCACCTGCATCCTGAGGAGCCCCTGCTGCCTGACAGCTTGGCTGCGCCATGTGAGGAACTCTTGGGACAACCTCTGTTATTCAGCAGGTTCTGGCATCTGTTTCTCCCACATCTGAGGGGGCCAGCAGGAGGCACCAGCCTCCACCAGCAGGATCCAAGCATTTCTGTAGTCACGCAACACCTGCCACGACAAGCTCAGGAGGGACAGGAGCAGCAAGGCAGCTCCAGGAGCACCAGGATAACCAGGCATGAGGGAGCACTCCTGCAGGTTCTCCACCAGAAATGTGACCCTTAGAAGATGAGAAATGCCTCCTGCCACCAGAGAAATGCCACTGCTGAGCTTCCCCTCTCCCTGCTGATGGCCAACTCCACCAAAGGGTGGTGCTCAATGGAGTTAAATCCAGCTGGCGGCCGGTCACAAGTGGTGTTCCTCAGGGCTCAGTACTGGGGCCTTTCCTTTTTANTTGTGTCCAGTTCTGGGCACCTCAGCACAAGAGAGATATCGAGGTGCTGGAGCGAGAACAGAGGAGGGCAACAAAGCTGGTGAGAGGCCTGGAGAACAAGGCTTATGAGGATCGATTGAGGGAGCTGGGGTTGTTTAGTCTGAGGAAGAGGAGGCTGAGGGGAGACCTCATCACTCTCTGCAACTGCTTGAAAGGGCAATGGAGAGAGGTTGGTGCTGGTCTCTTCTCACGGGCAATGAGCGACAGGACAAGAGGGAATGGCTGCAAGCTGCAGCAGGGTAGGGTTAGGCTGGACATTAGGAAAAAGTTTTTCACAGAGAGTGTGGTCAGTCAGTGGAATCAGCTGCCCAAGGAGGTGGTGGAATCACCATACCTGACCGTGTTTAAGAGTAGATGAGATGTGGTGTTGAGGGATCTGGTGTAGGGGAGAACTTGTAGAGTAGGGCTGATGGTTGGACTTGATCATCCCAAGGGTCTCTTCCAACCTAAATGATTCTATGATGAACTCGGGCAGTGCCAGCAGGACAGCTCAGTGCCTGTGGGAGCACTGACCTGCTTTGGCAGGGAGGTTGGACTAGATGATCTCCAGAGGTCCCTTCCAACCCCATATCATTCTGTGATTCTGTGGAGCAGGGACTGGGGTTGGGATGGGAGCTAGTATGGATGTATCTGTAGGGGAGAGTGCACCCCTCAGTCCACCAGGGCTTGAGGGGGCACTGCCTGTTGGAAGTGTACCTCATGGCCACGCTGCAAAATATGATGGCCAAGGAAGCAGAATGCAATTCCAAGTCCCTGCCCCAACTTCTCCCATGCGGGGATGCAGCCGGGCCTGAGCCTGCTCCCCTCACTCGGGTGGGCCGGAGGGAGGAGCCACCGCCTGCTCCACACTCACTCGTTCTTCTACGCTTCTCCCGATGACGCCGAATAAACGCCTGTCTTTGTGCAAACTCAGCCTGGCGTGAGAGCTTGATGGCCACAACAGTAACCTTGTTTTGCAAATTCGGCCTTCCTGAAAGTAGATACTGATTCCCTGCGGGAATGGGAATTGTGTCTGATGCCACCACAGCTGGCTTTGCTGCCATCTGATTTCTTGCTTTTAAAATATAATGCCCTATATTTAATAAGAAAATTCACTACCTTGGTAGCCTCTCTGAATGCCTCTTGCTCTGTTTCTTATTAATTCCTGAGGTCATCCACTGCCTGCAATATGGAAATCCCCCCATCTCTTAAACTGGAATGGAGCTCCAGGCTGTCATGAACTATTGTGTTAGAGAAAACTCAGGTGGAATATGCAGTAAAAATACCTGTGTTTGTGCCTGTTGTGCTCTTCAAGAGAAGCTTATTCAACTCCAAACCATCATTCTGATAACTTCATATGCAGTTTTTAAACAAATCATAGGATCGTAGAATGGTTCGAGTTGGAAGGGACCTTAAAAATTGAGTTCTAATCCCCCCTCCATGGGCAGGGACACCTCCCACTAGAGCAGGTTGCTCCAAGACCCATCCAGCCTGGCCTTGAACACCTCCAGGGACAGGGCATCCAGAGCTTCTCTGGGCAACCTGTTCCAGTGCCTCACCACCCTCACAGCAAAGAATTTCTTTCTACTATCTAGTCTAAATCTCTGCTCTTTTAATTTAAAACCATTATCCCTTGTCCTGTCACTACACTCCCTGACAAAGAGTGCCTCTCCAGCTCTCCTGTAAGTTCCCTTCAGATATTGGAAGGCTGCTATAAGGTTTCCCCGGAGCCTTCTCTTCTCTGGGCTTAACAACCCCAGCTTTCTCAGCCTGTGCTCATAAGAGAGGTGCTCCATCCTGCTGGTCATCTTCATGGCCCTCCTGCTGCTCCTTTTCATTTAAATCAAGCATCTGTAAATTGTTTCTAGAGAGTCAGTGGAGGTTGTGGCTCATCTGCCCAGCTCTCCACTCCAATGCTGCAGGCAGCTTCTCTGATGGCTTCTATTGGCAGCATTAGTCAGTGCCAGCCCTCAGGCAGAGAGCTCTGCCCAGAAAATGCTCTTGGGACAGGTATTCAATCAATTCAATTTCTAACAATCAGCAAAAAAGGAAGGATACTGCTGGGGTCCTACAGGTCTGAGCTGAGGGGAGCAGCCAGAAAAGGCCAGTTGAGTTTTCTTCATTCGGAGTTTGCTGCCCAGGTGCTTTTAAACTGGAAGGGAGGAAATTTAGATTAGACAATTAGGAAGAAATTATTTACTGTGAGGGTGTTGAGACACTGGAACAGGCTGCCCAAAGAAGCTGTGCATGTCCCATCCCTGAAGGTGTTCCAGACCTTCCAGCTGGATGGGGCTTGGAGCAACCTGGTCAAGTGGGAGGTGTGGCAGGGGGGTTGGAACTTGGTGGTCTTTAAGGTCCCTTCCAACCTAAACCATGCTATGATTATATGACATCCTGATGCTGGAGGATGGCTGAGCTCCCGACCAGCTGGGGTGCTCCTCCCCTCCGACCTGCCAGCCCTGGCAGGGTGCAGAGGTATTGCTATTTGCATTGGCCACAGACCAACAGCAACCCTTCTTCTACAGGTGCTGGCGACTTACACAAGAAATTTATGAAGTAAAAAAGAGCTTGCCCAAAGAAACCACAAGGGAGATGGTATGCATGGGAAGTTTTAAACAGGTATTTCCAAATTCATAGGAGTTTTTACACATTCACTTTTTGTCTTTGTTGTAGCCAGTTTTTTAAAAATTTCTGTAATTTAGCCAAAAGCATAACAAAAATACAATCATTCATATTAAAAATGGTGTTTGTTAATTATGGAATCTGATTCTGAGCCAAATGCTCATGGAAATGGCTGTAACTATTTTCACAGGATTTTCTTGACAGAAGACATAAGAAACTCCATGTGACAAATAACTTCTTTGAATTTTACCATTAGACAACATTATTGTTTAAAGATGTTTACAAGAGATCAATATGAAAATATGAGTTCCACATCCCTCGTTTCCAAGGCCAGAGCTAGTTCTGTGCAGATCTCAGCATGGCTTACAGTATCTGGAGGCAAATCAAATCTCCAGTTGGAAACCTTTCATAAAAGACAAGCTTCTAAATGTTTATATTAAATAAGCTTCCCAGAGCCAACTGAGGATTGACAAGAACTCCCATTCTCAGAAGAATGCTTTTTACACTCAGTTATAGTTCAGTGAGGCTAATGCAAAGGACAAAAAAAACCCACTACTACTCTTAAGTATTACTTTTGCCTGCAGAGGTTTACAGTGAGAGACAGATTCTCAGCTGCTGCCAACCAGCATAACCCCACTGGAACTCATTTGTCCCCGTGCTAAAAGGATGGATCGTTTGCAACAACGGCAATCAGGAGGATGGCCAGCCAGCGGGGCAGATTCACATAGCAACATGGAATAGCCAAGTGACTACAGAAAACAGGAAGCCTGGCTAACATTTTTTTCTAAATAGTCCTAGGAAGGTTAGGTTCAGGCACAGGTCAGTGAATGAGCTATGAGAAATGAACAACGGGGTGTGACTTTCCTTCCCCGACTATCGGTTTGGGCAAAAAAATAACAGGAGATACGCATTATTTGGAAGGTCCTGCAGTTGCTGAATTAATCTGGGTCAGATAATTGAATTTTTGGTTTAAGCTCTCTCCAGAATGTATTGATCTTGAAAGTTTTCATCATTTCAATGCTGTAAAACTGCACATCAGGTAAAAAGCTGCTTTCATTATTGTCCATTATTTTTGAGACAAGACCTAGCCTCTTCGGTGGTGTTAGGTAAACACCTTCAAAGACACAGCAGCCTAACGGCTTCAGCACTTCTTTCTCTCAAGCTAACATGAATCCCCCAAACAACTTGCCTCTGCTCCCCAATGTCAGTCATTTCTGTAAAGGGAAGCAAAGAAACCGAAGGAACTAAACACGGACCACAGCTCCACCAGGTGTGCAGTAACCAACCACTCCGTTCCTCTGGCAGAAGAAGGACTTGGTAAACCCCCTATCGCCCAAACTTCAGGAACAGCAGCCAGAGGGCACCCAGATTTGGTGGTTGGAGTTCAATAGTGCTGAGAAGGCTGAGGGTCTTCAAAACACAGAAACCAGCCTGCAATAGAGCTGCAGAGGTACTAATGTGTGCTGAGTTTCATGGAGCACCTATCAAAGGGCTTAAGGCCTTGAACAAATATTTCCTTTTTCTTTCATTATTTTAATAAGGTTTTTCAGGCACCACTTATGCTTCTACATTGGGCATATGAGAGGAAGAGCACTGACTCTAAGAGAAGGGGATCACCTTTCTACAGAGGCTCCCTCTGCCCCTTCTGTGACAGCCCCAAGACTGCCGTGTAGTCTTGGGGGGAAGCTGCCACCTTGAGCCAAAGACACGAGAAGAAGCTGTGGGAGTTGGTTAAAGCAGCTCAAGAGCAATTGAGACTCCTTCTGTGCTGCCAGTGAGCTGGGACCTCGCTGGAGCAGGAGAGGCTCTTGCCTCCCTTGAGATTTGATGAGACCTCACTAAGATCTGCTGCAGTAGTGCCATGTCGTGGAGACTGGAGAGAACAATGCCGTATGAAACCTGTACATAACAATACAGGCTATTCCTTATCAAGACAATACCAGCCAGGTAAGACTGCTTAATTTTTGTATGTTGGAAAACTGATTCAGTTTAAAGTCAAAGATTCAGTTTACATTTCAGCCTTTTTAGAAACCCTTGATTTAACATTATCTAGTTCTGGCAATACATTTGTTTTTCTTGGGTTTTTTTCCTAATTTTTCCATATATGCTACCTATATGGAAGCCTACGTACAGATGTCAGCTCATCAGAACACTACAATGGCATTTACAAAAGCCACAACAAAATCAGTCCAATGCAGCTCAAACCAAGTTATGCTAAGAACTTGAAAACACTCGTGAAATTTCATGCAAAGACAGTAATTTTGAGTCTGTGCCACAAATTAAGGGAGGGCATGGCAGCTTTCGGGTTAGCTTTGCAATATAATTAGCCTGTTGACTTTCCTGTAACCTTTCACTATTTGCCACCGTTGTGCTTTTCTTATGACAAGTGTCTGCAAAAAGATAATGTAAGAATAATGGAGGAATCACCAAATATTACTAAAGCAAAGGGAAACGAGTTGTGACAGTAACAACAGTTCTGTGGAGTTTCTTTTGAAATATTAATATTTTTGCAGTACGTGAGAGTGTTGAATGAATCAAAGAAGAGATATATCAGAGATATCGAGGTGCTGGAGCAAGTGCAGAGGAGGGCAACGAAGCTGGTGAGAGGCCTGGAGAATAAGTCTTATGAGGATCGATTGAGGGAGGTGGGATTGTTTAGTTTGAGGAAGAGGAGGCTGAGGGGAGACCTCATCACTCTCTACAACTGCTTGAAAGGGCATTGTAGAGAGGTTGGTGCTGGTCTCTTCTCACGGGCAATGAGCGACAGAACAAGAGGGAATGGCTGCAAGCTGCAGCAGGGTAGGGTTAGGCTGGACATTAGGAAAAAATTCTTGACAGAACGAGTGGTCAGTCAGTGGAATGGGCTGCCCAGGGAGGTTGTGGAGTCCCCATCCCTGACTGTGCTTACGAGTAGATGAGATGTGGTGTTGAGGGATATGGTGTAGGGGAGAACTTGTATAGTAGGGCTGATGGTTGGACTTGATCCCAAGGGTCTCTTCCAACCTAAATGATTCTATGAAAGAAAAGCACCTACATCCTGCCCTAGGTTTTGTTAACTTTCAGGACTTCCACAGCATTAGCAGAAATACTACACATTTACAGAACCTGTGTAAAAAACAACCCAGAATCTTTACAGTTGCTACCCATACTGTAATCGCCAACTGGGAGTAAACTGGCCTGACGTTTCTCCTGTAACTCAAGAAGTGTGTGTATTATGGAACTGCTGGAGAGGATATAGCAGAAAACCACAGAGATGATTAGGGGCCTGGAGCATCCTCTTATGAGAAAAGGCTGAGGGACTTGGGTCTTTTTAGTCTGGAGAAGAGAAGGCTGAGGGGGGATCTGATCGACACCTATAAATACTTGAAGGGTGGGTATCAATAGGAAGGGGCCAGTCTTTTTTCAGTGGTGCCCAGTGAGAGGACAAGAGGAAACGGGCACAAATTGAAAAGAAGCTCCATTTAAACATGAGGAGGAACTTCTTCACCTTAAGTGTGGCAGAGCACTGGAACAGGCTGCCCAGAGAGGTGGTGGAGTCTCCATCTCTGGAGACATTCAAAACCCGCCTAGACAAGTTCCTGTGCAACCCGCTCTAGGGGGGCCTGCTTTGGCAAGGGGGTTGGACTAGATAATCTCCAGAGGTCCCTTCCAACCCCATAGCATTCTGTGATTTCCACCATGCTGTTTAGTGCCATTACTGCTTTTTTTTTTCCCCTGCAATGAATCTGCAGTCAGTTCCTCAACTTACAGCTTAGGCCTGGAGATCCGAGCTTTGCCGATGAAATCTGCATCCAAGATACACTAGCCAAAAATATTTAGTAAAATAGTCAGAGGAAATGTATAAGACTATCTAACAGGAGTTTTATTTGTGGCTGCCTGATCTGAATATTTGCATTTAAACCGTCAGCCAAAACAAATACTGCGGAGGTCTTGGAACAGGCAGAGTTAAGCACAGCTACACAAATAACGTAAAGGAGGAAACTGTCTTGGACAAGCTTCTAGAAGGCCCAACATCGAGCTTAGTCCAGCTCTGCTTTGGTAACCTCAAAACAAAAGACAAGTTTGACACAGGAGGACGTTCCTTGGCACTGTGCTGACGGTAGCAGGGGACAGAGAGACCGAACACCCCCCAAGAAGCCGGTGCAGCATAGCCCAGCGTGGCCCGGCACTGGTATTAAATAACACGGCCTGAAAAGTGTACGGTATTGACTAAAGATCCAGGACTACTTCCCTGGATTAAACACAACCTTCTCAAGTGTTGCTGAAAATGCCTGGTGGGGATCGATGGGAAACAACCATTTATCATTTAACGCAATAGTTTAATATCATGCAGGAAGAGATCTCTTGGGAGACGGTAGACCTCAGAAGACCCATAAAGACATGCTGGTGGAAGGGAAAAGGGAAAGCAGAATTGTATTTTCAGCCAGAAGGGACATACAGTGTTCATCTACTCCAACTCTCTAACCGTTTCAGGGCTGACCAAAACTTAAAGGACAGTGTATTAATGACACTGTGCCATTCAACACCTCTTGAACACTGGCAGGGTGGGGGCACCCACCTGCTCTCTCAAAGTCCGTTCCGGTGTTTGACCACCCTCATGGTAAAGAAATGTTTCCCGATGCCCAGTTTGGAGCAACTTGGAAACGTTCACAGAATCACAGAATCTCAGGGATTGGAAGGGACCTTGAAAGCTCATCTAGTCCAATCCTCCTGCCGGAGCAGGAACACCTAGATCAGGTCACTCAGGAACGCGTCCAGGTGAGTTCTGAATGTCTCCAGAGAAGGAGATTCCACAACCTCCCCGGGCAGCCCGTTCCCTCATGTTCCATCACTGGGTACCAGGCAGAAGAGCTCACCACCTCCCTCTCCACTTCCCCTCCTCGGGAAGCTGTAGGGAGCCGTGCGGTGGCCCCTCCACCAGCCAGAGAGCAGATACATAAGCACCCAGAGAAGGTACCCGATCAGTCGCAGCCGAACCTGACCCCCAGGCCCCCAGGCGCCCTCAGGTGAAGGCGGTGGAAGCTACCCGCGGGGAAAGCCGCTTTCCGCCGCCCTGCCCTCCCACCGCGCTACTCCCCGCTCCCTGCCCGGCCCGCGCTCGGCCCATCGAGGACACAAAGCCTCGCCGGGGGCTGACCGGGCCCACCTCTCTCGTTAACCCTTAGGAGGCACCTTCCCAAGCGCCTGCCACCGGGTCCCCCGGAGCCTAACGCTGCGGGACAGCGGGAAGCGGCCAGGCGACAACGGATCCTCTAGGCGAGCGAAACCACCACCGCCGCCACCTCCTCCTCTTCTTCCTCCTCCTCCGGCGCCTGCCCGTCCGCCGCAACGGGCCCCTCCGGTGCGGCAGCGCCCCCTGCCGACTGGACGGGGAGCGGAGGGAGGGGATGGCGGCGGAACACACCGGGGGCGCCGGTAGAGGGGGCGCCGGTAGAGCGGGGACCGCGGCGGCAC
>VZTM01016024.1:3272-15973 GCA_013400555.1 Jacana jacana | reverse complement strand
GTGTGATGTGCTCTAGGTGTTCCTGCTCCAGCAGGGGGATTGGACTAGATGATCTTTCAAGGTCTCTTCCAATCCCTGATATTCTGTGATTCTGTGACTGCCAGCTACAGTGTACTGAAGTTACAGGATTAAAAATGGTGAGTACCGGCAGTGTGAGAGAAAGTACCCCCAACTGTTTAGCATTATTTTTTGTGCCAAAAGCTTGAATGTCAACCTTTGAATGCCTGGAGATGAAAATGAGGAAGTAACTTCTCCAGTTTCAGAATAACCTTCTGGTCAAAAAAAGCTTAGCAGCAACTTTGGCAATTTGTGGAAGGGAGACAGGGACCTTTTCTCACTATTGCATTTAGAAAGAAAATGCCAATTGCCATTATAAAATAAGATAGGAGTGAATAAAAGACAAGGATGGAGGAGGTGAGGTGTAGTTGAAAGGAGCGAATAGCAGAAGAGTACAGAAGAGGCAACAACTAAGTGATGTGTAAAGAGGAGGGAAATTTTGAAGAGGGTAGAAGAGATTGTCTGGTAAACTTTGTTGTAAAGTATAATAAATTCAGTCTGGAAGAACCTTTTTTTGATTTTTCTAGGGAAAATAAAATGGACAATTCAGGATTATGGTCAATTTTGGAAATGAAAAATTCCCTTTCAGTTCTGAAAATGAGATTGGTGTGACATGTTCTTTTGGACCCAATTATGTTCTGCTGTGATTTGGTAGAAAGAAAAATTCTTTAGCTCGTATGGTCAGTTCAGAATTTTTGGCTTTAACATTTTCTATTCCTCCCACTGCTCCAGCTCCCCCAGCCAAAAAGAAAACCCTAATTCCTAAAGGCTTTTAGTGTTTTGGAGTGTTAAGACATGGCTTGCTTTGTTTTGTTTTTTTTTTTCAGTTGACAAGTTGTTTGCTATTGCAGAGTTACAGACCACCGAGCACTACTGTTATCTTTCTGGTTTGTTTTGATCTTTTACAGGAATATAAAGTTTGTTATAAGATGTTGGGAAGTGTTCTGTGGTCAGCACCAGATGTGGTGTGGACTGCATTTTGGGTTGCCTTTTGTATGGCTGCCTGTAGTGCTAGGAAACGGCAATTTATTGCCAAAAGGTCCTTCCACTCCAGTATTTTGTAGAGCAGCGCGATTATTTCTCATGTGCAGCTTCCACACGTGGCCTGTGGTTGGAGGTTGCTCAGTTATCTCAGAGATGTAAAGCAGGATCTCTCTTAAAGCTCTGTGATCCCATCATGCTTCCTGATTGGAAATATACCTATTCCTGTGACTTAATATGAAATGCATATGCATAGTGCGTGCAAAGTTGTTCCACGAGCAGCTGAGCTAGTGAACTTAGGTTTCATCGAAAGACTGGGACAAACTTTTTAGCAGGGCCTGTTGTGATAGAGCAAGGAGTAATGGTTTTAGTCTAAAAGAGGGTAGATTCAGACTAGACATAAGGAAAAAATTAATTTATGACGGGTGTGGTGCAACACACCAGCAGAGGTTGCCCAGAGAGGTGGTAGATGCCCCATCCCTGGAAACATTCAAGGTCAGGATGGATGGGTCTCTGAGCAATCTGATCTAGTTGACAATGTCCCTGCTCATTGCAAGGGGGTTGGACTAGGTGACCTTAAAAGGTCCCTTACAACCCCAACTATTATATGATTCTTAGGGATTTGTGCTCTCTGCTGCTCAGCCAATCCCCCTCCAGACACTGCTTGTGCTGCAGGTTTAAGACTAGTTGCATACTGACCGCTTATGTACTGATTACAGGCTAAACAGAGCTAGTAACTGTTAAGTGAAATGTTCAGCTTTAGCCTCAGTCAAAGGCATTTCTTTCATTCTCTGCTCGGGTCCTGATTTTCATGAAACTTGTAGAAATTCAAAATGAGACTGGATTCCTTTGTCTAATTTGATTGGCATTGACTGTAGGGCAATGTGTTTGTGTAGGCCTCATTTCCATAAGAAACCAGGCTAAAAATGCTGTAGGAATAAATTAAGAAAACTTGCTTTGAATGCATATTTTTAGATTAGTTTTTAGACTAATATATATTTAGACAGGAAAATTGGTATTAAAATGACACAAAAACTTTGTGTGTTTTGAAACAGTGTATCTTACAAGACACCCAAAATTAGGTTGATAGCTCAGCATGATAATCATGTAACATCTGTTTAATTTGAACGTTCAAGAAAAAAGCCTGTGCATTTCACAGAAATGTCCAAATAATCATTTTCACCATAGCGATAGCTCCCGTGTTTAGGTGGAAATAACTTACAGAATACAGCTAGAGCTGGCTTGCTGCTTATTGTAGTTGCTAATCGTGGTAAATTCTGTTGGAAATAGTGGAATCTAGCCAAATCATTAAAAAGTACTTGCATTTCAGATGCTGCATTTATTTGGTGGTGAGGTTTTTTTGTGGAGTTTTTTTTTGTCGTTGTTAAGGTCTTACAAAACCAATAATTTTGAGAAATTTCCATCTTTCTTTGTGGGGTGAGGCAGATATTGCTTTGAATACAGAGGGCTGTCAACTACACCGACTGGAAAAAAGTCACTGTTGGTTTTTTTCAGTAGTATTTTTGTTGTTATTAGGGCAGCAGATGAAATAATGGAATGGAAAAAAATATTTCAGAATGGATAAAGTCTTCATGAGCAGCAGCTTTTGTTTTTCATGTAACTAGTGAGAGGAAAATAGCATTTGACAGATGAAAACAGAGCATAGGCTTTAGGCTGCTGTTTTCTTGAAATTTTGTCTTTTCAAACCAGATATTTTGTTTTGAAATCTTATAATGAAAATGCAGTTTTGAAACGGCTTTATCTCAACAGCACTGTTTCAAAGTATTTTTTGTTTTCAGTTTATATATGTAGTGTAAGTAAAACCACTTTAAATGTGGAAAGAAAAGACAGCTGAGAAAGCAAGTAATTTTTATCAAATGAAACAAACTCAGCTCTTTATCATCTGGGTTCTTTTTTATGATTTGCTACAGATTTTTATTGTTTTTTCATAGATAGGCCTGTTGTTAAATATAAGCTTTGTTTAAGTTCTGCTTATGTAAAGAGACTGCAGCAGTTGGAGATACCTATGTTTGGATTCCTTTATGAAGTACTTAGTACATTTGCAGAAGATAGGCTTTCTAAAATGGCAGGGGGAAAATAGTACGTGCAGTTGTTTAGGAACAGCAAAAAATTAACCTTGACAGCTAACTGTATAGCTTTTTTTTCTTATTGCAGAAACTGAAGCTTGCTCTTTAGAAAGTGCAGTGCTGTGAAGACTCTTACTGACTATAGAAAAATGGACATGTTGCAGATACTACGTAAAACCACAGAGCGCTTAGAGTGTGATCACTGCAGCTTCAGAGGAACCGACTATGAAAACATACAAATTCATATGGGTACCATCCACCCCGAGTATTGTGATGAAATGGATGCTGCTGGTTTGGGTAAACTCATATTTTATCAAAAAAGTGCAAAACTGTTTCACTGCCACAAATGTTTCTTTACCAGCAAGATGTATTGCAACGTCTATTATCACATCACAGCACAGCACGCAGCACCTGAGAAGTGGAATGAAGAGCGGAAAGAACAGGTAGAAGGAGATTCAGATTCCTCCAAAAAAAGTGTCACCTTAGAGTCACAGAAACCTGCCCTTTCCCCTGAGTCACGCAGACCTGCTCTTTCTCCCGAACTTCCCAAATCTGAACCTGTTGTTTCCTCCAAGCTTCAGAAATCTTCAGGGTCCCCAGAGCTCCAAAAGTTGGCTCAGGCGACTTCCTCAGAGCCAGAGAAGTCAGCCCAGGCCATGTCCCCAGATTCAGAAAATTCATCCCAGTCCACATCTCCAGATCCAGAGAGGTTAGCCTCAGCCGTATCCCCAGACTCAGAGAAGCAGTCGCCTGCTGTGTCCCCTGACTCACAGAAACCATCCCCTGCTGTGTCCCCTGACCCACAGAAGCCAGTCCCGGCTGTGTCTCCAGAGCCCCGTCGGCATTCCCCAGCTGTGTCTCCAGAGCCCCGTCGCCATTCCCCTGCTGTATCACCAGAGCCCCGTCGCCATTCTCCTGCCGTGTCTCCGGAGCCCCGCAGATACTCCCCAGCTGTGTCACCAGAGCCAAAGAAACCTACTCCAGCAGTATCCCCTGAACCACGGAGGTATGCCCCAACTGGGTCTCCTGAGCCTCGGAGGCATCCTTCTCAAATGCGTAGGCCTGCTTCTGCTTCTTCTCCTGAAAGCCGGAGGCCTGGTCCTGCGGTTTCACCAGAGTCATGGAGACCCGGTCCCACCGTTTCCCCCGAGCCCTGGAGATCTACACCTCACGAGGTGCAGAAGTCTTCCACGGTTTCTCCCTGGGCTCCAAAGTCTGCCATGTCGGTAGAATCCCGTAGGTCTGCCCCTGAGTCCCGAAGGCCTGGCCCTGTTGTTTCCCCAGAGCCTAGGAGGCTTGTTTCTGACTCGTGGAAATCTACGTCCTTTTCTGAATCCCAGAAGTCTACCCTTGTTTCTTCTGAGCCATGGAAACCCATCTCATCTGTTTACCCTGAAGGCTGGAAGCCTGTTCTGTCCCCTGACACGTGGAAGCATTCTGCCCCTGTTTCTCCTGAGCTTCGAAAGTCTAGTCACGCTGTTTCCTCTGACTCTTGGAAGCCTTCTTTCTTTCCTGAGGTCCGTAAGCCTGGTGCTTCTGTATCTCCTGAATCATGGAAACTCTCCGAGTCTCGGAAATCGATGTTTTTTTCTGAAACTCAGAAATCCACCTCTGCTGCTTCTTCTGAGGTTCAGAAACGGGCTCATTTCCCTGAACATCGGAAAAGAGCTCTGTTCCCGGAGTCTCGGAAATCTAACCCTGCAGTTTCTACTGACGTCCAGAAACGTGGTGTCTTTTCTGAGCCCCAGAATCAGGTGTTTACTTCTGCTGTTTCTACCGAAGGCCAAAAACATGCTCTGTGTTCTGAAGCCCAGAAATCAGCTCTTGTTTCTCCTGAAGTCCAGAAGCACGCCCTATTTTCTGAAGCCCCGAAACTCGCTCCCATTTCCCCTGAAGTTCAGGAGCATAGTTCATTTCCAGAGTGTCAGAAATCTGGCTCTCCTGAAATTCAGAAACACGGCCTCTTTACTGAGTGCCAGAAACCTACTCCTTCTGTTTCTCCCGAGACCCCCAAACAAGCTCTTTTTGCTGACTCCCAGAAATCTACTGTTTCCCCTGATGTTCAAAAGCATGCTGTATTTTCTGAGATGCAGAAGCCTGCTGCTGCTTTATCCTCTGATGGCCAGAGACACGCTGAAACTACTGTACCTTCTGAAATCCAGAAGAACATCCTGTTTTCCGAGCCTCACAAGTCTGCTGCCGGTTTTTCCTCCGAGCCCCAGACACCTAGCGAGTCTGGTGAAAGTGACTTTCTTTCTCACAGTTTAGATGATCAGAAACCACTGGATGATTTGTTCTCACAGGATGAACAATCGATGTTAGCCAAAGAATCACCAGAAGACATGTTATACTTGTGTCCAAAAAAGAAGCCCAAGAAGGAAAACCAGGAGCACTCGGATTCTGAACTTAATAGTAGCGAGTGTGGAAAAACCGAGATGGACTCCATGGAGATAAAGGAGCAAGAATCCAACAGCGACCAAGAGCAATACGATATGGAGTCGTCTGATTACGGCAAAGAGAGCAAAATAGATGCCACTGCTCCCATGCAGCCACAGTGTGTGCTGCAGTTTACTGAAGAGAAGGAGGCTTTCATCTCCGAGGAAGAAATAGCGAAGTACATGAAGCGTGGCAAGGGAAAGTATTACTGCAAGATCTGCTGCTGCCGTGCAATGAAGAAAGGGGCTGTCTTGCACCATTTAGTTAACAAGCATAATGTGCAGAGCCCATACAAATGTAAAATATGCGGCAAAGCTTTTCTCCTGGAGTCTCTCCTTAAGAACCACGTTGCTGCTCACGGGCAAAGTTTGTTGAAGTGTCCGCGTTGTAATTTTGAATCAAATTTCCCCCGAGGCTTTAAGAAACACTTAACCCATTGCCAAAGCCGTCATAGCGATGATACACCTAAAAAACACTTGGACAGCCTTGAACCACTTGAAGAACAAATTTAATCCCGTTTTCTCCCCTGTGCTAGAGAAGCTGAATTTACTGAAGTGTTCAGAAGTGTTGCTGTATGTTAACCGAGTAGTTTAGCTGATCTGACAAGTCAGAAGATGCATGGTTTATTGTACTATGTTTAACTTGTCTTATAGCTGTATTACTGAAATGCTTTACTTTTGGAAGTAATTTTAAGTACCTGTCCATGTCTTTGTATTCCCCATCGGTAGAGTCATGTTTTATTTTTCAGATGTACTATGTTTTTGAAACCAAAACGGATACAAATTAGTTTTGTAAAGATTTGTAAAACGGACAGGCAATTAAGGACTGGAGTGGCGAGCAATCCATATACTCCTGTGAAGACTGAACTTTTTTCACAATTGTTAACTGTTGTATTTTTCAAAATGTTTTTATCAGATGCTCAGAATTGAAATTCTCCCCCGATTGAATGTGAATGAGCCAGGCACGAGAAACTGCCGATCCTTCAGGAGTGATTCTGCCCTGAGGTGGTCATCGAGTGTATGGTCATTCACTGGAAATTTTTATTGCACTCAATTCTCCGATTCGCTTGTCTCAGATCTAGAAGCATCAAGGTACTTATTTTGTGATCCTGTATTTTGGCCATGTTTTAAGCATGTACTAATATACATTAAATTGATGGATTAACGTCAGACTTATGTATAGCTCAACACTTCCTCTTGATGATTCAGATGTTTGTAATGTCAGAACCCCCCTAAATTTCTTGTATTTGGTGAAATGTTATGCTTTAATCTTTTAACAATAAAAAGAAACCCAACTTGGCATTGGCCGGTTTTCTTTTTCTTTTTTTTTTCTTTTTTTTCTTTTTTTTTCCCCAAATTAAGACCAAAACCTTCTCATGTTGAACATACTGTCTTTTAAGTATCTTTAGCAACAGGAAATGCAAAATTATCCTGGAGTTCTGCTCTCAATTTTTCAACTTTCCAGTTGTCAGCCTGGGAAAGCAAGGTTAGTTTTGGTTTCCTGTGTGCTTCAGAAAAACGCCTGTAACCGAGGGAAAGCGTGGAAATTATGTGGGGTTTGAATGTCTCCAGAGAAGGAGACTCCACAACCTCCCTGGGCAGCCCCTTCCAGTGGTCAGTCACCCTCACTGTGAAGAAGTTTTTTCTCCTATTTAAGTGGAACCTCCTATGTTCCAGCTTGCACCCATTGCCCCTTGTCCTGTCATTGGATGTCACTGAGAAGAGCCNACTGAGAAGAGCCTGGCTCCATCCTCCTGACACTCACCCTTTACGTATTTATAAACGTTAATAAGGTCATCCCTCAGTCTCCTCTTCTCCAAGCTAAAGAGACCCAGCTCCCTCAGCCTTTCCTTGTATGGGAGATGCTCCACTCCCTTAATCGTCTTGGTAGCCCTTCATCACTCTTGGTGTGTCATTTGGTTAAAAAGATGCTAAAAGAAATCGAAGAAGGATCTGTTTGAATTGGAAATGATGTCACCTTCACAGTTTGATGTCTCACAATTGATAGATATTTCTCACTACTCACTCTGTACCAGCTGACTTCCTCGAGTGCTGGGAATCCATCATTGAGGCTTGATGCTGTTTCTTCTTTTTTTTTCTTTCCCCTGACTACTTGGTTTCTTAATCCTGGTTTACAACCAAGTCACTAGAATGGGCTGCCCAGGGAGGTGGTGGAGTCACCCTCCCTGACTGTGTTTAAGAGTAGATTAGATGTGGTGTTGAGGGATATGGTGTAGGAGAGAACTCTGTATACAGAGTAGGGCTGATGGTTGGACTCGATGATCCCAAGGGTCTTTTCCAACCAAACTGATTCTATGATAACTGTCAAAGCGTACTTTATAACTCTTGGAGATGAACTTTGCAAGTCCCCTTAATGTTAGGGCATTCAATCTCTTTAAATCCAGATACGAAGGACACTTTCTGGTTTCTTTTAGTACAGAATTCCATACAAGCCTCGTGGCAGTTGAAGGAGGTTTCTGGTGTGTGTGGCTTTTTTTGCCCAGGCTAAGTATTCTGTCTCTGTTCCCTGACACAGTGCCACCCTCCGGTCCTTACTGGAGGAGGATCTGCTAGAATCTTAAACTGATTTAAGTCATTTCTCTAGGGAGCTGTAGGACACCAATAGGCAGATCAAATTGTGGGTTTACTGTTTCCCTTTCAGATGACCTATCATAAATGCTGAGGAGAAGGATGAATGCTCCTGAATACAAATAGCCATCGTTCTTTTTTGCCATGAGAAAGAAATGCGAGCAAAGCACTTCACGAGGTACCAGTGAAAGAATTTGCTTGCAATATGCCCAGTGCTATAATTGTGTCCTCGGCTGCTCTCTGAAATAACTGCGGTTGAAATTGGTACCAGTTTTGGTTTATATGTTAGAGGATGAAGCAAATACAGAGGTCTGCACTTCCCAGAAGCTGCTGCATGTTAAGTCATGGGGGTGTTTTACTGAAGCCCTCGGTGTTGCGTGCGACTGTCTCATCCGTGCTCTTTAGAGTCAGTTTGATGTCTCCTTTGGAGAAGGAGCTTGGCTGGGAAACACCAGGATCAGGTCAGGAGACAGTGACTGAGGTGAACCTAAAGAGAGTTTCCTTACGGTCCAGGTGTTGCAGAGGGCTGCAGTTCCCGCTCTCTCTGAACTCAGTGGAACGCCGGAGAGCAGCATGATTGTGTACCTTAGATGTAAAGAAGGCAGCTGACACGGCTGGGTTGCTGTGGTGGACAGCTACAGGCTCTACAGAAAAGGCAGGGAGGGAAGATGAAGAGAGGCAGCTGGTGCCCTACAGGTGAAGGAGTGGCTTGGACGCGTGGTACTTCTACAGGATGGACTACAGCCTGGTGTGAGAGCATGTCAGTCGGGATCAGAGATGCCAGTTAGGGTGATGTAATGATAAACCTTTGTTGCGGATCTCCTGACCAGAGAGAAAAAGCAGACGAAGCCTCCGTTAAACAACTTGAGAAAGTCTGTATCGCAGATGCTGGTTCTGCAAGTGAGTTCCCTCAAGTGAGGGACTTGATCCCCCTGACATCTGATGGAGAAGGAGCATGGCAGGATCCAGTTAACCTGGGAGGTTTCTGGTGGGCTTCCTGATAGAGGCACTGGATGGGCAATTGGGGCGATGCGCCATCAGGTCTGCTGTTCACAGACAAGAAAGAAGTGGCTGGAGATTTGATAATTAGTAGTAGACCTGGTGGTAGTGACCATGAAATAGTGGGGTTCGGTGTCCTGAGGGGAGAGGTAGCTGACCAAGTGCAGACCAGACTTTGACTTATTCAGGAAATTGGCAGGTGGGATCACACGGGAGGCAGCTCTGAAAGCTAGCAAGTCATTAAGGACAACCTGCCAAGAATGTACTACCCCAAGAAGATTTACTGGGAGATGGGCTTGGCAAAACATAGCACCCATGACAAAGCTCCAGTGCAAAAAAGCGGTAGAAGGGCAGGCTACAAAGCAGGGATTTAAGAACATTGCAAGGGACAGCAAGGGCAGTAAGAGCTGCTACTGCCACGTTAGTAGAAAAGGTCTGACCAAGGGAAATATGGGACCATTCCTGAGTGGAGTGGGTGGATTAGTGACAGCAAACACAGAGAAGACTGAGGTACCCAGTGCCACCTTTGTCTTGGTCTTCATGAACAAGGTCTCCCAGGCCTCTGTGATCAGTGAAGGGGTTGAAGGATTGGAAGCAGTACCAGAAGCAAGGGTGGAGATAGGAGCTACTTGAGAGATCTCAACTCATAGAAGTCCATGGGACCCTGCAGGTGGCATAGCAGGGTGCTGTGAGAATTGGCTGATATTGTTGCAAGGCTGTTGTATATCATCTTCCAGGAAGTTTGGGGTAGGGGGAGTGCCTGTCATTGGAGAAAAGCAAATGCTGCACATATCTTCAAGACAGTACAGAAGGATCGTCCAGAATTTTCCCTGGTCCTGGCAAATATTTAATTTACAGTTCTGATAAAAACAGATGTGAAGATGGACACTTCACCTGTCACGGGCATTCTGTAAATGTTGATACTTAATGCTGACTCTGAGGAAAGATTCCTTTGGAAAGTTAAAGACCTGCAGGGGGACATACACAGAAGAAATCTGACAGCTCCTTCAGTTCTCCCTCCTTCTGCAGAGTTGCCAAATACATGACATGATATAGGCTCGGCAAGGCGGTTGCTACAGACCTGAGTTGGCCCGGTGACGTCCTGTGCTGTTTTGTTATGGAGAACAAGGAAGCCCGTAACGAGCAAAATGACTTTGGAGGAAATACCAGCCCTGTCTCAGCACGTGGGTAACACACAGATTGGCACTGCAGCCTCGCAGGTGGGACAGCAGGTTTTACACCGAGACCATATGTGCACTAAAGAGCTAATGTAATGACCTCTCTGCTGTGGCTTTGGCTTTAAGGGTTACTGCTCTCAGCAGTACGGCTCTCTTCATCCCTGCACTGTTCCCAGACTCCTTTTTGTTGAACTAACTTCACCTGTTTGATTTCTAAAACAGAAGCTAGTCTGTAAAAAAAAAACAAAACCCAAAGTCTTTACTGTAAATACAGGTTTTAAAACCAGAATGGTTTCCAAGTGCCCGGGTTTATGGTTACCTGAAGCATCCCATTGTGGTGCAGATGGAGTATTAGCATCCAGAAAGGCAGAAAAAGTCAGGTTGGGCTGAATGGTAGGTGGTAATTCCATATTTCTTAGCAAAAGAACATGCAACCCCCCATGTGTAGCCTATATGGACCACAACATTGCTGTCTGAGTCTTTCACCACATGTCCCCTCAGGTTCGTTCCAAAACCCTGCCACTAAGCAGCCTGGGGCTTGCACCAGCTGAGTGACAGGCCTCCCTGTTAAATGAAATGCTTTCTATATCACCATGAGAAAAATCAAGGTGTATTAAACTGTTAAATGCTATTTTTTAAAGTTCAGATCATTCACTGCGTTATTTCTGTGGGGTTTAAACCCGACATTAGAACGGTGAAATACTGTCTGCCTCTTGTTTTCGGATGCTGTTCTGCTCTATACCAAGCCTACTGTCCATTATTACTCGTCCTCTGCTTCTGAAACTGCATCTTGCTCTCAAAGTCGGCACTAGAAAGAATTGGCAGTATGGAATGTTGCCTTCTCCCAAAATAACAGATTGTTGTGACTAACTGCAGGTTGAGGCTGACACAAATAAAACCTTAAAGAAATGAAACGTTCCTGTTATGCATGTGAGATAAATACGCCTTGGACAAAAGTGGTCATGTGTGTGCAAGTAGAGTGCAGCTTTTGCTCCTATTGCTTGCTCAGATGTAAGAGATCGTTTTGTTACAGCTTTCGTTCACGTCTGACTTCCTGAGGATCTCGGAGCTAAAACAATTTTTAAAACTGGGAACCAAACAGATTCAACCCCCTTTTGATTGCACTAGTCTCCATGGTGTTTGTTAGCTGCAACTGTAGGGGTGCAAAAGGTTAATGTGAAAATCCACACACATGTGTTGCAATCTTTGGTGTACATTTTAATCTACACAAGATGTATTCTGCCTTCTCTTTGAATTTTAATGTACAGGCTTTTTTGAAAGTTAATTGTTAAGTTCAGTGTGGATGCAATTGCATTTAAAACTATCATATACTCTGCTATTGCTGTTTGTGCATCACTATGTCCTGTCGTTCGTTTTTTAGTCTCCTTTTGATAAGATTCTTTTAATTTGCTCTGGATTCAGCAACACGTTTCTTGGGTAGGCAGTAGTTGCAAAGAAATTTGGCTGGGGGTTGAGTTCATCAGCCTGCTCACAGAAACCCTGGCTGCATGGCTTTGTGCTGGGAAACCTGGCAGGGAGCAGGGGAGGTGCTTTTAGTTAGCTCTTATGCTAACTAAAGGATGATAAAGCATGGCTAGCCTCTCTAGATGGTGTTGTGTCCCACGTTGGGCTCATGTTTCTGGGTGCAGCCTGTGCCTGGGTGGTGCAGCCTCCCCTGGGATGCAGGATGAGGTATGCAGGATGCAGAGTGACCACTGCTTGCAGCCTCCCTGGCTTCTACACTTCTTCTACCCCACTGGAGCTGTGGGACCCTTTGCCTCTTGACTTAGTTCAATACTCCTTTAAGCTCTTCTAAGAAAAGCTCCCCCTCTGCTCTGCATTGGTGAGGCCACAACTGGAATACTGCATCCAGTTCTGGACTCCCCAGTTCAAGAGAGGTGGGGAACTACTGGAGAGAGTCTAATGTACAGCAACAAAGATGATTAAGGGATTGGAGCATCTCCCTTATGAGGAAAGGGACTGGGAACTCTTTAGCCTGCAGAAGAGAAGGCTGAGAGGAGACCTTGTTAATGCCTATAAGTATCTAAAGGATGGGGTGAAGGAGGATGGAGGCAAACTGTGGTTTGCCTCGGTGTGGTTCCCAGTGACTGAACGAGGGGCAATGGGCACAAGCTGGAACACAGGAATCACAGAATCACAGAATATGAGGGATTGGAAGGGACCTTGAAAGCTCATCTAGTCCAATCCCCCTGCTGGAGCAGGAACACCTAGAGCACATCACACAGGAACATGTCCAGGTGGGTTTTGAATGTCTCCAGAGAAGGAGACTCCACAGCCTCCCTGGGCAGCCCCTTCCAGTGTTCAGTCACCCTCACTGTGAAGAAGTTTTTCCTCATATTCAAGTGGAACCTCCT
>VZTM01016023.1:63876-78906 GCA_013400555.1 Jacana jacana | reverse complement strand
CCTCCCCACATTCCACCTTCTTCCCCTTATCCTGAATATTTCCAATGAAATGGCAGGGGAGCGTTTATGCTTCAGCTGCTGCCAGCCCCTCTGGTGCCTCTCCAGATGGAAAGAGTCAGTGTTGGTCCCGGATTTCCTTCTTGCAGAGCAGTAGGTAGAACAGGAGAAGGAGGGAGGAGGGGAAGGAGCCTGCAAAAAAGGATGTTCGGGGTGAGAAGTGAGGGGTTGTGCATCCAGCCTATTGGTGTGAAGAAAGTGGAAACAAAACCAGGGGCAACAAGGAACAGTTGAACTCGGACACGTGTCTGACGCTCACGTGTGAGATGTTTTGGCAAATGTGGTGAATGGTGGCAAAGTGTACAATCTCCTGAGAGCTGAGGGGGGCTTCAATTATAGAACTCACCAAGGCCATGGCAGTAGATCCCTTGGCAATAGGAAATGAGGGAGGGAGGCAGAAGAAAAGAGACTCTGGGCAGGAGAAAAGTCTGTTTTCCCTGGAGTGCTCGTTCCACTGCTTGTCCACCCCAGGTGAGACCAAAGGCCTTTGTCATATGCAAAGAGCCAGGGCCGACTGGTTCCCTGTGGCCTTGATGGGAACAGACAGCATGAGATCATTGTGAGATGGAGGGGGATGCTTCTCCTCAGGTGGAGCATCATTTCAGTGGTGTGTTCGGTGTTTGGCTGTGTCACGTTGCATCCATCCAGGCGTGCAGCTGGCTGTCAGATGGTGGCCTCTGAAGTCAGTAAGGCAGAACGGACCTGCTGGTGGGGAGGAGAGCATGCCACCACCCATGAGGGAAGAGGGGCCTCATGGTTGTGCTCATGGGGAACGAATGGTATCGAAGGGGGAGCAAACTGGATGGTTTTGTGGGGAGAGTGAAGTGGGAGGAAAAATGTCTTCCAGGAAGACAATATCTAATAAAACCAAGAACTGAAGGGGGAGAGAACTTGTGAGATTTAAGGACTAGGCTCAAGTTCAGGCAGATATGTGATCAACAGGGACCACAGTAGTGTTGCAGTGTTTGGGGGCCAACTCCATTAAAAATAGCATTGCTGAAATGTGCTGAACACGTTATGGCCGTCTCCTCTTCTCTGCTGTCAAATGCAGGGAAATGCTGGTTGGGAGGAAGAGGGAAGAAAAGGGTTATTTTTATGTTGAAAATATTGCAGGCCTAGAAAGGATCAAATGCTGTGCCGAGTCTTCCCTGAAGCACTAAACATTCCTTATGCCAGCCAAGTGCCCAGAACTTGGCAAGCCTTCATCAACTTGATCGCTCTCCAGTAGTCAAATGCAGCTATGGAAATCTTCCAAGTAGCTGATGACGGATCATTAGTATTGTTTAAATGCATGTTCGGCTTTTAGTGCTGGCTTAAAACATGTAAGGAACGCTGAGGTACCTCACCTGCTTCCCAAGGCCACAGCAAGGCCATCCAGCAATTTGGCTTTGCCTCTCCTGGGGGGAAATAAGTGGCCCAAGAGCAAGAATGGACAGGCATTGGAAGGGGACATCTCCAGCTAGCTGGTCTAGCAGAGTGCTATGCCTTCTCCTGCTTCTGCATGCCCAAGCCAATGATGTTCTGCAGAGGATATACCCCTTATGCTATAAAGCTTGCCACCCTCTCTGTTGCTTCTCTGTTCACCTTCTCTGTTGCTCAACAGAGAAGGGGAGGGTGTAACACCTTTTTGACCCAGCTCATGTGGAGATGCCCACCAAAGCTCTCCTTGCCTCTGTGGGTGAGGAATGCTGGAGAGGTCAGTCTGCTTCCTTCCTGATCGTCTCCTCTGGCTACTGGCAGAAGAGAGTTGTGGGCTGATGGTGGCAGAAACAGATGGAAGAACTCTCAGTCCAAAAAAACCTTGCCTTGTTTTTCCTCTGCTTGGTGTGGATGTGTTGCCTACCCTTGGCAGCAAAGGCTTGGAGACCTCTCAGCCCTCAGACCCTGCACCACCTCCTGCTGCTGTGGATGCTCCCGACTGGAGGACCTTTTCTGGGGGGTCAAATGGCAGGAGTGGGGTGACTTTGGGGAAGGAGAGCTCACCTGATCCTTGGAGAGGTGGGAAAGTGCAGGTTACCCCTCTGTGCAGTGTTGAGAAGTGGGGGGAGAAGACCTAGATGTCTTTGAAAACCCTCCTCACTTTTCTCACCCCAGCTGTATTAGCTCATCCTACTAGACGAGTGGGTTTTAAAGCTCATGGAAGGGAAGGAGAGAGCTGTCTGTGACACAGGCTGTCCAATATGGCTTAAAAACCCAAAAACCTCATGTGCTCACAGCCCTAGAATTAGCCAAATGTGGCAGCGGGGCTAAGGGGAAGGAAATCAGCCAAATGTTCTACTTTTCCATCTAAAACTAGCTATGATAGGTCTGGGAGAGACTGAGAGGGAAGAACAATGGGCAAAGCGGACCTTTTAAGACGACTGGGTAGCAAAGGCAAGTCCTGAATTTCAGAACACGGTGCCTGCTCTTTCTTGTCTCTTAGCAGGAATCAAAACAAAAATAAGCTGAAAAAAAAACCTTTTTTTTTTCAGTCTCATTTTCAAAGCCGTCTCTGGCCTGGAAATAGCCCTGAAATGAGTCTTGAGGAGTTGAAGAGCCACCCAGGGAGGCTTAGGAAGGGCCCTGCTGGTGTGCTGGGAAGGTTTGTTTGTGTGCAAAATGTAGTATTACATATCTCTGAAAACAGATGACATTATATTGCTTTACGTTTGTGCTATTTTTGCTTCAAGGCTCTGGTGTGATTTGTGGCGGCGGGGCCAAGGGAAGAGAACAAATGGGTGTTGGGAGCCGATGAAGAATGGAATTTCCCTCCCCCTCCCCCTCCCCATCACCACCCCCCTTCTCTTATAGTATTAACTAGCTATTTGTATTATAGGGTTGGGGTTTTTTTTGGGGGGTGTGCTTAGATAAAAAGCCAAACTTTACTTGCTAATGCCACATTATTTAATTTAATTTTCAGGCTGAGGCACACCTTTAATAAATTTGCCTCCAAAGTGAAAAATTACAAAGGTGTGGCAGAAGAATATTGTAATGAAAACTGATGATGTAGCAAGTTAGAGCAGAATTACGTCCTCTCTTTGCCCTTTTCCTACCACCCAGTGGCACAGGAAAGCAGCTGATATCTCTCAGAAAATCACGGGCCGTGGCGCGTAAGTCATCTTACTTTTCCTGTCGTGGGATCCTCTCTCTCATGGAGTTGTTTTTTGGTTTCTAGATGACCTGCCAAGAAACTAGACCCCTCAGTAATGGTGCTGAAGTCAGGCAGGCAGCAGTAGCTATCAGTCTGCAGGAAGGGTAAAGCAAGGCTGGGCTGTCCAGGTATTGAGTTATACATGAAGGGAGGCGTTCAAGGGCAGGAGAATGCATGACAAGGAGGACTATTCTTAGATGGATCCTCAACTACTCCTGAATCCACCCTGCTGTCCTTCCAGATGATGGCACTCGATGGTGCCAGCAAATATTTACCCAGCCCCAAAGTAACCTTCGTGCTTCTTGTGCCAGGAGACCGGTGATTGATGGATGGAATAAATAAATAAATAAATCAGCATTTGCAAATACATATAAGAAGGATCTATGTGCACTTGGGGATGCTCTTGGGAGAGCAGAATTCAAAGAGGATGACACCTCATTCAAAGGAGAGGGTCCTTGCCTCCTTGCCTTCACTAATGCTGAAATTTAGTCTTTTGAGCATTTCCCTTTTACCCTGTGCAGATCTATTAAAGAAGAATAACCACAGCTTTATCAGTGGGCTAAGTTGCAGGACCACATCAATATCAAGTGAGGTCTCACCTAGACACAGCCCTCTTTTCCTCCAAAATCCCTCTTTGCTCATCAAACTAAGCTGTCATGTGGAGGAATGGCAGTTCCTGGAAACGGGTCAAGATAACAACAGGTTTTCCTAAAAGTCCACGTTTAGACTGGACTTTAGGAAAAAAAATTCCTCACAGAAAGAGTGGTCAGACCCTGGAATGGGCTGCCCAGGGAGGTGGTGGAGTCCCCATCCCTCAATGTGTTTCAGAGTTGATTAGATGAGGTGTTGAGGGATCTGGTGTAGGGGAGAACTTTGTAGAGTGGGGCTGATGGTTGGACTCGATGATCCCAAGGGTCTTTTCCAACCTGAATGATTCTGTGATAAACCTGGGAAGCAGAGTAAACTTCCACAATTAGGAGACACGTGCCTGCTCTTGGAAGCAATGTCTCCAATCCCACTACATTGACCAAGTCTCGCTGTGGCAATGAATACAAAAGATAAATCTGGGCTGAAAAGCATGAATCCTTCTCTGCTTCTGAGTGCTTCCTGGGGGCATTTGGGTGTGGAGAGTCCTGTTGGCCAAATCACTGCTGCTTGTTAAACAGAAGGTCTTTTGCTTAGCCCTGAAGCCCCTTTCTTCTTGGTCTATAGGTGATGTCATCATAATCACAAATTTATGACCTCAGAATGTGAGTCCATGGGAGCAGTCACAGTAGATGAAGTATTACTTGGTCCCCTTTAAGCAAAGTGAAAACTCAGCAGATTTAGACAAAACTTAGATGAAATTTATGAGTCTTCTCTAAGAACTGATGTCACTCCTGGCCTGGAGCCACCATAGCCAACAGGGTTTATGCTGCCTGTGCCACAGGTCTTGCTCTTGTGGGATCAGGCTAGGATTAATCTAGACAAAACTGACGCTGTGCCACAGTGCAGTTTTTGGGGAGACCTGGCGAGAAAGATCAATCAGAGGTGGAAGTATCCTAGGGCAGGTCCAGTGCACAAGAAGCTCTACCTGCTGGTCCATTTTTACCTGTTACTTGATGAAAAATGGAAAGAATGAAGCCAGTTCCATAGCTGTAAAACACCGAGCCGATGTGTTAATATTTTCCTCCTTGTCTCGCTTACCTCATGGACCTCAGTTGTTCTTCAGGCTTATCCACCGGGCATGATGAACAAGACCATGATTTAATTCTCTGCATACTAAGGGCTCAGTAATGAACTGCCTCTGTGAGTGAGCTGGCAAGCAGGTGCACCATGTTGAGGTATCCCTCTTCCACTTCTCGCTAGCCTAGGCTGAATTTCAGCCGATGGTCTCTGGATCCCACAGTTGCTCTCTTGGGTTGGGCAGACCTTTAGGGTGGTCTCCTGTGCCATCTCACAAGCGTGCTCCATCGGCTGCGAGATCAGTGGTGGCAACAAAAGCTGTCCGTAAAATATACTCTTCCCAAAGGGTGAGTTGTGTTTTTCCAGGTTTGCTCGCCATCCTTTTACTGGTTTCCATGAAAACAAATCGCAGTTTTCATAAACATAAACTGCCATCTGTCCCTGAAAAACGTCGGTGGGTGTTTATAGCTCCTTGTCCACGGGATTTGCAAACTGTCAGGCAAATCCTCGCAAGGTGGGGTAACTTTGGCGTGGCTCCACCAAGCTCTGTCTCCAACTCAGATCACTCTCTCTTGGGCCGGGTTTGCTGTTGTGGGTTCAGCTGCCTTGGTTGGGTTGGGCACAGCACAGGGCTTTCACCTGAAAAGAAGCCCAACAACAACAAAAAAGCCCATAACTTGTCCTTTAAAGCTGTTCTGGTTCAAGTTCTTTTGTTTGGTGGTGACTCAGTATCTGCCTGTAGCCCCGGTGTTCGCCTCCCAGCCCAGGAGCACAGCAGGAGGACAAAACCAGCATGGGACTGGGATGTATAGGCTGCCTGTTAGCGCAAACCCAGTTCCGTCATCCGAAACGGAAGAAATGCTCCCTCCCTCCATTCCTTCCCTCCTCCCTCCCCCTGCTCCCAACTTCACTTAACAAAGCCATTAGCACTCCTATTAAATATTTAGCTTGGCGCGCCGTGTTATCCTACCTGCGAGCAGGGAAGGGCGAAGAGCGGAGCAGATGGGACAGGGATATGATGCAGAGCGTGGTGTTATGTCCCAGAGCGCTAGCCAGGGAGCTGCTTAAATCAAATCAGGCTTAGTAATGGGAAAGTTCATAATTAGATACTTTAATGATCACACCCGCCCTGTGTGGGGTGTCACAGGCCATTTTTTAGAGCGAGTCAAGGCTTGGATGCGTTCTCTGGAAAGGTTTCTGTGATCTATCTGGATTTAGGGGAGTGGAGGGGGATGTTTCCAGGATGGTGGGGATTAAAAGGATGGGTTTGTGCATGGGGCAGNCTTCATCATCTTGGTAGCCTTGCTCTGGACTCTCTCCAGCAGTTCCCTGTCCTTCTGGAACTGAGGGGCCCAGAACTGGACACAATATTCCAGATGGGGTCTCACCAGGGCAGAGAAGAAATAAAATGAGGGGAGGCCTGGCTGAAAATGAGAACTTAGGCAAAGTTCTCGCCAGCTGTTTGGGTGTTGGAGAATAGAATGGTTAGAGTTGGAAGGGACCTTAAAGATCATGGAGTTCCAATCCCCTTGCCCTGGGCAGGGATACCTCCCACCAGACCAGGTTGCTCAAAGCCCCTTCCAGCCTGGCCTTCAACATGCAAAATAGAGGCAGTAAGAGATTGGCAGAGCTATGGTTGCCTTCAGTTTCTGTGTGTGTTCATTAAGTTAACCAAAGGGTGGGAGTCTGACAACGTAGCTGGCATGGAAGAACCCATGTCCCTAAAGCTGCCCTGCAATCACCATGCACCAAAGAGACTTTATATTCTCCCTGTCTTTAGCAAATAATATCACTGCCTTGCTGTGGGTTTCACAGATGCCAAGTAGAGAGCTGGCACGGAGGTGGGGGCTTGCCTGCTCGAGGGCTTGCCCCTTGTCAATACCTGTGATGATGAAGGGCTGTGAGATTGTTGTTTGGCTGGGTTTTGTCGGGAGGTGGAATTGAAGAGGATGGGTTTGATACGCAGGCTTTTGGCAGGCCTGTTGACAAAGGTCACGTCGCTAATATGTCTCCAAACCAATGTCATCTCTAGAATGCTTTCTTCCTGCGTTTATACCAGTAAACAGAATCAACTTCTCGATGAGGTGTTCTCCAAGGTAAAGTGTCCAGGAGTATGACGTTGCTTGATGACATCTCTCTAAGCTGGTGGTCTTAGGAATGGTTTGGGGAAGCCTTTGAATGCCTAAAGGGCTCCAGCAGGAGGGTTTCAATAGGTCTTTCATCTGTGCTGAGGCTTCAGTCCATTGCTGGTGTGAAAACCTAACCTGTAGCTAAGAAAGGAAGGAAGCTGGATGGATGGAGCTTCTGGAAGTAGAAAGTGCTTATTCATAGGGCATCCATCCAGGATATGGGAGATCATGTTCGAAACCTCTGCCTGATAGAGAGCTAGGATTAATTAAATATGCACGGGCCAGAGAGAGAGTCAGGCAGAGCAAACATGCAAAATCCTTCATCTTCTAGGGGAATGCTTGCAACCTGCATATTGTGTTTCTTGGGCTGGTGTGTGCTTTCTCTCACTCTCAGAAGAATCAAACATTAAATTAAAAGGTCTTGGCAGAGAAATCCCTGGATCTCTCAGTTCACACAGTTCTTGTTTTCTGGCTAGTTCTCAGTCCCGGCACGGGAAGCTGACATATTCAGGTAAGGGTAATTCTGGGTATCTTCAGGGTTGGCTTGGAAACTGGACTTGAAGACTATGTTTAGCTGTGGCTCAGGGCTGGCTTGCACTTCAGAAATGAGAAGTAATGCATTCCTTTATGCTCCTGGTTTCTTTTTTATTTCTTTTTAAATTTTTTTCTCATCGCTCCCACATTCCTTACGGTGTGCTCTCCCCATCGGTAAGTCCTCTCCTGCCACAAGTCCAGAAAAACCTGGATGTGCCTCCTCTCCACCACCCCCAGCCTTGGCTGATCTCTGTGCCCACCTCCCCAGCCCCTGCAAGGGACAAGGAGGTCAGGAGATCTCATCACCTGCCTGCTTGGTAGCGTCTCCAGTGTGCAATCATCAGCTTGAGGAAAAGACCCTTACATCGGTCACCGGGGGCTCCTCGATTTCGGAAGAGCATGCAGCATATTGCAGAAGTAGAAGGAGAGGATAAAGAATTTAAATGGTGCCTGATTTTGGTGCCTCACCAAGAAGGACTTTCATGCAAGCACCGTCTTGGATCGTTGCAGATGAGAGACAGAAAGGGAAAACATATTGGTCTGAGTCCCACCTTGAATACTTCCACTCTGGGCTGCTCTTTCCTCAGCAGCTCTTTCCCACATCCCTTAGACAAGCCAGGAGTGCCCTTCTATTTAATAAGAAGGGAAATTCAAGTGATTTCAGTCAATCAGCCTTACTTGGGGTCTCTGGAGGACAGCAGCTCCAGCCCTCCTTATGCTCAAAAAATAGCCAGGGACATCACGTTTGTAGGTTGACAATTAATAAGGAAATCCAATCATTCAGGAAAAAAAGGTAAATTGTGTTAGAATCCGACTACGAGCTCAGCTGCTTAGCCATGATCACAGCTGTCCAGGGCTGTATTTTACCCTATTGGCTTTTTTTAATTTATATTTTTATTATTTTTTAATTTGTAGACAAAACATTGTCTATCTCTTTTGACTCCTCTTGGCCGGAAAGAGAGAAGTAAACATTGTTTCAGGGGCCAGGCTAGAAAAGTTCTTCATTTCAAGTCCTGAAGCATGGGCTTCAACGAGGCCAAGTGCCAGGTCCTGCACTTGGCCCACAACAACCCCATGGATGGCTACAGCCTTGGGGCAGTGTGGCTGGAGCTGCCTGGCAGAAAAGGACCTGGGNTTGGTGCTGGTCTCTTCTCCTGGGCAATTAGCAATAGAACAAGAGGAGGGAATAGCTGCAGGGTAGGGTTAGGCTGGACATTAGGAAAGAGTTTTTCTCAGCAAGAGTGATCAGACCCTGGAATGGGCTGCCCAGGGAGGGGGTGGAGTTGCCATCCCTGACTGTGTTTAAGAGTAGATTGGATGTGGTGTTGGGGGATCTGGTGTATGGGGGAACTTGTAGAGTGGGGCAGATAGTTGGACTCGATGATCCCAAGGGTCTCTTCCAACCAAAATGACTCTATGATTCTGTGATCTTGGCTCTGAAAGGCAAGAGGTTGCCATTACCCATGGAGGAGGATTGTATCCGAGTGGGTTGGAACTTCTCCCCACCCCATTACAGGGTCTATACAACTTATGGCTATCGAAATCTTTTTCGGTAGCCATCCTTGTTGCTGGTGGCCGCCAGCTCTTGGTGGTTCCCCCAGTAAGAGTAAGAAAGAAAGAAAGAAGTGGTGTATGTCTACCTGCCATAGGGAGACGGCGCAGGGGGTTGAAGAAGAGAGGTTTTGAATGTGGAGGTCTTTTAAATCTCCTAAACTGAATGTAGTTTGTCAGCAAAGGAGAGGAGCAGACACTTTGGTGACAGTGCTGGTACCAGTAAAACCTGCTGGGTTTCTAATGAGTACTGGCAAAGCATTTTTGGAGAGGAGGGAAATAAACACCCACTGGTGTTTGGAGTTTGGTCCCCCCACCTGCCATGTGGCCTTCATCCCAACCAAGATGTGCATTTTCTGGTAAGGAGGACCTGCTAGTTTTTCATCAGCTTGTAGGACTGTCCCCTGGCTGTTGGGAGGGAGGAGCAGTAAAACTGCTGGTGGGGTCTGGGATCAATGGCAGGGAATGACTGCAGGAGATGGCTCCTTTCTTGTGTCTGATTTAATACCAACCAAAGGGGTTTGGGAGGTGGAGGAGGCCCTTCTCACACATGGATTTAGGACTTGAGAGGGGCTAGTGCAAATCACATGAAGTTCAACCAAGCCAAGCACAGGGTCCTGCACCTGCAACATGGCAATCCCAAGGACAAATACAGGTTGGGTGGAGAATGGCTGGAGAGCAGCACTGATGAGAAGGACTTAGGAGTGCTCATGGATGAGAGGCTCAACGTGAGCCAGCAAGGTGCACTGCCAGCCCAGAAAGCCAACACCATCCTGGGCAGCATCAAAAGAGGCGTGGCCTGCAGGGTGAGGGAGGTGATTCTACCCCTCTGCTCTTGTGAGACAGGCTGAGAGAGCTGGGATTGCTCAGCCTGGAGAAGAGAAGGCTCTGGGAAGACCTTATAGCAGCCTTCCAGTATCTGAGGAGAGCTACAGGAGACCTGGGGAGGGACTCTTCATCAGGAAGTGTAGTGACAGGACGAGGGGTAATGGTTTTAAACCGAAAGAAGGGAGATTTAGATAAGATCTCAGGAAGAAATTCTTTGCTGTGAGGGTGGTGAGACCCTGTCTCAGGTTGCCCAGAGGAGCTGTGGCTGCCCTGTCCCTGGAGGGGTTCAAGGCCAGGTTGGATGGGGCTTTGAGCAACCTGGTCAGTGGAAGGTGTCCCTGGTGGCCCAGGGCAGGGGGCTTGGAACTGGATGATCTTGAGGGTCTCTTTCAACTCTAACCATTCAAGGATTGTACAACTTCTGGAGCAAGTCTTTTGAGATTTTGGTATTCCCCAGGGGCTTCCTGTAGAGCAGCCTCAACAGGACCAAGGGCTGCTGGTTTAGCTGTGTTCCTGCAGCCAGTGCTAGGTAAAAATGCTGTCATGGGATTACACCTATAGCTGTAGGTTCATGGCCTTGGGCCGGGAGACCAACTATTGTGGCATGTCTTTTGCACCTCTTCTTGGTGCCCAAGCACTGAGTTGTTCCTTCACTGGGAACAAAGGGCTTTGAACACAGGGGTGAGCTCTTTTGCCACCCAAATCAGGTGATGGAGTGAGAGGACAGCCTGCATCTGCACCTGCTTCCTTACAGCCCAGCTGTGAGCAGATGTGCAGACCGTTTTACTGACGGTCCCAGGGAGCCCATCTCCCCACTGACAGCTGGGAAAGCAAATCTTTCTTGCTGGCTTTGCAACTCTTGCTTCCCAAGTTCCCTTCAGCACCTGCCGAGGCAACTTTCCCTTTAATGATGGTGGGAAGAAAGAGTAAAGACGGCCAAGAAGGGGTGACAACAGTGTGAATTAGCAGTCCACAAAGCCAAGAGATCTGTGTAGTAACCTCTTTTATGTCTTACTCTCGCCCAGGGATACCTTTGTCTTCTGCAGCACAGGAGGATTTTTAATCTTCTTCACAAAGACAATCTTTGCAGGAGGGGGAAAACAATCAGCTTTTATGGGGCCGCTCACTTCTTTTATTTATTTGCAAATTCTCGGCAACAGTCAAACTTGAGCAAGGGATAAAAAAAAGAAAAAGAAAAAAACAAACCCAAAACCAAACTGAAAAAGAAACAACCCAGAAAAGGCAAACAGGGGGATGGGTATTTTTCTTCTTACTGTATCGCACAGAACAAGAAATGGATGTCTTACACATTTATAAATAATAGCCCTCTATAACCTACCAGTATTGAGATGTAAATGAAGTAACAGTGGGAATTTTATCTCATTCAGCATGAGAAATGAATCTTCTGTTACAGGGAGTTTAAAGGCATGCCTTTGAAGCTGAAGATACAAGCCCTTTGCTGAAGCCCGGAGCAGTAAGGAAGGAAGGCAGGTGATCTCTGGTCGAGACCCTTCCTGCCAAGTGGATGTCCCCGCCTTCAGCCCCCATGTAGGGTCTCCAGCATGTGATGGCAGAGCAGCCAAAAGAACTGGAAGGGGAAGAGGAATGGTTTGTGTGCTGCTGAAGAGGAAAGGATATGTATTATCCTTCTTGAAGCGTGGGAAAGAGGTCAACCTTGATCTCCTTCCCTCCAAATTGTACCTGTGAAGGAGCTGATGTGGCAGACCTCAATACCCTCCCCTGCCTGATGCTGGAGAAAAGCAAGGGGACCACGGGCTCTCCTGAGGCACCCATGCTCTCCAAGCACCAAGCTGTTTCTCCTCTTGATGCTGGGAGTTTCAGACAGCACTTTATACCCATCCTTTCCTCCAATTTTCCATCAAAATGTTAGTATACAGAGGCTCTCGACGTGTACACGTCTTCCCTCTCCATGAATGTCTTCAGACCTGGCATACCAATCTCTCAAGGGAGCTCCAGACATCATATTAACAATTCCAAGTGAAATCCTCTTGAAATGGCACTGTCAAGTTGGTTAGGAGCAGGTTTTCTACATCTACCAAGTAGTGACCTCTTGATTCTATATGCTTTTTTTTTTTTAAAGAAAAAGAAAGAAAAGGTAACACATCAAATTTACAGCATTTGCTGGTAATACAAAGATTTTTGCTTGGCATTTAGTTTTGCAGAAGCCACTTCATGCAAGGGTAAGACCTAATAGTTAAGAATTAGGAAATCAGGGAAATAATTCTTAATTCACATACTTGGTTTTGGATTTGGTTTTTTCACAAGAGTGTTGTTCACAACAGTAGGACTGAAAGTCGTTTTAGAAAAGATCATGTCGCGCTATAGGAAAGATGCTGTTCATGAAGATTTCTGCTCTCCATTCCTGAATGTCTATGTATCTAGAATTACAGAATTGCCCAGGTTGGAAGGGACCTTCAAGATCATCCAGTCCAACCATCAACCTCCCTCTGATAAAACCCAGCACTAACCCATGTCTCTAAGCACTAGGCCACCCCGGCTTTTCAGTCCCTCCAGGGATGGTGCCTCAACCCCTGCCCTGGGCAGCCCAGTCCAAGCCTTCACAACCCTTTCCCTGTCAAAACTGTTCCTGATCTCCAATCTGAACCTCCCCTGGTGCAATTGGAAGCTGTTTCCTTTTGTCCTATTGCCCGTGAATATACATATATATGTATGTATATGCGGTCTTTCACTCATTCAGATGCAGAAAAACAATTAGTTCTCACATCCCAGGCTGTCATCAGTTCTCCTGCCGATAGCATACAGGCACAAAGAAAAGGAATTGTTCCCAAAGCACTTTTTATATTATTATCGTTATTATTGTTATTTTGTATCCAAGTGTTTCTCAGACAGTGAACAAACCAGGAAATCTGTGAGAACTCCTGTTTGGTTCTGCGTGCACCCCAGAAGTGGGGGCTCAACTCAGCCCTTGCATTTTTAGCCCCCAAAACCTGTCCTTGTCTGTAAAACATGGGTTTGGGACTGGATAGATAAAAAGCTTTTATCTCAGTGCATCATAAACTTGGAGCATGCAGATTCATCCCTCTGCTCCTCGGCTGTAGGATGAGGAATAAGAGCATTTCTTTCTCCTTGCTGCCTCTCTCTGCTTTGCCTTACCCAAACTGCTTGTCTTTCTTTGGAGAAGTCTTTCTCTGGGGTTTGTTCACCATCTGGGCTCCTGAACCTTCTTTCTCTTTTTTTATTTTTTGTTTTAATATCTAAGTGCTGCTGTAGTAAATGGTCATTATAAAGCTATAAATAGTTCACAGCACTCCAATTAGGGAGCTGTGCTTAATTGCACGAAGAACCAGAGTTAAAAAAAAAGTTAGCTGCTGCAGTCCTTGATGAGCAGACCCTTGAACTTAGCAAAAGGCATTCTGGGGTCATCCAAGTCTCCGGATAGCAGTCAAATTAGATGAGTTTCCACCCCCCCGCCCCGAGTCAAGGGCTTGACTTGAAGAGGCTGGGCTCACTTCTCTTAGCAGTCAGATAAATAGGTGGTGATGTTAAGGAAGTTGGAAACAGAGGTTTGAACACTTTCTGAGGTCTGATAGCCAAGTCTGACATCAGATGTTGCCATTTTGGCTGTGGATGAGCAACGTGCCCTTGGCTTCACCTGGCTTTTTTCTTACGGATCTGCAGATTTACTGGCATCACTCCCAGCAAAGCAAGACTCTGCTGCCCATGGCTTACTCTTCATGCTATTTCATGCTTTGGTCATACTCCCAAATGCCCCACAGAAGCACTGGGGTCCAGAGAGAATCATAGAATCATAGAAGTTGGAAGAGACCCTTGGGATCATCAAGTCTACTTGATCATCAAGATCATCAGCCCTACTCTACAAGTTCTCCCCTACACCATATCCCTCAACACCACATCTAATCTACTCTTAAACAGTCAGGAATGGGGACTCCACCACCTCCCTGGGCAGCTGATTCCACTGACTGACCACTCTTGCTGGGAAAAACTTTTTCCTAATGTCAAGCCTAACCCTACCATGCTGCAGCTTGCAGCCATTCCCTCTTGTTCTATCACTAATTGCATGTGAGAAGAGACCAGCACCAACCTCTCTACAATGCTCTTTCAAGCAGTTGTAGAGAGTGATGAGGTCTCCCCTCAGCCTCCTCTTCCTCAAACTAAACAACCCCAACTCCCTCAGTTGATCCTCATAANGAGGTGATTATGGCCCTCTGCTCTGGTGCTCTGGAGTCTTGTGTCCAGCTCTGGAACCCTAAGCGCAGGAAAGACTTGGAACTGTTAGAGGTAGTCCAGAGGAGGCCACAAGGATGCTCAGAGGGTTGGAGCACCTCTGCTGTGAAGACAGGCTGAGAGAGCTGGGGTGGTTCTGCCTGGAGAAGGCTCTGGGAGACCTTATAGCAGACTTCCAGTATCTAAAGAGGCTACAGAAAAGATAGAGAAAGACTCTTTATGAGGGTGTACAGTGATAGGATGAGAGGTAATGGTTTTAAACTGGAAGAGGGGAGACTTAGATGAGATCTCAGGAAGAAATTCTTTGCTGTGAGGGTGGTCAGACACTGGCTTGGGAAGAGCCAGAGAAACTGTGGCTGCCCCGTCCCTGGAGGGGTTCAAGGCTAGGCTGGTTGGGGCTTTGAGCAACCTGCTCTGGTGGGAGGTGTCCCTGGCCAGGGCAGTGGTGTGAGAGCTCAGTGATCTTTAAGGTTCCTTCAAACCCAAACTGTTCCATGATTCTATGAACTTGCAGAAATGATGACACAGCAGCTCCTGCTTATCCCACGCTGTCCCCAGAGCTTTGCTGAAGCCTCCAATGAAGTTACCTACCAAAGAATGGGCAAGCTTGTATGAGACTAGAGCCCATGGTGGGCTCAGTCTAAGATTAAGGTGCTTTATCTACTAACTTCTGCAGTAGTATCACAAGAAGCAGGGTAACAACGATTGAAAGAGTACTTGACGGTGTCCTTTTCACATTGCTCAGACACCGGCCTTACTTTCCAATGCCTTTGTAGCAATTTGCATGCTATTACCCACAATGCCTTCAGCTTTAATGCTATTACATCTTGGCAGTCTCTCTAACCTAATGATGATAAACACTGCAGTATTCCTTATCTGCTCTTTGCCAAAAAAACCCCAACAGTTATT
>VZTM01016023.1:30135-63811 GCA_013400555.1 Jacana jacana | reverse complement strand
CCCCTTTTTTTTTTTTTCTTAATTTAAAAAGGCTCTGGGGGAAGGAATTGGGAGAGTGATAACTTTAGGACAGGGCTAACCATAATGCCAATTACAGCATGGAGACCACACTGCTCCTCTTACTCACCTGCAGCCCCAGCAACTCTCACCTTCCACAGCCTGTTCCCTGTCCCCTTTGCACCTACTTTCCCTGCTATTTTCCCTGATCCATAGTATTTCCTTCTGTCTGCTTCTTGTCTCAGCTGAGATGGTAAAAGCTTTGGGGAAGGGACTTGTAAAGCAGCGTGCTTCCAGGTGATGGTTTAGGTGTCTTCTAGGTCTATGTTGCTCTTCAGGCTTCCTTGTGCTTCTTTTGATAAGAAACATATATCTGAGCAATGCAATGAGATATTCTGAGCTTTGAATGTAATTTTGGCTTGGGATGGTGATGCTAAGTTGGTGTTTGAAGTGGAGACCGTGCCAGCCAGCTGCTTGTTCTCCAGCAAGGTGCCCCTAATGCAGTTGTTGCAGACCTGGGCTTTCATGGAATCAGGGAATTGTCAGGGTTGGAAGGGACCTCCAGAGACCATCCAGTCCAACTCCCCTGCTAAAGCAGGGTTGCCCAGAGCACATCACTCAGGACTGCATCCAGGAGGGGCTGGAAGGTTTCCAGAGAAGGGGACTCCACTCCCAGGGCTCTGCCACCCTTGCCCCAGAGAAGTTCCTCCTCATATTCCAATGGAACTTCCTATGTTCCAGCTTGTGCCCGTTGCCCCTCATCCTGTCACTGGGAACCACTGAGGAGAGTCCGGCTCCATCCTCCTTCAACCCACCCTTTGGCTACTTAGAAGCATAAAACTTTGTAATATCACGTTTGGGAGGTGCCTGCCTCCACCAGGACCCTGCAGGATTTGATCTCAGGAGGGGGAGGGCACTGCCGTGCTCTAAGGACACCCTCTGGAAAGTCAGAGAGACGAGTGCTTTGGCAGGGCAGGAATGTGGCGTTTTTCTTTGTTTTCCTGGCACAAACCCAGCTTTTCATTATCTTATTAAAGCAAACAGAATTGGGACAATCAGCTCCGCTTGCCCAGCGAGCAGAATTCACTCCCTGCACGTAGCGGCTGTTGATCCAGCCCAGGTGACGGGTGACCCCAGGTGATGGGGGCATCCCCAGGGATGGTTCCAGGCATCCCTGGGGATAATGGTGCTGCTGGGGCTGGCACAGGGCTTTCTCCAGCTTGGCCGGTAGGGAAGGGAGAAGCTTTGTTGCAGAGAGAGGTGGGGGAACGGGGGGGTATTGCAGGGCAGCGTGCCGAGTTGGCCCGTCAGCTGTGTTTCTCCAGACAGAAAATTGCAAGAATAAGGCTCGTAAAACATCCATAATAGCTCTGGTTTTGGCTCCTGCAGAAAATCCTGCTGCTTTCCCCACTTTAGCTCACTTCCTATTCAAACGTCCCACGGACTCCCGTGGGACAGCAGGGAGCACGCGCCTGGGATCGGGTTTTCGGCAGCCCGAGCGTCCCCACCCCCTGCCCTTTATTTTGGGCTCTGCGAGGAAACGGGCTGAGAGCCAGGGGCAGAGCCAGATTTATTTAGAAACCAGCCCAAAACCAGAGTTGCAGCAGCACATCAGCCGCTTACTGAAGTGTGGGAGAGGTAACCAGGTTCTCTTGCAAAGCTGCCCCTCCCTCCCTCCTCCTCCTCCCGCTCCCTGGCTTATTAATTAACCTCTATTAATTAAGCCGCAGCTCTCATTGCTGGAAGGTGTCGGTGTGCTCAGGAGCTTAGTGGGATTAAGTATTGTTAGATGTTCTTGGATAACAGGAATACCTCTGTGCTAGAGCTCAAGTTTGGTGGCTGCCCTGTAAACTGGAGTTGGAAAAGCTGGGGAGAAAGTTTTTATTCACCTGGTCATGCCCGAACTGGATAGTCTGGCCCTGTGGAGGGGGGTGGCAGGGGAGGAGAAGGGTTGTTTTCAAGTGACAGAGCTCTCCACAGACCTCACCTGGGGAGCCAGAGGCTCTGGGCAGCCTCTGCAAAATAGGACACAACAGCAAAATATGAGGAGAAACTTCTTTGTGGTGAGGGTGGCAGAGCCCTGGAAGAGGCTGCTCAGGGAGGGTGTGGAGTCCCCTTCTCTGGATACCTTCAAGATGTAGTCCTGAGTGATGTGCTCTGGGCAACCCTGCTTTAGCAGGGGAGTTGGACTGGATGGTCTCTGGAGGTCCGTTCCAGCTCTGACAATTCTGTGGAGCCGGTGATGTTTATAAACCAAGCTCGGACACTTTGTTTGGCTGAGATTAGCTGAAACTACCATATTTTGTGTGACATCTTTCCCAACCCTGCTCCACCACTAAGCCTTGTGATGAGGCCACCCTACGCAGTGTCCTGCTGCCCACTGCCTCATGGAAGCATCCCACCCAGGGGCAGGAGGTGGACGTTTTCATTCCCTCTCCCCCTTTGTGTGATGATTCTATACAATCCTATAGAGAAGCAGCCGTGGAGCGTGCCGGCTTATAAAGTGAGCAAACATAATATTTACATCAATAAGACTCCCTGTGTTTGACTAGAAGCTAAACAATTTAAGGGAAGATTGATTTGTTACGTTAAAGGGTAAACCCGGGTCAGGGTTATGAAAAGAAGCTTTAAATACCATTCACAAAAGCAACATACCAAATCCCCCCGCTGCTCTTTAAGCGCTGGAAATGTCACAAAGAGGGAATTCAAGCGGTGGAGGAGCTGCCACATGAAAGCCGTGCCTAGAAAAATGTCCACTTTTGAGGGCTTCATCCAGTTCGATAACGTGCGGCCGGGTTGGGGGCTGGAATTTGCGTTGCGTCAAAGGTACAGACTGTTTCCAGGTTGTAAGTGGATTTACCTCTTACTTATTTTTACTCAGGAGCCGAAAATTTCCCATAAAATAAGAAGTCAGATTCAGGGAGACAGCTCGTTTAGCTAACAACGCGTCGCCCTAATAACATTAAAAAGAACTTATAAAAATAAACAAAGCGAGCGTGAGAGAAATTCAAACTGTTCCCTTCTCCCCCTCCCCACCCTCTGGTCAAACCTTTAATTGCTGGGAATTCAAAGCAGCTGCATTTTCAGCTGGAAAAGTACTCCCTGGCATTTTTATAGCGGTTTCCTTTACCACAGGGGAGCCTGGGGAGCAGGATGGGACCTTGCTCCCCTGGGTGGGGTGGGCTGTACGTGAAGTAGGGAATTTCGGGGCAGGGATCAAAAGGGCTCTGGATGCCTATTAGGCATCTCATAATAATCTTTCATTGCAGGACAAAAAAAAGACAAAAAAAGAGGGTTATTTAGCCCTGAGTCATACAACAAATGGCTTTTAGTGTGTTTCACCCTTTTTCCCATGAGTGGGCTGTGACTTTTTCCTCCCCAAATGAACCATGACAAGCCCCTATCCAAACAGTAATAATAGTAGTAATAACAGTAATTATCCCAGCAGCAATATTAATCATAAAAAAACTCAGGGTTTTTTTTTATTTTGGTGGTGTTTTTTTTAAAACGTTTGTGCCGCTCGAGCTCCAAAGCCGCCGACATGGGCTGCCTGCACAGGAGTCCTGCCTGTCCCAGGACCTTCCTGGCTGGGAGGGCACTGCTCTGTAGCCAATCTGGGTGCTTGATGCCCACAAGTAGGGTGCACCGAACCCTCTGGGGCAGGATTTGAGCTGTTTCAGCCTGGTGAAGATTTGCTTTTGCTCTCGGGGATGGCCTGGTGGGGTCTGGCTTTGCTGCGTGGGTGCCCGGCTCCTGCACACCAAAAAACCAGCAGCCTCAGCAAGAGCGAATTGAATCCTCCCCCGATACCACCCAGGCTCCGGCTCTGTCTGTGCTAAAGTCATCCTTAGCCCCAGGTGCTCATCTGCGGCGGCTGCCCTTTTCATTCCCAAAGCTCACTGGGCACAGGGGGAGACAAGGCGAGACACACGTGTAAGGGGCTGATGAGGTTCATCCAACGTGAAAGGGCAACTGGGTGAGCAACCCCCCTGGCTTGATGTTCTGCTGCTTTGGGAGCCGATTCCCTTTAATTCACTTTTCCCACAGAAGGGAAAAGCAGAATAGGGAAGAATCCTCCTCATAGACACAGGGGAAATGGTGAACTCCTCCCCTTTTGACTGGCATACTGGGAGGTGTCCCTGGCCATGGCAGGGGGGTTAGAACTAGATGATGTTGAAAGGTTCCTTGCAACCTAAACTATTTCATGATTCTATGATTAATTTTTCAGGAAAAGCTTTTTCTCCCTAAGAATGGCCAGGCACTGGGATGGCCTGCCCAGGGAAGTGGGGGAGTCACCGTCCCTGGCGGTGTTCAAGAAACCTCTGGACGAGGTGCTACAAGACATGATTTAGTAGCTCAGTGGGTAGGATTGGTGACAGGAGGATGGTTGGACTCCATGATCTTGTAGGTCCTTTCCAACCTTGTGTTTCTATGATTCTGACTGCTGCTTTTTTTCCTCCCACTATGGCGCCTTCATGGTTTGGTTGCTGAAAGCTGAGAGTGGAGCAGCCTCTCTGAAAGCAATATCTTTCGAGGGCTGCTGGTATTTCTCCATGCAAGCAGACTAAGGTAGCTGTGTTGAAGGCTGCAGCAAGAGGTGATCCTTCCCCAGCAAAAGCCCAGCAGCTCCACTGCTGAGGAAATGTCATCAGGAGGCTGAGAGAGGCGCGGGCTCCGGGCTCTCCTGAGAGAGATGGGACAGCAGCCCCTGTCCCCACCTCTACCGCCTTGGCAGCTCAGCACTGCAGCAATTAATCACTTCGTAAATATCTTCTGGTTTATTACAGAAGCAATAAGCACTTTGTCGGGAATTGCATAACTTATAATTCAATTAAACAATAATTACATTGTAATGGGTTTGTAACTACGGCATTAATTAACTTTTATTGCCCTGTAAATTAAGCATGGTATTGATACGGAGTTGAGAGCAGACAGCTGGCTCCGGCGGTGGCAGGAGAGGGATGGGGAGCCCCAAAAGGGGTCAGGGCCACTGTTGAGACCTGTGGTCGTAATCACAGATTCAGAGAATCTCAGGGATTGGAAGGGACCTTGAAAGATCATCTAGTCCAATCCCCCTGCCGGAGCAGGAACACCTAGAGCGGGTCACAACGGAATGACTCCAGGTGAGTTTGGAATGTCTTCAGAGAAGGAGATTCCACAACCTCCCTGAGCAACCCCTTCCAGTGTTCCCTCACCGTGAAGAAGAGTTTTTTCTCATATTGAAGTCGAACCTCCTGTGTTCCAGCTTGCACCCTTTGCCCCTTGTCCTATCATTGGATGTCACTGAGAAGAGCCTGGCTCCATCCTCCTGACACTCATCCTTTGCATATTTATAAACATTAATGAGGGTAATGGTTGGCCTCAACAAGAGAGAGCTTTGTCTGAGCTGCGAGCATGTCCATGTGCATCCTCCTCCTCCCAGGGAGGTCTCCTCCCTGAGGAAAGCGAAGGATCCTGGTGGCCAAAGGTCCCTGGGGACTTGGCTTTGAGGCATTGACATAGAGCCAGTGGTAGCCCCGGTGGCTAGCAGAAGAGTGGGAAGCCAGCTGCGTGTTGGGGGAGATTCTGCAGGCTTATGCGTTGATGCTCGTTCCTACCGAGCACGAGATTCACCCACGGGGTTGCAGGTGCAAGAGAGATGGGAGCTGTGGCCAAGGTCCTCGTAGGTCCTTTGATATACCTATCATCACTCCTGGTGGGAGGACCTGTGGCTCACTGTTGAGAAATCGCTTTCCTGGAGGGGATTTCTTAGCTGACGATGGCACTTCAAAGTGCCTGGTGTTGATGGTAAAGCAATGTGCTCTTACCAGCTCACTTAGCACCAGTAAGTGGTGCTCAGATATTGCTCCCTCTTAGTTAGCAGGGAGAGAGGAGCCCTGGGAGAGGCTGGCATCTCTCAAGAGAGCTTGATGCTTGTCCTCTGCCTGTAAAGTTCTCCCATTGGCAAGCTGGGAAGAGAGATGCCCTTGTCTCTGCCACCCAGACAACTTTTAAGCTGTCGCCTGGCTTGGGATCACTGGAGCAAGTAGCTGATGGGTTGCTTCAGCAGGATCTCCTCCCTGTGGCTTTCCAGGCAGGAAAACCATCCTAGGGATATGGAGAGCAAGGAAAACGTTTTGCTTGAGGCTTGGGAGGCTGCTGGTGTGTGTACACAGCTTCCCCCCCTCCCTCTTTCTTGTGCATAAGCACTTCCAGCCCATTTGGGCTCCCTTGGGCATAGCTGGCTCCACACCAGTGCCACCAGACAAGGACTGGGAACTAGAGCTGGCAACACTGTGGGTGCCCCTCTGCCTCTCAGCCCTCTCCATTCCCAATCCTCAGAGCTCCGCTGTAGATGGAGACCACGATTCTTGGGCGAGCTGCTGCTTGTCCAGGGTGAAAGGGCGGTGAGGGGCAGGTTTTTGCAGCAGCTGCTTTGGGACTGGTCTCCCAGGAGAGAAGGGCAACTAGAAACCTCTCTGGGCCAGCTACCACAGGCTTTCAGGTGGAGCAGGGAGGCAAATTCTGCCTCTACTCCTCACCCCAATTTGCAGCCGGGTGACCGCATGTGAGTAAGGCCATCAGCTCGTGCTGGGACTTATTTCATAGCCGGCTGGAGATGCTTTATATGGGATGAGTGGTTTTTCCTAAGACAGTGTAAGTGGGGAGCCAACAAGTTGAATCTTGGTGGGGTTGGCAGCAACAATACCAAGCTGAGATGCCAAACTGTGACCTGAGAAGCTGCTGCGTTTCTGGGAGGGGATTCCATCCACTGCCCATGCTCCTTGACACCTCGGGAGGTGGTGGCAAGCCCGCCAGTGTCAGGGGAAGCATCTGCAGACCAAATCTCCAGGTCTCACTGGGTTTACCTCCCCTGCTCCTGAGCACGTGGTCAGTGAGCAGGGTGGATGAAAGACCAGCATTTATGGCCGAGGCTTTAGAAAGCTGTTCTTTAAGGCCGGGCGTGCTCGGGAACTCGAAAATCAGCCCAGTGCCTGGGATTCTCGCCTAACCGGTAGGGTGATGTAGATAGGCGTGTGTAGCAAAAAATAATTAGCCTTTTGATCTGGAGTAATCTCTCCATCTCCTCCCCGCCTCCTGAACCCCATTGAACCTCCTCTCTGCTCCCTTTTGGGTTCCTACCTCAACCGGCATCCTCCTGCTTTGCCACGTGTCTGCTCCAAACTCTGCAATCACCCAGGAGGCACAAGGAGCCATTATTTGGCTGTGCCTTGTCCTACTTCATGTTGGTTTGGGTTGTTCTCAGGATTTATTCTTTTTTATGTTGCTTTTTTTCCCTTTGCACAGACATACTCATTTTGCAAAAGAAGGCAAACAAAAAACAACAAAAAAAATCACAGTTTACGCACACAAAAGACTCATCTTGGTGGTTTTTTTTAGAAAATAAGCTGGGCTGGGGCCCAGCTTTCCCATTTTGGCAGAGCTGGGAAGCCAGGGCTGCTGCCGGTGGGCTTGTGCGATTGGGATGGTGGGGTCTAAAACAATTATGGAGACCTGCCACCTTGTGGGAGCTGGGAGGTGTGGCAGGAGACCACCCCCAAACCCCTCAACCTCTGTGCAGGCTGGGTTTAGGGGCATCTCCGTGCTGGATTTGGGGAGGTAAAGCACGAACCTCCTTTTACCTCTACGGAGGTCTTCACCTCGTCTTGATTTCAACAAGGTCCCTCTGCCTTCTGGAGCAGGTTTTGGTACCCCAAAACCAAACCAAACCCTAAGGAAGGGAAGAGAGGAATAAGTAAAGAGAGGCAGTTAGAGAACTGCAGGGTTGGGTGATGGGAGGGCCATCATCCATCACGTTTGCTTTCACCCCATGGGGATTTCCACTCTCTCTCCAGCCTGTGTTCAGGTGCTGTGACTGCCTCGGTGTGTGTTTCCCCCGTGTCCAGTCTCCTCTTCCCGGGTCAATAGTCCATCTTCACCGTGGACTTGTCACTGCTCCGCAGGGCTGTCATTAGGAAGGTGAAGAGCATCTCCAAGGGAGAAACCAGTGTTTGTGGCAGCTTGCTTGCTCTCTTAGAGAGCTGCTGATCCTGCAAGAGAGTTGGATGTAGTGATGCATACCTGCTGGTATTGCTCTAAAGGTTCCCCAATTTTGTCTTCCCCTTTATCCCTCCCATTTTCTTTTTAATCAAGGGAAGGAAGTTTTCCTCTCACTTGGACAACTGTCCTTCCGTCCCTGGCCAGCCCCTGCTCCCACAGCATCTCACCTTTCTTCAGCGAGGGATTAAGGTGTTGCTGCAGAGACCTCTGACTTCAGGTGGGCACCTGGCAGCAGGAGCCAAGGCACAATGAAAGATTATTATGAGATGCCTAATAGGCATCCAGAGCCCTTTTGATCCCTGCCCCGAAATTCCCTACTTCACGTACAGCCCACCCCACCCAGGGGAGGGAGGCCCCATCCTCAGGCAGAACAAGCTGGTTCCAGTGACCAGGGTGGGGTAAAAAACCCTCAGAGATGCAGAAAAAAAAAAAAGAGAATGAAATTACTGATGCTATAAATAGCTCTGAGCTGTTAAATGAAATACTTTTGCATGGCTGGTTGTGAAACATCTGCAGGGTTTATTTAATGCCCAGGTCCTTCCGTCCAGCCAGCTCTGTTAGCAAACATAACCCATACGCCATCGTTTCAGTTGTGTGCTCCCCCCACCCCTGGCACGCCCCTATGGGCAGCTGCCCCTGCTCCAACAGGTCCCTGGAAGAGGCGAAGGTGCTTATTGTCCCACGGAACAGTGCCCGCAGATATGCATCCCTGTCTAGCTCCCAGGGCAGGCAGGAGGGTGACAGCCCTGGGTGGCCCATGAAGCAACATCCCCCCGATGCTGGAGGCAGGTAGGCAGCCTGAGAGCATCCGGCACTTGCCGGGCTCCTAATGAGACTGTACAAGGCTGAGGAGAGGGAGAGGGAGAATATGGGGAAAGCAAAGCCCATGGTTCCTCCCAGCACCAGTCCTTGGGTACCACAAGCATCCCTGGATGGGCAGCCCCTTACATCGCTCTCCCTGTGCAAAGGGGCAAGCCAGGCTTGGTGCTAGCCCAGGGCTACCATTTGGGTGGTGTGGGCAAGCAGGGACTCACTGGGCAGGATAAAATGCTGTGGTGGAGCGGGGATTTGCTGGGAAAGGTTAAAATGAAGTCCCCTTTCCTGAGTGGGAGGAGAGGGGCAAGAAAGGAAACCTTCAAGGAAATTTCCTTTCCTTAAAGGAAATATAGAATCATAGAATCACAGAATCATTCAGGTTGGAAGAGAGACCCTTGGGATCATCGAGTCCAACCATCTGCCCTACTCTACGAGTTCTCCCCTACACCAGATCCCTCAACACCACATCCAATCTACTCTTAAACACAGTCAGGGATGTCGACTCCACCAATTCCCTGGGCAGCCCATTCCAGTGCCTCCCTCAAATAACTGCAAGATGGCAGGAGGGAAAAAAAAAACCAAACCATCAGGACCCAGCCGTGGCCACTGGGTGCAGCATGGGCTGGGGCGTGCTGTGGGCAGGGCGAGTAAGAGGTCCCCTCTGTAGCATTGTCCTTCCTGAACGACCCAAGGCGGAGTGTGGCTATTCCTGGTTATTCATGCCTTGGAAGCTGGCAAGTCAGAACCTGAACCTCGTCCTGTTGAAAACTTGTCCTGTAAAGCTGCTGGTTAAATGGGAATTTATTGAGCATTAAACCCTCCAAAGCTCGCTCTTCCTTCCTTCCTTTCTTCCTCTCTTTCCTTTCTCCCTTTCTCCCTCCCTCCCTTCCTCCCTCCCTTCCTTTTCCTTCCTCTCTTCCTTCCTTCCTCTCTCTCTTTCTCTCTTCTCTTGTTTCTTTTAATTGGGTTGCTGACACCTCCCAGCTTTCCCCGGGGCTGAGCAAGGGCTCACAGCAAACCTGAGCGTCCTGATCCTCCCCCGGCGCCAGGGTAAAACATTTCGGGATGTCCCTTGGTCGCAAGGAAGAGGCTTGGAACAACCTTTTTCTGAGGAGCTGTGGCACGTGTGCTGGCACTTTTAAGAGGGAGGGGAGGGAGGAGGAAGGGAAGGGTAGTTAATTGTGAAAGATGCTTTTGCTCGTTTATTTTAACAACAGGAGTTTAGCTTAAATTATTTATGCCGAAGCTTCATAATGCACTAGGAAATGCACTGCAACGTGTGTCATTGAAAGAATGAAGCCAGGGGAAGGTGAAACGGTGCTCCAGCCCTATTAAACTTGGGTTTAAGTGGGAAGAGGATGACTTTTCCTGGTTTTTTCTTTTTTTTTTTCTTCCTCCCCTCCTCCCCCAGCAAATTAATAATGTGTGCTGATTAGCACAAAGCAGATTAGCAAGGTTCCTCTCCGTGTGCTTTGTTTCGTCAATAGAAAGTTAATTAACAGCCTTCTGCCTTCTGATACCCTCTTGTAGAGAGAACGCTCCAGCATCATGCAGACCTTAAATCTTTGATTATGAGTTTGTCCATTTTCTTTAATTTTAGCTACTGTTACATACGTGCTGGCTGGGACGTGTGTTTTCATAGCAGATAGGCCCGGTTTGGTAATAATCTTAACTTTCCTTACTTCAAGGCAATACTGTATAGGGTAGAGCAGGGGGGTCTCTTCCAGCATGAACTTCTGACTTAGCTTATAACAACAACAACAGAAAAGCACCAAAAAGTTCTTAAAGAAGAGGTAGGCAGAATATTTGGGACATGTCACAGATAAGCAGGTGTGTGGAAGTACCACGTATCGTGTGGGACAGAGAGGCTCTGCAGCGTTTTTACAAAGAGGGTAAACTTTTGCAAAACCAGAGCATCACCCCCTTACGGCCCCGTGGACCCCAGCAGACCCGATTATGGAGGTGCAGATATGTGGCACGAGGTGCAGCACCTGAAGTGGTAAGGTCCCGTCGTGTGGTATTGTTAAACTGGGTCGAAATTAAGAATTAAATGAAGGCCAAATTTCTCAAAAGCTTTGGCACCCCCTTCCCCTCTAAAAGCTCTTTAGAGGATCCCACACATGCTTGAAAAACATACATGTCAAAAGTGACATCAAAGCATGGTCCTACACTCATGTCTTTAGCTAAGGCTGCTCTTTCTTAAATCCTAGAGTGCTTTATTTTCTCCCATTTGCCTTCCTTTTCCCATAATTAGTGTGTTCGCTACATTAAAGCCCTGGTGGAGCTGCGTGCCCCATCCCCATAGAAATGGGGCATCTCCCCCTCCCCAAGGCGAGTGTCTGGACCATCAGGTTTTCACACGTGGGCATTGGCAAACCTGCCCGAGATGCCCACGTGTGGAGTCCAGGCGCCACCCAAATTCCTCTTCAAGTTAGGTCTTGAAAGGAGGGGAGCCAAAAGTCCTGCTCCCGACTCGCCCTCCCAGGGTTCCAGCTCTCCCCTTCCAACCCAGCATAACACCTTGGCACCCTGACCACCAAAAAACCAAACCCAGAAAGAAAAGGAGCCTTTCGCCCAATGCCGCTGCCCAAATTAAGGCCGAGACGAGAGCTCCCGGCCTTTGATCTTGTGTGTGGCGATAATAATTCATCCGGCTGACAGCAGCCTCCCCCCTCCTCTCGCCTGCCCCCACCCCGCTTAATTAAAGGGAACAAAGAAAAAGTTGCTAATTAAAAGGAACAAGGGAAGGAGGCGGGGGGAGCATGTGGGAGGAAGGGAGGGAGGGAGGGATGCGGGCGGCAGAGCAGTGCAGGGCGGTAACCCCTTGGTGGTGGTGGTGGTGCTGGGGACACCAGTAGAAGCACACAGGGTTGGGAAAGGAGCTGTAAGCAAACCTTTGTTTCTCTGGGGTGTTGAGTTCAGGGTGTTGGGTTGGGTGAGGGGGTGCTGATAAAGCAAACCCCCAAGCCCTCCTGCATGCAAGCTGGATCTGGGGATGAGAGCTGGCGAAACCAGCCCCCGTGGGGTGGAGTGGGGTTCTTCTCCCTGTCTTGGGGCTTTGCCTCACAGCTTCTGCTGGGATTTAATCACAAAGCTGCCTTCTCCCCACCCCTCCAGCTGCTCTTTTTAGGATGCTGGGAAGAGAGGCCTGTCGTTTTGGCTGGGTCCCCGCTGGCCCTGACTCCGGTGTCTGCCTCCCTGCTCTGTGGCTTATGGTGGTCCCAGCATGCCGTAAAGGAGGGGTGGTTGTGCAAGAGGGGCCGAAGCTCTGTTAGGGGGTAAATTGGCAGGCAAACGACTGGTGGTGCTGACGTGGAATTCTTAGATCTGGAAAGGTCTTCTGGTGAAAAGGGGGGAAAATATGTAGCCTATGGGTCCAGAGACCCCTTACTACTCAAAGACCTGGAGCTCTTCAGCCTGAAGAAGAGAAGGCTGAAGGGAGACCTTATCTATGTTTACAAGTACCTGAAGGGTAGGCTTGAAGGAAAATTGAGCCATAGTCTTCTCAGTGGTTCACAGTGACAGGATGAGGGGCAATGAGTACAAGCTGGAACACGTGAGGTTCCATTAAAATATGAGGATGACTTGTTTGGGGTGAGGGTGGCAGAGCCCTGGCAGAGGCTGCCCAGGGAGGGTGCTGAAGGTCTCCTTCTCTGGAGACCTTCAACACCCTCCTGGATGCATCCCTGAGTGATGTGATCTGGGAAATCCTGCTTTGATAGAGGAGTTGGAGTGGATGATCTCTAGAGGTCCATTCCAACCCTGAAATTCCACAATTCTGTGATACTAGCCTTAGTAACCTCTCCTGGCTTTACCAACCAATGTGTTTGCTTGTTCCTAGTGAATTTGCAGGGTCTTTTCCATCTCAAGTAAGAATGACATGAGCTAGCAAGAATTCCCAGCCATGGTCACAGTGTGGTTCCTGCAAAGCTTCAGGTTATGGGCACTTTGCATGGAGAGGTTGTTCAGTCTGGAGAAGAGTGAGCTCCAAGGAGACCTTGTAGCCCCTTATAGTACCTAAAGGGGACCTACAAGAAGCTGGAGAGGGACTTTTTACAAGGGCCTGTAGTGATAGGATGAGGGGTAATGGCTTTGAACATGATGAGTGTAGATTTAGGTTAGATCTCAGGAAGAAATTCGTTCCTATGAGGGTGGTGAGACCCTGTCCCAGGTAGCCCAGAGGAGCTGTGGCTGCCCCATCCCTGGAGGAGTTCAAGGTCAGGCTGGATGGGGCTTGGAGCTCTGGTGGGAGGTGTCCCTGGCCATGGCAGGGAGGTTGGAACCATATGGTCTTTAAGATCCCTTCCAACCTAAACTGTTCTATGATTCTATGCTCTTCAGAGGGTCAACAGGGCACAGACATGCCCAGCTGCTTCTTGTGCCTCCACTGAAATGTTATACTGGAGCTCATCCTGGCTCCTAAATGATCCATGAGGACTTTTAAAGGTTCAATAGAAATAGATTTTATTCACAGCTTTGCTGTGCAGCTTTCGGTTAATAGCTGTCTTGGTGCTTCTCCAATCCCCTAACACGTGGCCAGGCAGTAGGAGACCCTGGTTCACGTGATTTCCCTCTTTGGCACGTTCTCACTGAGATCTCCTTCCCTGGCACTGCCTGGGGTCTGTCTCTTCTAACTTTGGATTTGCCAGGCAGGTTGTGCTTGTTCTGGGGTCAGGCAGCAAGGCTGGTGGGGCTGTGGAAGACCCCATATCTCTTACTGGCTTGCTGCCCTGTGTCTCCTTTATAGGGGCTGTGCTCATTTGGGATGAAGGAGGGTCAAAACCATACCTCATCCAGGAACATGTCTCCAAGGTAAAGTAGGGATGCTCGTGGAAGGGGTGGGGAAAAAAGGATGGGGTTTCAGTTGCCCATGCATAACCTGCCAGCATCTTGCAGTCCCCAGCAGTGGTCCATGTGCATCCACCATCCCACCCCTGCTCCATCTGGTCCCTGTAAAGAGCACATTCCCTTTCCAGCTGGTGCTGGAGGGTCCTTTTAAAAGCACGAATCAACGTTTCCATCTTAACCTCCGAGCTGTCCGTGTGCCTGGTTTTGTGCATCATTCTTGCATTCAGGCAGATGTACCCTGCCCCTCTGTACATCATGCCTCGGTCCCACGATGAATGAAGTCATTCCTATCTCTGTTGCCATGTGTCTGCATCCCACTACCTTCCAGCCTAGCGACATTTTTGGAGGAAGACCCTTGAGGAATTCCACATCCTCTCTGAGAAATGATCTCAACCCTTCGAGGGCATTTTTTTAGTATTATGATTAGTAGTAGTAGTAGTATTACCTTCTCCTTGATGTCTTCCCTGTGAGTTGCCCTTCATCTGCTGACGACCTGATGTTGTGCTGACAGACAATCTGACCTGCTATCAGTGGGGTCAAAAAAATTCTAAAAATCGCCATAGCTTAACAATAAAAATAACTGTCTGGGGCTGGCAGAAGGAGGAGAGGAGATAAAGTCACAGAAGTGGCTCGGGAAGTTGGGCAGCTGCCAGGAAGTGGGAGGGGGGAGCAGAGGGGTTGAGGGGGAGAAAAAGCAATGCAGGACGGACACGGGGCCAAAATCTTGTGAAAGCTGAGGGAAATGTAGGGGAGCAGGAAGAGTTTGTGAAGTACTCAGGGAAGACTTCATCCCCATCACTCCATCCACAGCATTCCAGCAGTACAGTGGTCCCACTGTAGCTCAACACCCCTCAAATTACCCCGGGCTCCGGGGAAAGGCACTGCTCGCACCTATTGTTTTGAAAAATGGGTCCTGTTCTACCTGTCTTGCCATTACAAATAGAGGAGCGTCTGGAGTCAAGGAGAACATCAACTTCCATCCAGGAGCGAGGGGGGAAGCAGGGAGGAGAATGGCAGCAAGGGTGAGGGGAACGGCCCGTCTCCCTGCCTCCTTAACTGTAATTAACCCCGGTGCTAATGAAGTGCAACCAGACGGCTACCTTCACATGACAGAAAGCTCATGAGGAGCAGCGCTGGCTAATGAGGACATTAGAGGCTGATCTCTTCCTTGTCATCCTCCTACTGTTTTAATATTAGGCTAATTTCACTGTAACGTAGATTAATTAGCACCTTTCAGCTTACAAATTCCTTGGACAGCCAAAAATATTGGGGTTTATTTTTAAAAAAATTAATATTTCTTACCCAAACTAAATAGTTTTCCTTGGATTTGGAGGAGAGGTAAAGAAAAAGAAGAATATCTCTTCTGAAAAGCAGAAAGGAGGCCCGGATTTTTTTGTTAGGCAGTGAGCAAATTCGTCTCATCTGTTCCCTCGCTGAGTGAGTGCCATTCCCTCTTCCCTCGGTGCGATGGCGAGGAGAAACAAATGGAGGCTAAATAGGGAAAAAAAAACCCCAAACCAAGGAGCAAGCCTTATTAAGTGCCTGGCCTCGCAGCACGAAGGAGCCCAAAACCAATCAAACAAACAGAAAAAAAAAATATAATCTACTGTTTCTATAAATGTCTTTCCTCATTTTCCTCCTGGGGTGAATTTGGCAATTCCTCCGTTTCCATGTGTTGAGCGGGCATAACACAAGCCTGCCCATGCTGTCCCACCTTTCTGCTGCAAGGCTGGAGAGGGAAGGGTAACTGCACGGATCCAAGATGTTGGATGCCTCCAACCAGGGCAAAAGTTGGGCAACAGCAGGGAAAGGGGCACTGGGTGGGCAGAAGCTGTGAGGGAAACCTCCAGCTCCTTTTAGAAGCCTGTCAGAGCAAGGCAGGGTGGAAAAGCCAACATGGGCAACCCTTATGGTCTTCTGAAAGCTGTCTAGCCACGGGACAGTGAGCCTTGCACAATGGTGGCCTGTCTCGGCTGTGGGACAGGAAGGGTACTCAGAAAAAGGAGGTGAGATTAGAGTGTTTTGCAAATATGCTTTAGGCTTTGTGGACCATGCTGCTGGTAGTGCCAGCGAGGGTCATGCAGAACATGAGCTAGATAGACCAGGCAAAGCTTGGTTGGTGCATCTAGAGTTTGATGGACATGTAGATGGGGGAAGGAGAATCCTAGAATGGTTAGAGTTGGAAGGGACCTTAAAGATCAGCCAGTTCCAACCCCCCTGCCCTGGGCAGGGACACCTCCCACCAGACCAAGTTGCTCAAACCCGTTCCAACAGTTCCATGTCCTTTCTATGTTGAGGACTCTGGAGCTGGACACAAGACTCCAGGTGGGGTCTCAGGAGAGCAGAGTAGAGGAGGTTCACCTCCCTTGACCTGCTGGTCACACTTCTTTTGATGCAGAAGGGAGTGAGCTTGCCATCAATGTGGCATGGGGTGAATGAAGGGAAAAAAGACAGGTGACACAGGCAGGTGATATTAGTCCTTTCCCCAGACTGCCTTGTCAATCCATCCTTGGGCTGAAATGCCTGGAATTTCCCTCACTGGGATCACACGTTGCTGTGGGTGGGCAGACATGTCTCCATCCAGCCTGGTACTACGTGTCAGAAGATACATCTCCTTTAGCTGCAGCTAAATGCGCTCAACCCCTGAATTCCCCAAATGTCCACGCTGCCCATGTGCTGCCTCCTTGTCTGGCTGGAGTGACCCAGGTGGCTGGGCAGACAAGGAAACCCAACCATGAGGAGCCGGGGCTGGCTCAGTCATGAACCTCATTGCCATAGGCAGTATGGACATGCCCAGCATCTGCCAGATGGGCCAGACTCAATATTGGCTGGCAAAGACTGTAGCAGCTCAGCCAGGACTTATGGATCAATGATGTTCTGCTGCAAGAAATATTTTCCACCCCTGAGCATGTGATTTCTAGGTAATGTTTTCCTTTAATAAGGGAGAAAAAACCAGGCATCTGCAACCTTGGAAGTTCTTCATATTTCTCATTACTGGTACCCTAATCATCTCCTCAGAAAAAAAAAAGCGAGATCCTTTTACACCTGGCTAATTCTGCTGCTGTTCCTCAGTGCTGCTTTCACACCACTTCCCCAGCCTGCCGAGACACCCTTGAACCTGTTTAGAAAAGGTCAGGATGCTAATTAAGAAAAGCTATTTCAACCCCCTCCCCAAAACTCCCAACCCCAGGGAGAAATGCAAAAAAAAGGTGCCTGAGCTGGGGTTAGATCTATTATTACTCTTTTTTTCCTATTATATTTCCCCCCCGCCTTTTTTGGTTGGTTTGTTGTTCCCCCCCACCACTGTGTTCTGAAACGTTATGTCCCACTTTTCCCCAAGGGGAATGAATGCATGGCTCGTGCAGGTCCAGCGTCGATGCGGGACAAGAGGTTAATTTGCAGCCTTACCATGCACGAGCTTTTCCCTTTGCGCAAATATTGATCCAAGGCTGCCCGAATATCCATCTGGCCGGCGTAGCAGCAGCGTGATATTGCTGCTGGGGATATGCAAGGACGTCGGAGGGGAAGGGAGAAAGGGAAGGAGGGATGGGTAGAAGCCTGCAGGTTGGGTACCTGTGTTCCCTCCTTCTCCCCACCCTGCTCAACTGTCGTGGTTTTGGCCAAATTTACCGAAACCAGCCTCCCTCCCCCCAAAACGAAAGGGAGAGGAAGAGAGCAGGAGCTTTAAGAGTTTAGGATGAACTAAACTACAGTAATGAAGTATTAATACTAAAATTAAAGTAAGAAGAAAATAGTGAAATAGATACAATATCTACAAAACCGTATGAAACTCCCAGGATGATGATCACGTCACCAGCAGGCACTGGGAAAAGTCCCAGACTGGACTCGGTGAGAGACAGGAACTGGATTCCAGATCTGGAGTCAGGAACACATGGATCCAGGGTCAAAGGCAGATGAACAGACAGGGTCCTTTTCGGCCTTTGGAGAAAGAGAGTTGACCCTTTGATTCCTCAGCTTTTCTACTGAGCATGATGCAGATGGGATGGAATACCCGAGCTGGTCAGTTTGGGGTCCCCTGTCCTGTCCCCTCCTCCCCACAGGGTTGACCCCTCGATGCTTTTCTGTCCCTCCAACTGGGGCAAATACTGCCATTCCCTGCCCTTGATTGTTCCAGCAATGAGTATAAGCCAGGGCCTCTCGGCACCATCCCATGGGGGGATCAGGTCTGAGCACCCTGAGAGTGAACAGTTTCTGAGCAATCTGCTGTTCATTCCAGAGTTTAGTTGGTTAGAAGAGGCCCAGCTAAACAAGTACAGTGGTAAAATGGAAAATTGGTTCTGGTTTACCTCAAACCAGGATGTCAACCTAAATATCTTTTTACTGATGTTCGTCTCACGGGGCTGAGTGGTCTGTCAAAGAAGAGGAAAACAGCAGCTTTGTTTCACTCTGGGCAGTCATTAAAGGATATTGTTTCACTGCTTGATTTGTCTGAGCTGCCTAGGTGGTGTTTAGGAGAAGGTTAAACATAGCTGTTGAGTCCTAGGCAAATAGAGCTCCCTTTTGCCAGCTGAAGCCTTAACAGGAGACCTTCCGCTCTCCTATCCCCCTTCCCCAGAAAAAAGAGCTACTGGTAGGCAGCAGGGGTATAGCTCCTTCACTCAAGGAGCATGATCAGGGCTGGTCCCATCCTTCAGCAGCACGAAACCAGACAGCCTGAGAAGACATGGGGGGTTTTCACCCGCGCCAATGGGTTTGGAACAAGCTCTGCTCTCGGCAAAACTCCTGTTCCCTCTGCCTGGTGGGCTACACCTCACGCCAAGCCAGTGCTCTCTGGAATTCTTTCTCTGTGAATAATAATGAAAAGCCTTTCTAAATTACCTGATTAGTCAGCTAGCCTAATTAGCTAATTACCCTTGCTCTGCTTTCACTTGTGCTTTCCCGTCGTTTCCCCAACCTCAGGTTGAAGGAATGAGCACGCACGTGGCTTGCACCAAGATCTTATCCTGCTTTGAAGGCTTTAAACTTGCATGATTCAGCCATGAAAGGCTGACACGCGGCCGACCTTACACAACTTCTCTCTTCAAACCCTTTTGTGTGGAGGGATGTACCTGCCTCCTGTGCCAGGGAGCAGCCAGTCTCCAGCGCCAGGTTATGCAAGCGTCCCCGCTGCCAGCATCCATTCCCGTTAAACTCCAGCCCATCTTCACGCTTCATGTGACATCTTGCTGTTGCCTACAAATCCTGCGGGTTTTCCCCAAAGCTGGAGAAGAGGGGACGTGTTGTCTCTCAAGCCGTGTCCTGGAACTAGTGAGGTGTGAAGGCAGCTGGCTTACAGGTACCAGGGAGGGCGTGATAACAGTCGTGCCAGGTCAAGACAGACATCCCCCAGACACAAGATCCTGGCTCAGACGTGGGTGCCTGGAAACCTGTGTAAGTACAGGCTCGAATGGTGGTTGTAATCCTCCAGGATACTTTCCGTGGTGTGCAGATCAGGGATCTCCTGACCCACAGGTGATGTGTTTGTACATAGTAGCCTCCACAGGCAAGCTCTCAGCAGAAAAATCCAGGGTTTTTATGAAGTCTTAGGAGCTTTCAGCAGCCACAGATCTGTTGACGAGTTCCATGTCATAAAGACACACTGGGTATAAAAATAGCTCATTTTGTTTGTTCTGAACCTGTGAGTTTCCTCTGATGCCCCTAGTCCTTGCTCCAGGAGTGGTGGAAACAGCTTTTCTTGTGATTCTCAGATCTCTGTCATATCCTTTTCCAAGGCTGAGGAGCCCTTACCTAGCTAATGTTCCTCATGTCTTTGATCATCTGGTTGCCAGCCTCTGAAGTTGTTATCTTCTGAATCTGTGACAGTTACCCTATAACCTTTGGATGGGGAGAGGAGGAGCATAACTTCACAGAGAACTCAAGGTTGAGCCAGGCTTTCAGCTCTCTTCTATGCTCTTCCCCCTCTGCAAGTCTTTTCCTTGGTTCTCCATGGAAATTCATGAGCGTGGTAAAATCTGAGGGGGTCAAGGAAAGGGGGCTTTCTTGGCTGGGGGCTGGCACAAGGAGGGAGATTACAGGGGAAAAGGAGATGGACTGTGGAAGAGAGAGAGAAGCATCAATGGGAGAGAAAGTCAAAATAAGGGAAGTGCCAGAAAAAAATGATCAGGAATCTTCAGGTGGGTATTTTATACATGGCTTTGCCTGTCTTACATGTTGTATAGCTACTGCCTCCTCTGTAAGGAAATTGCTGGAGATGAGCAATTGGCTTGGGTAATGCCACGGTAGAGACCTTTCCCTTGCCAAGAGCAATAGAGAGGAAGAATGAGCCACGCATTTCCTGTCTTGGTACGCAGAAATGTTTGATGTAAGACAGCAAAACTTCAGAGACAGGGTGCTGTTTTTATTCTGGTAGCATATTGGATCCTTTCCTGAGGTATTTTGGGGTGACTCAAGAGTGTTTACGGCTGTAGGTAACATGCAGAAGTTGGTTAAGCAGAGACCTTCCTCATCTCATACCATGTTGGCTTTGAGAGCTGTTGACTTTACTCTTTTTGCTGCGAAGGGCACAGCAAGTGACCGAGCGACAATCCCATCAGTAATCAGAGGCAGGAATCCCCCCCCCTCCTTCCTCCTGCCTTTCCCATTTATGGATAGAAATTAAGTCTGTTGTACGGACCCTTAAGCTGGTTAGACACTTGAGACTTGGAAGACCTTAAGCACATTAGCAGCTGGAGGTCCATTATTATTCATTGAATCTCTCTGGAGCCGATTGGAATCCTCCTTTTAATTGTCCACATTCCCCTCTGTCCTTTTATCAGGGAAGAAAGAAAGAAGGAGGGTGAGAGACGTGGCAATGAGGTTATCTCATTACTCATCCCAGCCCTGGAATGGGACGCAGGCTTGAATCTGCTCTTCCCCTCCAGCGAAAGTAGGAAGCGTCATCCATTTTGCATATTAATGGTAAAATGATGTCCCTTCCCCCATATCTCCTTTAACACGCTGCAGTTAATAATTCACATTTCATTAGCACGTCTGTGTGGCCTTACCGTGTTTCCCTTCTGTTGATGAAGAGATATCAGAAAGGCTTAGAGGATCGAGAATTGGGGCAGGACAAGCCAAAACAGCTGCTTAGATCAATCAGGCTGGACTTGAAGCAAATGAGCTTTCAGAGTAGGGGATTTTTCAGCACTCTTCTGCATATTTACCATGCCAGCTAGGGTAGAGTAAAGGCACTAGCACCGTAGTTCCTCAACAGCTTATAAATAAGCAGAGAAGATCCTCCTAGTTGACCAGAAGCAGAAGTAAGCCTGATAGTATCATCCTGTTGGCCAAGCAGGAGGACTGTTGTGGGCCATCAGACCATGGGCGGTCCTCTGCCTGGCTGGAGCAACATCCTGGAGAGGGAGGAAGGAGCTGGGTAGATAGGGACACCAAAGCCCATCTGAGCAGCCATCATTAGCAAGTTCAGCTACCTCATCACACAGCCCTGGAGAGCATTAGTGCCCCGCACTTGTAGGCCAAGCGTTGAACTACAACAGCCACGAAGCACCAAGTCATCGGGCAGGAGCAATTTTGAAGGAGGTTAAATGAAATACACCCTCGGAGAAGTTGGCTGTACGAGTCCTGCTGCCAGCTCAAAGAATTTTACATCAGGAAACTTGTCTCTTGAGCTTGGTTTTCCACACACTGAAACATTAATCAACTTTTGAACCATGTACTGTATGAAATATTCATCTCTTCTTCTTGTGAAAAACAAACCAGAAACCTCAGCTATCTTCAAAGCTGTCTCATGGTGTTCCATGCTCTGATCCTCTAGGAATTGCTGTGTCATTTCCACCTAAGTTTATTCTTTGATTGCTGGAGAGAGAGAAAGCTAAAAATCACTTACAGAGTGACTTTACCAGTGTGTCTGGGTTTGAGAGACATATGGTTTTTTGGCTTGGAATTTGCTGGCCAGACCCAGGCTAGTTATATTTCCATTAAGCAGAGAAGAGGGGTTTAATGCCATTTTCAAACCTAATTTCATGGCTAGCCAATTCATGCTGTGATCCAGTGGCAGGTGATTTCTTTATTAAAACATTTGAAGAGAAGGCAGCTTAGATCAGCCATCCTTGAAAGGGGAAAATCCATCCTGCTGGTCCTTTAAACACCAGTGGAAAACCCTTCCCCAGTGGGCATTGGCACCTTTCAGGAAAGCCAAGAGCTGTGAGACTTGCAGGGATGGTCTTTCCTTTCACAGAAGTGGGTGAATATATCCCCAGCAGGGATCCTCCTCTGAAGCTTATTAGACTATGTGTGCTTGAAAAAGAGCCCTAATAAATAACTGTAAATAAAAAGAAGTAGTAAAAAAAAAAAAGGAAAGAAAATATCATATATAAAATGTACCTTCCATTAGTGGACCTTAAAGTACTTTTAGAAACACCAAATGAATGAAGGCTCTTCCTTGCCCTATCTGGGGTAAACAAATCCATCCCGTCCTTCAGCTTGATCTTGCAGTAATGTCATAATCCCACCTTTATTGCATCACTGTTGTCATGGAAATAACTGTGATTTCATAAAGTCTCCGTAATGACTTTACCACAAGATCCATTAGGATGGGAAGATGGATTGTGAGGGCTAGAAAAATGCTTTCTTTAAGCAAATGCATACTGGATAATTAGCAAATGCAGCAAAGGGAAAGAATGGAAGTTTGATGGGAAAAAAATAAATGGATCCATCTTTACCGTGGGCTATTTATGAATGTTTCCTTTGATTTGGTTTCAAGTGGCACAAAGGCGCTATTATAATGCTCCCAATCAAGTCTAAAAGTCCCATACTTTGGGACGTAGTCAGCACAGGTTGAACAAAAAGCATGTCTCTGCCCAAAGCTTCATCCCTCAGACTTTGAAATAAAGGCTTTGGGTTTTCCCTGGTGGCTCAGGAGCCTTCTGCTTCACCATGGGACTATTTGACTAGCTGAATGGAGGATCAGGCTGGAAAGGTGCTGAGGATGAGAATCCTGAGGGTTCTCCTGGCCAAAAAAAGCCTTTTATATTTCGGCACAACCCCAGCCCATCAGCTTACCTTGGGAACCCTGCCATCATTCCACAAAAGGTCTTTGGACTTGCCTGAACCAGAGAACTTTTTCTAGGGGTTCCCTAGGAATACCTAGAGGTATTTGGTGCTGAGAGGTTGGGCCATCTAGAGGAGGGAGATGTTGGGAGTAAGCCTTGGGTGAGCAGGAGCTGTTGGGAGTCAGGCTATAAAGTGGCAAAGAAACTGCTTCGGCTTGTGTCTCATGGCAAGGTGTTGAAGGAAGAGGATTGCATTGACTCCCTAAAAGCATTTGGAGATGCTATGCTGGATAGATACGATTCCTAGCTGGAAGCCTGGCCTGCAGGTGCCTCTTGCATTGCATCTTCAGAATGCAAGCAAGTGGTTTCTCCTCCATTTCCCTCCAAGGAGTCACAGGCAGGTGATTAAAGGCTGGATGGAATATCAGAGCTATCTGCAGAAGGGTTTTGCATCTCTCAGCACAACAGGCATCCAAGCAACCTTGCACTAACAGGCAATGCATGAAGTAATTCTGACTGTGGTTTCTGCTCTCCAAGAGCAGTCTGATGCCGGCAGCTTAGTCCTGTGTCTTTCTGCTTCCCTTAGGAGCAGGTGCCCTATGGATGTGTATTTATTTTTAATTTCTGGACAAAAACACAGTGTTTGTGATGGTGAGCCACGCGTTGCTCACCGAATATCCCGGCCCAGGCTGACGAATGATGCTGGCAATGGATTTCTGCTCTGACCCGTGCAATCTCTTCTGTCTCAGTGCCCTTATGCTGTGGCTACCAGCACCACGTGCTCACAGCTTGGGCAGCAAGGAGGACCAGGGCACCGAAGTTCAAAGAGGAGACGTGGGAACACGATGTACGGGAGACGTGCAGGCAGTGGACAGAAATGCTCAATTGTGGTCTGCTGGCTCCGTGTGAAAGCACCTTTCTGAGAGCAAGGGCAGCTTGGGCTGCTGTTCCCTTCAGAGATTCAGTGTCTCTACAGCTTCTCTTTGCCAGCTATGCCTGGCCCCAGGAGTAGGGATGCAGAAAAGCACTCCTGAGCTAATTGAAGCGGTCGTGTCCTAGCCAGCAGCATTTCCCACATTAGCCAAATTTGATCTAAAACTAATCCCCTAGTCAAGACAAATCTCTGCTCTGCAATCCTCTTACTATATTTACATATCAAAATCCGGGGAGAGTTACTGAATTGGACCATGGTGAGACTTGTGGGGTTGGCTCATCAAGACCTTGGCATTGCTGGCTGGAAGGGGGTACGAGGTGATAGGGGCACCTACATTCCCCAAATCCCTGTCCCTTCTGAAGGACTCCCAAAAGCTGGGCAGCTGGAGCCCAGTTCTGATACTTAAAGCAGTCTGGAGCCGATATTTGTCCTGGTACGTGAATAATTTTGGGCGAACAAAAAAAAAAAAGCAACCAAAACCATCTGATAGGACTGGGTACAGATACATGATCATCAGTGAATGCTGCTTTGTTGATCAGAGGGTCTTACCTAGCTTTAGTTGCCAGTGTTGGTACTGAAGGCTGTCAATTCCGTGAGGGAGGCATAACGTGAATTGGCTTTGAGAAATAACAACTTTTGGTGATTAATTATTGGCTGCTGGTCACATGCAGCCTCTAATCATCTCCTGGGATGTTTGGCTGGAGCAGGAGGAGAAGGTATTAGCCACTTGTCCTGGCCAGTCTCCAGGTTTGACTGTGATGATTGGCCAGGCTAAATTCATACCGCGCCGTCAGCCACCCATCACGATGTTCCTCACTTCATCCTGGCAGTGACAAGAGTAGAGTAGCGTGTGGTCTGAAACATCCGTTGCGGTTCATAAAACCAGCACATTGCGGGGCAGGGGGATTATTCCCCTGCTCTGTGGAGCCAGGGAGCCAACAGGGGTTGGAAGAGCTTGGCAGAGGCGAAACAGGAACCACCTTCCCATGTAAATGTCCCAGCCACTTAAAAAAACAGCTCTTGGACACATCCCAAGTTGCCTTAAAATGTTTTGCTGGAAAGGAGCAATATCTCGGTGCTGACTCACCCTCAGCTCCACAGTCTGTGGGCCAGGGATGGTGGCCGCTTCCTGGCATGCAGACCCCAGCCCTGCTTCCACCCTCGTACCTCCTGCAAGCTGCCTGGCTGGGGTCACTTTGGGGCTCAGGTGGAGCATCTTGGCTTCTAAACACATTCACCAACTGCAATGGTAAAGAGAAAGGGGGGTTGGGTGGGGTTTTTTTCCAGGTTTGAGGTCTGAGTTTGGAAATGGGGTGTTGGCGAAGAAAGCAGGTTTGTTTTCATGGCTTTTCAACCATGGCTTGTTTCAAACCGAAAAAATCAACTGAAACCAGAAACTGAACATTTTGGGTAAAAGGCCAAGTAGTAGCAGGGCAAAACACAGCCTGTCTTCTTGGCTACCTGTGCCATTCAGAAGAAGAAATCTTCCTACCGTGAGAGGTGACCCGTCAAGTGCTCGTGTCACTTGTTTACAAGACTCCCTCCTCTTCATTTTGGGTAAAAGGAAGCATTTTCGTGCAACTTGAGGGGGATTCGTTGACCCCCAAACCATTGTTTTTGAGGTGTGATTTTTCAGTTGAGCCAGGAGACCTACTGTCACACTGCTTTGCTAATGAGGTCCCGTGGTCTGAAGAATAGGTACTATATTGACACTTCACTCATTTTTTTGTGTCTGATCCAAGCTCTGTGAAAATCAGTGGGGAAAAAAAAAACCAACCAAACCTGCTTTTAATAGGAGGTGGACCAAGCCTCTAATGCCATGTTTGGTTTGGGCCTGGGTGAAGGACCTGGGCATCCTTTAGGATGCCTTATGAATAGAGTCCTATTTTGATAAGCAGCGCTGTCTGTTTCCTTCCCTGAGGTATATTTTTAGGCAGCTCTCAAATAACCCCCATTTATTCAGATTGGCTGCTCAGGGCTGCAAGTTCTGCCCATTTATTACCGGGATGTTTTCACCTTTCAACATACAATGCTTTCGATGAGGTCTTGACTGCTACTTTTGCAAATATGGGGATGTCTCCGTGTAACAGCCAAGTAGTAGCAGGGCAAAACACAGCCTGTCTTCTTGGCTACCTGTGCTATTCAGAAGAAGAATTCTTCCTACCGTGAGAGGTGACCTGTCAAGTGCTCGTGTCACTTGTTTACAGGACTCCCTCCTCTGATTAGCAGTAAGAAATAAGCCTTTCAGCGAATCACTGGAGATTTAAGGCTTGCTCTCTGCCAGGGCTGGGGTTAGTGCTTCAAACCAACTTCTGAGCTTGAACTTACCCTGCTGGGCTCACTTGAGAGCAGCTCATCACTTGCAAGACAAAATAGTGTTTCTACCACCTGCAGATGGGTTGCAAACATACCCCTGTCTCCAAAGAGGGAGCAGAACATGCCCCTATCCCTGTCCTAGGGCTGTACTTCCATGATAGCTTAACGCTTGTGGTGATCAATAACACTCTGAACACCACTGAACCACTGAGAACAAATGGTTATGGCTTCTTCATGGCTCCTGTGGATGCAGTTGAGCTGTTGTCTGCTGTCTAGCTGTGCTTAAATGGACAGGAGCTATGCAATTTGCAATACACCCCTTAGAAAGAAGCAAAATATTCATAGAATCATAGAATAGTTTGGGTTGGAAGAGACCTTTAAAGGTCATATAGTCTAACCTCCCTGCAAGGAACAGGGACATCTTTAACTAGATGACTCTAGAGGTACTGGATGACTAAAGGATCTCTTTGTCAGCAAGTGTAGTGACAGGACAAGGGGTAATGGCTTTAAATTGAAAGAGGGGAGAATTAGATGAAACACCAGAAAGAAATTCTTTCCTGTGAGGGTTGTGAGGCACTGGAACAGGTTGCCTGGCTGCCCCATCCCTTGAAGTGTTTAAGGCCAGGCTGGATGGGTCTTTGATAGTGGGAGGTGTCCCTGCTCATGGCAGGGGGGTTGGAACTGGATGATCCCTTCCTACTCTAACCATTCTATGATCTATGAGGTTGCTAAGATCCCTCTCCAACCTGACCTTGAATGTTTCCAGGGGTGATCCACCACCTCTCTGGGCAACCTGGGCCAGTGTTTCACCACCCTCATTGTAACACATTTCTTCCTCATATCTAGTCTAAATCTACTCTTTCTTAATTTAAAGCCATTGCCCTTTGACCTGTCGCAACAGGCCCTGCTAAAATGTTTGTCCCCACCTTTCCTCTAGGCCCCCTGTAAGTACTGGAAGGCCAGAGTGATAAGCTGTCCAAGAGAGGCTATCCATTTTCTTTAGGTGCACAGTCATCTTCACACTCCTCACTGCCTCTGTAAAAAACACCCTAGGTCACACGCAGAAAAGAGAGTGGACGGAGAACGTGGACAAATATATAAATATATTTATTTTATATTTTTTTCTGTGGGAAGATGTTAGGAAAGGTTCAACCTCTCTCTTTTTTCTAACTGCAAACACCTGGCTGCTCCCAGGGTTTTGGCTGTGAAAGCCCCTGTTCTTGGTAAGGGAAAAAAAACAGATACCCCTGCAACTCCCTCCCCTCTTCCCTTCCTCACCTGAACCTGGTGATAACCTGGCTCGGTGTTAACCCTCACCTGCCAAAGGCGCTGTATATCTGCAAATCTTCTGTATCAGTCTTTCAGGATGATGGGGCAAAGTTGTACTTCTGTTTGCTCTCATCTTTGCTTTTCTGAGGAGGGTTTCTGCAACGCAACGCCGAAGCCCTCCATCTGCTCCGAGCAGATGCAATCAGCCCCCTGTCTTGCCCCGTACGGTGACTGCAAATGGAAGGAGCAGATCGCTGACATTTCGAGTGCAGATCCCAGCTTGTGCAGCAAATACGCCAGGCGGGGGGTCGGCCTCATGGATCTGAACAGCCACTTCTGACCTAAACCTCAGGCCAGGCTGTGAAACCAGCTGAGGCTTGTTCCTCCAGCACCACAGGCTTGAAAAATCAAAGCTGAGCTCCAAGGGGAATATGGGCTGCGTTCGGAGAGTCAAGAGGAGCCTGACTAGCTGGTAGATCTGATTAGCCCAGCATGCTGCCGAGCCTCCCACCCTTCCATTGCCAGTGGGGAAGAGTGTGGAATCCCTCCAGCCCTTCAACACTCCACCCTCCTGCCACTCCAGCACGGGTCTGATCACCACGTCGGCTCAGGTGCAGCTGGTCCAGAAGCACCCACCTTGATTTACGCCAGCAGAAGGGTGAGGATGAAGCCACAGGCTTGATTTTCCCTCTGCTGCTGCACTGCTGAGGGTTATCAAGGACTCGAGAACTTTCCCCACGGCTGGGCTGGGCTGCTCTGGCTGGGCTTTGGAGGCATCTCAGCCGTTCAGAGTGCAACCCTTCCCTCCTATAATTTTCTATTTTCAGTTCATTGCCACGTTCAGGCCTGAGTGGTAACAAGCAGGTCCCCAAATAACCCAGTCTTCAGCAACAGCATGGCTTTTCCACTGCAACGCAAATGGAGAAGGCAGTATTTCTAGCTTAGATTTTGTTGTTGGTTTTGTTTTCTGTGCATGCCCCAGTGGTAGCTGTGGGCTGTTTCCTAGGGGTCTGCGGAGGGGGACTGAGAAAAAGAAGCCCAAGAAGCCCATTGCAAACAGGTCTGGATTCACCCTATGTGGTTCCCAGCCCCACTGGAAAATCATAGAAACGCAAGGTTGGAAAAGACCTACAAGATCATCTAGTCCAACCATCCTCCTGTCACCAATCCTACCCACTGAGCTACTAAATCATGTCTTGTAGCACCTCATCCAGAGGCTTCTTGAACACCACCAGGGACAGTGACTCCCCCACCTCCCTGGGCAGGCCATCCCAGTGCCTGGCCACTCTGGGGGAGAAAAAGCTTTTCCTGACATCTCATCTAAATCTCCCTTGGCACAACTTGTGGCTGTTCCCTTGAGTCCTATCATGAGTTCTCTGGGAGAAGAGGCCCGACCCCCTCCTCTTCACAGCCTCCCTTCAGGAAGTTGTAGAGTGCGATGAGGTCTCCCCTGAGCCTCCTGTTCTCCAGACTAAGCAATCCCAGCTCCCTCAGCTGCTTCTGAAAAGACTTGTGCTCCAGACCCCTCAAACCAGTTTTGTTGCCCTTCTCTGGACACCTTCCAGGGCCTCGATGTCTTTCTTGTAGTGAGGGGCACAAAACTGAACGCAGGACTCATCATACAATCCCAAAGGTAAAAAAATCCCTGTCCTGGAGTCCTGCATGCTGTCAAAAGGCCTGGCATGCGCAGGTGGTGATTTGCTGGCAGGAGGATTTCTCTGAGAAATGAGGCTTTTGACAAACTAGCAGAAGTGGAAGCACAGCTTAATGGCAGAGCTGGGTTCACTTGTCAAGCCCCTTTCTGCTTCTGTACTTAGGAGAGGGAAATAATAATTGGGAGCGAAGCTTAGGTTAACCTACGCTGAGAACATGGTATTCAGTAGCTTTATTAAAAGAAGGGGGAGGCACAGGGCTTCTTTGGCTTGTTTTGTTTTTTCCGCTTCATCTTTGATGCTCACGGGAGTTGGAAAATTCCCCCTCTCTTCGCTGACTGGATTGCTGTGTGAGGAGGAAGTCTCAGCTGGAGAATCACAGAATCACAGAATATCAGGGATTGGAAGGGACCTTGAAAGATCATCTAGTCCAATCCCCCTGCCGGAGCAGGAACACCTAGATCAGATCACTCAGGAATGCATCCAGGCGAGTTTTGAATGTCTCCAGAGAAGGAGACTCCACAACCTCCCTGGGCAGCCCCTGCCAGTGTTCAGCCATTCTCATTGTGAAGAAGTTTTTCCTCATATTGAAGTGGAACCTCCTCTGTTCCAGCTTGCACCCATTACCCCTTGTCCTATCATTGGATGTCACTGAGAAGAGCCTGGCTCCATCCTCCTGACACTCACCCTTTCCATATTTATAGACGTTAATAAGGTCACACCTCAGTCTCCTCTTCTCCAAGCTAAAGAGACCCAACTCCCTCAGCCTTTCTGAGAAGACGGAGAAGTCGCTCCCTTTCAGGCCGTCCTCCTAATTGTGGGAGTGCCATTAGACCTTCCTAAGGTGTGGAAGCCGCTTTTCCCCTTTGCGGGCTGAAAAGGCCAGCGTGGCATTTGCAAAGCCCTGGTGAGCATCTGTAGGGTGAAGTTTCCCTCTGTTCCCTTCCTAAATCCAGCTGTCCTTGCCAAGCCCTCCCCGAGCACCTTAGGATTCCACCCCACTGCAAGCCAGGAGGAACCTGGCTCCTCTCTCTTGTTCGCCCTCACAGCTGGATGCTTATTCCAGCACTCATCTCCGCTGAACCTGACAGTGGTTTTTCCACTGGTTTGGTCCATGTGACCAGCCTCACAGGATCTAGGATGCTTTGCCAGGTGACCATTTGACCCATGAGGGGAAATAGACACCAGGATCTTCCACATCCAGTTATCTTACTGAAAGAGAAGTTGGAGGGGGCACGTCAAGGCGAAGGAGGAAATCCCCTTCCTCTCCCATTCTCCCAACTCTGGTAGCTAGATCCTGTCCCCTGTAAACCCAGCTTGCTGGGAGGCTGGGCTGTTCTTGGCACTGAGCTGATGAAGGGCTTCTCCGGCTTTAGGTAATGACTCGGGACGTCCCTAAGACCCCTGGAAGGAATTATAGAGCCATAACTCACAGCTGCTGCTATCTGAAGCTCCATCCCCACAAGCACCTGTCAGGAATTTATTAGTAATGTATTTTTATACCAGCCTTTATAATAAGTAAAGAAAGACTCCAGCTGCCTCTGGTGACCTTTTAATCACCTAGGGATGCGTTCAGCTAAAAGCCCTGCACCTGAGGTGACAAACACCCAGCCCACTGGTTGGAGCCGCTCTGCTTGAGGTATTTATATGAGTTGCATGGGCTATTATATAGCATCTCACCTCCCATAGAAAGAAAAAACAGCTCACCATCCTTTATGGCTGTAAAGAAAAGCCTTTCTGGAGTGTAGCTGGTGCAGCAATGTCTTTCCTGAGTCAGCATGGACAGCAAGGTGTCCTGGCTCGTTTCAAGCATCTCAGGTAGGTGCTCGGGTACCCTGTTTGCTAGGGTAGAGCATGAAAGAAGATGGGGAGGGACTCTTTATCAGAGAGTGGAGTGATGGGATGAGAGGTAAGTGTTCTAAATTGGAGGGGAGATCTAGCTGAGACACTGACCATGTCTCTGACAAAGATGTTAAACAGCCCTGGTCCCAGTACCAGCTGCTGAGGAACATCACTCGTCCCTGGTTTCAACTTGGACATTGAACCATTGACTGCAACCCTTTCAGTGTGGCCATACAACCAGCTCTTTATCCATTGACTGGTTCATCCATCACATCCATGCCTTGCCAATTTTGAGACCAGAATGACATGCAGGGGAGGGTCAAAATGACACTGAGCAGCCGTACTCGTGTTTCTATGGCATGCACACACAGTGACAGTGTCACCACTGAGATGGGTAAATCCCTGTGACACTTTGGATCTTGCTTGACCATACCCTGGTTTTGTCCCCTGCAAAGCCAATTGTTTTGGAGGGTCACAAGCTGACAGCAGAGGAGGGACCTCCTCTGACCCTGTTTCCTAGCACCTCTAGGAAATCCAAGCAGAGTTCTCTTCTAAAGCCTCCTTGTAGACTTTATTCCTTTATCAGCCATAGGTCCCAGGAACTTCCTGCTTGCCTGAGAGCCAGGTTAAATTCAGTTTTCCCAGGAAATGTCTGTTGATGTATTTTATGATTTAATATTTGTCCTCTGTGAAGCATCTTCCTTTCATGCTAAATGTGCACCTATTATATGCATGGTTTATTTCCAAACTCCTAAAGGAGACTGGAGGCTCAGTCTGTCTATGGCAGAGAGAAATGCCTTTCTCCAGCAAGGAAGATCCTGACTTCAAGTGACTTTCAACACCAAGGACCTTGAGAGCTGGGTTTTCCTCGTGCCTTCTGGAGGACTTAGCTAGAAGGTATGCGTGCAGGCTTCTCTAGGGTACAGGCTACAGTCATTAGCAAGTTCAAGGCCAGAAAAACATTTTGGAAGGGCAATCTGTTGGTTTTTTTCACTTGCTGGGGAAAGCATTTATCTCTGGATTTGTAGGAGGGACCTCCTGCAGTCACCCTGCGGATTTAGGTATCTTATCCCACTGTCAGTAATTTTTTTTTACATTGCAAAGCTTGATTTTCCACTCTAAAGTTTGGCTTATTATACACATTTGTCAGCAGCTGTGGGGTCCTGCTCAGGGAAGACAAAACGTCCCTCATCTACCCAGTCGGTCCCAGATTTTTCACTTTGCCAGTTATAGCTTGGGATGGGATTAGGGTTTTGTTTAAAAAACCAAAGCTTTCCCAGTTCTCCTGAATTTCAGTGCAAGCTGTGTTCCCAGCCTCCCACCAACAGCCACAGCGCTCGACTAGGATTCTAGTTGGGTTTATTCTGAAGGCAGAGCATTTTGCAGGTACCTCGCTGGGGTGGGTAAGCGGGACGTGGTCCTGCCTGGGGTCCTGGGGGCTTCTTTGCAGCATCCGCGGAGGGGGTTGCAGGACTGAGATGTGCTGGTGCTGCCACGGCTCTCTGGGCACAGCAGGCGAGGGAGGCAGCTCGTAGTTGTTCATTTTGATCAAGCCTCCCGCCGGTAGCGGTGCGAGCTTCAAATGCTAAATTAAATGAACCAGGAACGCTGGCGTCTCAAAAACGCCTGGCCCGCCGTGTGGCCGGTGTTGACAGGCATCTTAACAGCTGATGGGTCCCCCAGGAAGAAAGAAGAGGGAAAGGAGAGGTGGAGAAATAAGTGAAAATACGTCACTCGAAAGCGAATCTGATCTTGGAAGGAGAAGGACCTTTCCTCCTCCTCTAACAAAACCTGAGCGCAAGGAGCTGCCTGCTGAGAGAAGGTCCATTTCAAAGCAACACCTCACACAGGACAAGCTCTTCAGCTCACTTCGCTGGAGGAATGCTTTTTGCTGTGGTGATGTTTGCATTGCCAGGTCTGCTGCTTCTACTGGCAGCATCTGAAAACCAGAAGGGGAAAAAGATAAATTAATTTTAAAACATCAGTCCCTGTTTTCTGTTTTTTATCCCGTTTTCTCTCTGACAATCAATCATCTCCTCTTCTCCTGTGAAAACCGGGAAGCCCAGAAGAAAGTTCTCAGGAGAAGGAAAAAACAAAAAAACCCCACCCCCCCAAAAAAAAACCAAACAAGAAAACCCAAACAAACAAACAAACAAAAAAAACCACACAAAAAACAAACAAACAAACAAAACAGGTACAAAATCACGGTGGGATGGTGGGAAGCTCTTCTCACCCTGAGATGCTACTCAGTGGTGATCAAGGCATCAGCCAGGCATCCAGGTGGCCTGAGTAACAGCATCCCCAGTGCAAACCAGTCCTGGCCAGGATGGACTTGCAGGAAAGTGCAAGGGCGGGTTGCTTTTCCCTTGCCGCTCATTTGAGGCTTGCAAGATAAATGTCGGGTTTGAATGACTAGACTGTGGGCAGCCTAGTCAATTAAAATCAATTAAAATACCAAGCAGCTTAGAAACAGGAGCTTTAATTACTCCACAGGAGGATCTTTAAAAGGGAAAGAAGCCCTAACCCCTGAATAAGACCCTCCCTTATGGCTTTTGTCCCGAGAGTCTCAGGGCATCTCTCTGGCACGTCAAGAGTAGGTGGCCGCATCTCCCTTGTGCTGAGCAAAGTAGGGGTGCAGGGCTGGCACCTTGTCACCTTGTTTTGTGGTGTGTGAGCTTAGTCACCTGGGGATGTGGGCCAGGTGTAAGGGGTCTGACAGTGGCTGGGTTACAGCGAGGATTAAAAGCGCCCAGTTGGCAGCAGGGCAAGGGTGGCCCATCTCTGTGACCAGGGCTTAGGTTTTTCATCCAGAGTAAAGTCATCTCTCTGCAGGGCTGGAGGCTCAGCAAGCACTTTGTTTATCAGTGGATTGGGACTGCAAGCCTGGGAGACAAAAGATGCCCTTGTGCACAAAGACTTGCTGACAAAGCGATGGGCACTATGGGGGGGGG
>VZTM01016023.1:0-29595 GCA_013400555.1 Jacana jacana | reverse complement strand
CCCCCCCAAAAAAAAACCAAACAAGAAAAAAACAAACAAGAAAACACAAACAAACAAACACACAAAACCAAACAAACAAACAAAACAGGTACAAAATCACAGTGGGATGGTGGGAAGCTCTTCTCACCCTGAGATGCTACTCAGTGGTGATCAAGGCATCAGCCAGGCATCCAGGTGGCCTGAGTAACAGCATCCCCAGTGCAAACCAGTCCTGGCCAGGATGGACTTGCAGGAAAGTGCAAGGGCGGGTTGCTTTTCCCTTGCCGCTCATTTGAGGCTTGCAAGATAAATGTCGGGTTTGAATGACTAGACTGTGGGCAGCCTAGTCAATTAAAATCAATTAAAATACCAAGCAGCTTAGAAACAGGAGCTTTAATTACTCCACAGGAGGATCTTTAAAAGGGAAAGAAGCCCTAACCCCTGAATAAGACCCTCCCTTATGGCTTTTGTCCCGAGAGTCTCAGGGCATCTCTCTGGCACGTCGAGAGTAGGTGGCCGCATCTCCCTTGTGCTGAGCAAAGTAGGGGTGCAGGGCTGGCACCTTGTCACCTTGTTTTGTGGTGTGTGAGCTTAGTCACCTAGGGATGTGGGCCAGGTGTAAGGGGTCTGACAGTGGCTGGGTTACAGCGAGGATTAAAAGCGCCCAGTGGGCAGCAGGGCAAGGGTGGCCCATCTCTGTGACCAGGGCTTAGGTTTTTCATCCAGAGTAAAGTCATCTCTCTGCAGGGCTGGAGGCTCAGCAAGCACTTTGTTTATCAGTGGATTGGGACTGCAAGCCTGGGAGACAAAAGATGCCCTTGTGCACAAAGACTTGCTGACAAAGCGATGGGCACTATGGGGGGGGGTGGTGGTGTGTTGTGTGGAAATCATACTTTTCTCAGGAAACACCAGGCTGTAAAGCCTGTTTATCCTGTCTGCCTTGTTTATTTGCTTTCTGCTGGCTGACTGTAATCCATCTAGCATGAGCCTTCAGTGATGGCAGGAACCACAGGGACTTCAGCGGGTCTTTAGTGGCAGCGACTGGCCCGCGGTGGCCCATCTCCTTCCCTCTTCAAAGCAGCCCGGCGCTGTTGGCCGTGCTGTTGCACAACCGAGCCGGCATGTTAATCATACCCCAAGCATGGAAAGTATAGAACAAAACAAAGCATTGATGAAACTCTTGCAGCCTTTCCAGATGCCTGTCCACATCAACGTCCCGCTGGGCAGTACGCGGAGTGAAATAAGGCTCAGTGGGAGCTGAGCAGGGGAACGGTCTGCGCTCCTCCTCTCTTTTCCCAGCCCAGTGGAAGAGTCTCAGGACGAGGGTTGCTCTGCGGGACGTGCCACTGACTGCCAAGAGAATGAAAGAGCCTGGGTTTATTTTTATGTAACTTTGGAGGAGGTGGGGGGAGGGGGTTGGGGAGGGGCAGCACTGGCAAGGGAAAGGAGGGACGAGCCATGATTTATGCTCTACATCAAAAGTTGGGATGAACAAACTTCCAGCTCTTCTTTCTGACTTTACAAGTCTTCCTGAGGGCTGCTGCTCAACCGTCATACGCCCACCCCAAAACAAGGCAGGAGGATTTGGGATTTAAACTCCTCATCTAGAGGACATTAACAACAACAACAACAATAATAATAGTATATATATTAAAAAAAAAGGAAAAAGTAGAGGAGACTTCTGCCTGCCTGGAGGGAGGAAGAGATTTAAAAATACTCCCTGTTGACAGAGAGAGAGAGATGAGTTATTGCAATCCCTCAGCAGCTTGGATGGGCAGAGCTAAAAGGCTGTGCTGTGCAATGTGGGAGTCCTCCCGCTGTACTCGGCACTGGTGAGGCCACCCTTTGAGTCTTGTGTCCAGTTCTGGGCACCTCAACACAAGAGAGATCTGGAGGGAGTACAGAGGAGGGCAACAGACCCGATGATCCCAAGGGTCTCTTCCAACCTGAATGATTCTATGATTCTATTCTATGACTCTTGGGGTGGGGGGAGTGTCTGGTGAAGGGGGACTCACACCATTGACCCTTTGGTGGAGCCATGCTGCCAGCTCAGTTTGAGGCGATACTGCTCTCGGGTAGCTCAGCGTGTTTGCACCGCAGTCTGTGTCGTCTTGGTAGGTGGTTTCATAGCAGATGATGGAGCCAGAACAGGGGAGCTGGGGGCAGGGAAGGGGACACAACAACACAACACTCTTGTCTGCTGAGCACTGTCCTGCCAGCTCTTGCTGTTCTTCAGAGAGTTGTACAGCATCTGGTGTTGTTTCCTGCTACGAGCTGTGTGATGTTCTCTGCTTTTGCTTTTCCTTTTTAAAGAATGTTTCCAGGCTTGGGGCTGCCAAAAACCTCTTGAAGGCAAAGAGCTTGAGCTCACCCAGGGGCTTAGGAGGAGGAAGGAAGGGCAGGAAGAATTCATCACTGCAAACCTCTTCTTCCCAAGGAAGGGGGGAAGGACCAAACACTCCTTCTGGATGGTTGGGGTAGAGCTGCTGCCCCCTTGGCATAAGAGGGGCAGGACAGCATCCCCTCCTGAGTGTCTTCCATCTCTGCCATCAGGGACTTGGGTTGACCCATGCTCCTGCCCATCTCTCTTGCGGCTGAGACCTTTGGAGGGTTTCATTTGGTTGCCAAGTGGCCATGTGCCATAGCCTTGTCCCTTAGCCTGGGTCAAGCTGCTTTGAGCTGCTCCCAGTGCCATGGGGACTGGCTGCTTGTCACCATTCCTCGCGGAGTGCCTGGGATGTGCCAGCCCCATCTGAGTGCGGCTGTGTTGCGTAAACGCCGGCTGACAAAGCTCTCCCCACGCTGAAGCCAAGAGATGACATTGCAGAAACGGTCTAGGTCAAAATAAATTGCTTTCTGGCATTCTGAGATTATCTAAACCCTTCCTTTTCCCAGGATGAAAGGGAACAAAGGCTCTTGCCTGCTCAGGAAAGAGCCTGGAACACCATTTCTATGAGCCATGAGAGCTTATTAGGGGACAAGGGTAAACAAAGAGATTTGGGGTTAATTTGCTCAGGAGGGGGAGGAGGGAAGAACAAGATGCTGGTGGTTGGGTTTGGGTTTTTTTGGGGGTTTTTTTTTGCAGCCTGCCACTTCTTCTGTCAATAACAGCATATTGCTGGTTGGGGTTGTCGCAGGCAGCAGTGTCTTTTCAGCCTATTGACTGGCAGCCCTCAGTGGTTCCTCTAACAGCACATTGATTTTTAGGTGCACTCCCTTCCAGCTCAGCAGCTGCCCAGTTGATTCAAGCGGTGGCAGCGCTACCGTGTCACTTCTGATAGGGGCAAAGGGGGGTTTTGAGTCAGACCTAGGAGGTTGGGGTGGGGGTTGTGTGTATCTATTTCCCCCCCCCTGCCCCAGGAGCCCTGTGGCCTTCTTCCACTCCAAGGCTGTCCTCTTGTTGCATCCTGCTCTCTCTCCCATCACGTCTTCCTCCGCTCCCGCTGCCTGGTTGGCAGCAGATGCCCATGCAGCTTTGGAGGTGGGGGACACCAGGTGTTTTCAGAGCTGGGAAGCTCCAAGCCCACCGACAAAATCCTGGTCCTGGGTTCCTCCTGATGGTCCTCCATCAGGCTGAAACTGCTGGAAGCACCCACCTCTGATGATGGGACCGGTCTTGGCTCCCGGTGTGGAACCAACCCATCCTTAGCAAAAAGCAGCCTTCTCCTAAGGTGGCAGCTGCTTGCTGAGGAGCAAAACCATACAGGAGAAGCAGCAAGTAGTAAACTTAGGTGTGGATTAAATAAATAAATAGAAATTTAAAGCTATTTCTTTGCTTAGCAAGTGGGTTTAGTGACCCACTTGAACTCCTTCTGCTCTGGGAGTGTCTCCTCTGGACTAGGTGTGCATGGCAGAGAAAAGTCTTTTCCAGAGCGGCATGCTGAGCCTCCACAGCTGGGGTTTTCCTCTAAAGTTTCAGAATATCCTTATTTTCTCCTGCCTCTTGCTGCTTGGAGCCAGGTGACTGCGAAGCTTCCTAGACCTTGTTCTAGCACAGAAGAGTTTGCTCTAAGGTGTCCAGAAATGAGAGGGACAGACTGAGAGAAAAACAACAAAAACCCCCTGTTTATTTTATTTTTCAGGTGTAATGGGTTTGAAATGCTTGAAAATTGGCTGTAGTGCAAGTCTTCCTTTCCAGAAAGCATGTAGTTCCACCTTAACATGGAGAGCCATGGCACCAAGGGATAATTCCTTGCTCTGAGGTTCCAAGCTCTGGGTTGAATAAAACCCCTCATTTTTTTCCTTTTAGTTTTTCCTTTTAGTTTTTTTCTCTACCTCTTCTCTACCTACCTTTACTGTCTCCCCTCTCTCTCCCTCTCTCTCTTCTCCTTTTTTTTGCCTCCCCCCACTCACTTGAGTGAGTGAGCACTTTTTTCCTGCTTAGGAAGCACAGGAGCTGGGTGGGTCTGTAGCTTCAAGATAAATCCTTAGGTCTCATGGCAAAATCTGTTCCTGCTGGGGTCCTGGCATGATCCGCTCTGAGGGTGCTGGTATCAGCAGACCTGGCTTTCCTCCTGGAGGGAAGCCTTTGACTTCCAGAGGAAGTGATCATTCTCATCTGATGCAAAAGTGAGCGCACTCCAGTTTATTCATGGAAATATCTTGTTTTAGCAAAGAAAAAAAATCTACACCCTTTCATTTTCTCCTTCCTTCCCCCTGCCCTAATTTGTAATAACACAGCAGGTTTGCCTGTTGCTCCCATGTCTTCCAGCTGCCTGTGGGAGTCCTGAGGAGGAAAGACCATGCTTCCTACCTTATGGTGTAGACCTATGAATACGTGTGTGCCTTGGTTTAAGAGCAAGCACCTGCAGCTTCTCCTTCTTCTGTGACACAGCTGCATGCTGAGTGGTGGGACCATCGTGGACCAGGCATCTGGGTTGCCTGATCCCTTGTCAGGTGAGTTGGCAGGAAACTGCACATCATTCCTTTAAGCCCTCCGTAGGGTACGATGGCCATTCAGTGCTCAAAATATTTTGGTTCTGTTTAATTGTCAGTTTTTGATGAGGAGCTGTTTGGGCAGGAGGTTCCTACCTCCCAGTAGCTGGCAAGTTCAGGAATTCCCAGTGCTGACAGAAGCTGTCAGGGATATTTGGGAATACTCCCTCGAGTTTTCTATTCCTGAATTTTGTATTTGGAGCAAATGCTTCCATGCGGGCTGGATCTTAAAAGGAACATTACTTGCTTATTGTCCTCTAATAGTATAACTTGGCTCTCCCCACCCTCCATCTCGGGCAGAAAAAGCCATGATAAAAGCAACCTCTTCTTTGTATCCATCAGTGCATGAAAACAAAAACCTACCAGGGGAACTGAAGCTGAAAGTCACCTCTCGGTGCAGATTCGGAGCTTCCAGAGAGAATCCCGGTTCTCATCCAAAACTAATAGAGAGAAAATTTCCCTAGGAAATACTGGCATGGGCCAGAGAGCATTAAACTGGCACTTCATGCCAATTAATAGCCATATAATTACAACCTGTCCCCTCCTACTTGCTGCTGACATCCCTGTGTAATTTTCTTTTAATTTTTTTGCTTAATAGGTGCATGTGAAAGATTAGTTACTCAGAGCACTGCTTGCATTTGAGATGTAGTAGGCTTGACAGTAAGGAAGGCTTAGACGTGCTCCGTCCATCCTGGACCAGCTCAAGCTACAGCAGAAGGATCCAGCCCTCCAGAGCAAGGAGTGTGCTGGAAGGGATGGAGAAGCTTAAGGAAAGTGGAGTGGGAAAAAAACCCTGAACGTCAAGGATGGTCAGAAGAGGCAAAATAGTGAGTAGACCTGGTTGCTGGCTTGCAACAGGACTGTAGTTTTTCCTTCCCCTTCCTCCAGCCCTTTATTGTGCTCTGGGTTGGGTCTGCTGTAGCACCCAGCAGCCTCCATCCTCACTCATTTTCCCCACATTAAAGTGAGAAACGTCATCTTCTCCATCACCCAGAAGAGTGCCCTTCTCCCTCGCAGAGGGAAGACTCCTTCCATGCCAGCCCTGATGTAAAAGGGAGAGGAACTTCCCTTGGCCACGCTCTGCTATACCAGTTCCAATGAGGCAGGTAGGGAAAAACAACCAAAAAAATAAAAAGTAAAAATTGGAGACTTCCATGAGCATTAAATTAAAACAGTGTTCAGGGTCTGTTTTGGTTCCTGGGCATGAATGTTATATCAACTCTCCACTCTGCCTGCTGATTGATAACAGCAGTACCTACTGGCTAGGCTCAGCCTGAGGTACAATATGCAAAAAAAAAAAAAAAGAAGAAAAAGGGAAAGAAATCAAAAGCAGCAGCAGCCTCATGTAGCCTGGTAAAGGTAATTTTAGGTGTTTCAGCCTCTCTCGTTACTCCCTTTTTCCTGGCTCCCAGGTAATTCGTTCTGCAGAAGGATAAACCCCCAAACGTCTGATTGACTTGCCTTACTTTGGAAGCGGTGGGAGATGCTCAACTGCGTGCTTGGGAAGCTCACCTGTGCTGGGAACAGGGTGATGTGACCAGGAGGAGGTGACAGTGCTGGAGGGGAGACCCAGAGGAAGGCTGAGGAGGTGCACAGAGATACCCAGGGAAGGTGAGAGTCCCCCTTTTGGGAGGCGTCCCTGGAGTATGGGTGGAAATGGGGCTGTGCAGATGGTTGGTGTCACAGAATCACAGGGATTGGAAGGGACCTTGAAAGCTCATCTAGTCCAATCCCCCTGCCGGAGCAGGAGCACCTAGAGCAGGTCACACAGGAACACCTCCAGGCGGGTTTTGAGTATCTCCAGAGGAGACTCCACAACCTCTGTTAACTCTCACTATGTAGCACAGGGGAGGTTTGTTGGGTCCTTGAAGGGGCAGGTCCTAAGCACAGGTCCCTTTGGCACAGCCCCTTTTCCAGCCTGCCACTCAGCAGGGTTTGATGCCTCGCAGGGTTTGCACACAAATCACCTGAAAAAGCTGCTTCTTGGCCAAGGCACCCTTTGCAGGGCCTCTCCCCGATGCATTTGCGAGGTAATTAGATAACTGCCGCCAACAAATACATGCATTTAATAAGTATGCTAATTGGTATTGACCAACATGTGGCAGGCACTTTGTCAAGTGCCAATTAGGAGCGCCTAAGAACTGCTCACAATACAAGAGGCCGGTGATTAGACCTCCGGGTGGGGATCTCTGAGTAGATACCTATCAGCTTCTGACCCTGCACCTCCTGCCTGGGCAGGACCCCGCAGCCCTGGCAGAGGAGGGGAGAGCAGGGATGGGGTGAGCCCAGCGGGGTGTGAAGTCCCGTTTATCAGTCTCATAGGCTTGTGGGGGCTTGCCTGCGATGGATTTGTTTGATTGGTTTTATTGATGGCCCTCAGGGTGTAGGGAGTGGGATAAACCAGTTGGATTAAAGGGACCTGCTTCTGCATAAGGCAGGGCTGGGACAGACTGAACTGCACCGTGTCTGCAGAGGATAAAGAGTCCTTTGCATCACGTTTAGCCCGAACGGGGAGGCAGAGCTTGTGCTGAGCACACAAGGAGGGGGATGAATGAGCAGCCCCAGCCATTGCCCTTTCCCTGGGATGCCCTGAGCTGGACCATGCTCCAACTGCAGCACAGTTTCACTCAGAACACCCAAAAAGTTTATTCCTTCATCAAACAGGTGCTAGAAAAAGCTCTCCTTTCCCTAATCCTTTTTTTTTTCTGGTGTTCACAGGAAAACTTATCTAACCAGCTCTCTTCCCCCATGTATAAATTACAGAGGGTGCCAGAGCAGCCAAAAAACCCCCACCCACTCCCACCCCTAGCAGCAGGCACCCAGTGGATGCTGTGCCAACAGTATCTCCAGTGGTCTCCCTCTGATCTGTGGGTGCTGCCAGCTAAAATTTCAGCCCAAACCACTAGCGTGGTAGAGCGGTTCATCCACCCAAAATTCCAGGTGTGTATCTCAGCTAGCTGTCTTCCCACGTGAGCAGTGTGGGGAGGAGGGAGAGCAGGTCTTGGGGTGCTCGCGGGTGGAACCACCTTGGTGCTTGTGTTGCCCAACCCTCCTGTGTGGCCAGTGCTCCATCCCAGGGTGCCTCGCTGCTCTCCTGCCACCCACGTTTGCAGGTGTGTGGCCATGGGATGTCTGTCACCCCAACATGAATCCTGCTCCCACAGTGTGCCTTCAGCAGCCTCCCCGGAGGAGCTCAGATGCTCTCATTCCCCTGGATTGGTATATTTATTGCCACCAGTAATTAATTTTGTTTGGGTAGGAAGGACAAGTCCCCTGAGACTGTCTACATGCTGGAGACCATTACTGCATTGGTGTCTGAAAGCTCGAGTGCACAAAAACCCCTCGCTGCTGTCAGCCTGGCACAATTAATTAACCAGCACAGTTCGAAGCTGCAGTTCAGTGTGTCTCTATTGTATAGCCAGGCTGGCCCTGGGACATCTTTACTTAAAGCCCCACTTGGGGTAAAAGGGGCTCAGCTTGGAAGCACGGCTGATGGGACCCCAAAGCTACACCAAATACACTGTTGTTTTTATTTTTCCCTAAGAAGGGGCCCAGACATCGCATGGAAAAGGCCACCCATCTCTCCAGGTTGTACTCATGGGCTCCTACCTCCCTCCCAGTTGAGGACTCCAAGGTGGAAGATACTGCTTTCATCTTCTGCTGCATGGTAAGTCCTGGGACTGTAAGCTTAGCTGAAATGCCAAAGCAGAAGCTGTGGGTGGTCCCTCTTGGCTTGGCCCAAATTCAGCCTCTGCGTCCTTTTTTTTTGGTGAGAGCAGAAAGAGAAGAACCCTTGCCTTCTCCAGCCTGTGCTGCTGTGTGGGCACATGTGGCTGGTCCTGGAGCACAACAGCAAGCAAAAAGGAGCAGGAGCTGTTTGGTTCTAGATGCGATCAGGAGCACATTTCTCAGTAATACAGTGACCTAATCTCACTCTTACTGATTTTGAGCTATATAAATATACATATGTGTGTGTATATATATATACACACATACACAGGGAGAGACACGCACAGCTGAAAATACAAAATCCTGAACTTCTGGAAGTGCAAAAATTGTTTCCTCCAGTCTTTTTTGTTTGTTTGTTTTGGGGTTATTTGGATTGTTTTTCAAGCCCAAGGAAACAAAAGAGCACACACAGGGCTTGACCCAGCTCCTAGTGGATCTATGACATGGGTCCCAGTTGCCCCAGCAGCGCTGCAGGAGCATGGCTAGTGCTGTATTGAACTTAGGTGCTCCTTCCCAGTCCCGGGGCTGGAGATATCCAGCCACCAAAGACCATCACTTTCTGTTATTACTGCTTCCCTCCTTGAAATGTGCAAGTGGGGAGAGAAAAGCCCCAGCAAAATAGGCAGAGCAGTTTATCTGACAGGCCAAGCACTCTCCTGGATAAAGGAACAAACAGAGCTTGTCTCGTGGTCAGGGTGACACTTCGCCACAAAAGAAGAGCAGGGAGAAGTTAATTAAACTCTAAAGAAGCCATTTATTAGAAAAGCAAAGTAAGACATGGTGCTTTTTTCGATACTGGAGAAAGGTTCATTATAGAGGGAAACCATTCTTTAGCAGTTAATAAACTCTTCTCTACCACCTGGCTTTGAGGAACGGCTAATGGAGTGTCCATGGCTCATTTTAATGTGCAGTTTTGCAAGATGTCCATGGCCCATTGGTTAAAATGGGTTTAGAAAACAGCTGTCTGTGAAAACTAGGGAACTGGAGAGCTTGGCCGGTCTGTAAGTGAAGGCAGAGCCTCTGGTGCTTTGTTTTCCATTTGCCCCACGTACAGGACTGCCACACAGCCCCTGCTGTGCTCCGTTCCCAAGGGGACAAGCTGGTGGATGCTCTGTCACTGGCCAGGAAGACCTTTCTCTATCTGTACCTACAGCAAGAGCCAGGAGTTGCACGTAGGCCAGGAGCTCTCGTTGGGTGGACTGGGTACCAGCTGGAGCACATCTGGAGTGCTCATTCCAGATGTGCTGACAGGGACAGTCTTTTTCTGCAGAGGGTGGACACTTTCAGAAGTTCATTGCTCCTGAGTTTGTGGTTGGACTCAATCTTAAAAGTCCCTTCCAACCTAGACAATTCTAAGATTCTATTTTATGGAAAAAAAAACAACCATTAAACTCACCAAGTAAAAAAAAAAACAAGCCCAAACAACCAACAAACCCAAACAAAGATCATTTTGGATGGCAAGGAAGCCAGTATGCATGGAGGTAGGCATGACTGTTTCCCACCTGCACCTTGTTCCTCTGCCCAAGACAGTGCCCGGAGAAGGTGCTTGTGCTCTTGCTGATCTTATAGCAAAAGGGCTTTTCATCGTGCATCAATCCGGGTGCATATTCTTGAATTTAGGGAGTCCAGGTGGGCCTAGGGGTGTTAAAAAAAGGGAAAAAAATTAAATAAGAATGTTTGCTAGCAGTGCTGAATTAGTATAAAAAAGATTAAAATCCAGCTAGCCTCCAAGAATAGGAAAAGGACACTTAGTGAGTGGATAATAAAGCGGCAGATGAAATTCAAGGCTGCTAAATGAAAAACAATGCACTGGGGGAAAATCATTCTAACTTTACACATACAGTGATGGGCTCTGAACCGGCTATTACTGCTCAGGAAGGAGATCTGAGAGTTATGCTAGAAATATCTATCAAAATGACAGTTCACGCTCCATGGTAGTCCAAAAAAACAAATGTAATGATAGGGATTAGAGGGAGGCAAGAGAGAGTGAAACGGGGAATGTTACTGTGCTGCTTAATGAATGCCTGGTGTATATCCCACCCTGGATAATTTGTGAGTAGGTCAGGTGTTCCCATCCTCAAAAAAGTGAATGGGAAGAAGCCTAGGAAATTACCCACTGAAGGCACGGATTGATAAAGGTAGGGCCAGATATGAAATCCTGTGCATCATAGAGCTGAATAATTAATTGGCAATGATTGCTTGATACAGAAAAAACCCCACTCAGTATCAGGAACTGGGAACATCCAGAGGAGCTCTCAGAGTGACGAAGGCAGGACTTTACCCAGCACCCGTTTAAAGGGCAAGACTCGCTGCCATGGGAAATTACACCTTACCTAGACTGGGAAAGCGATTAGAGATTTTCATGCAAGACAGAGATGCTGCATGTGATGAAATGGTTGTTTCTCTCCATCCTGGAGCAGGGCAGCTGCATGGTTTGACAAACAAGAAGAGCATCGTGGGCAGCTCTCTGGACGTGCCCCCTGTCACTGGTGGGAACCGATGGTCTCATCCAGCCTGGTGGCTTTGCCTTTGTGCCTTTTCCACCTCCATCCAGACCTGCTGTGCTCATTTCAGAGAGCTTCTGAGAGGACTAGAGAGGAGAAGATTAGATGTGGTATCGAGGGATCTGGTGTAGGGGAGAACTGTGCAGAGTGGGGATGATGATTGGATTCGATGATCCCCAGGGTCTCTTTCAACATGAATGATTCTATGATTCTATAACTGGTGTGCTCCCAGATGTTGTCTCTGACACGGCTTCATATGGCCAAGCTCAGAATTCAGCTCTGTTTTTATTTTTACTGTACTTAAAGAGCATGCTGAAAGCGTTTGGGGTGTTTTCCCTCTATTGCAAAGATGTCAGGAGCCTACCTGGCTACCTGCCCTCTCCCCACAGGGCCCGGGGGAAATGGGTCTCTTGCAGACACTTACATGGCTCGCTGCAGATCCTGGGCAGGCTCTCTAAGACGCAGTCGTCCTCAGGCTTGGGAGGTGACGCTTCATCCCTTGGCGGAGTCCGGAAATAATCTGCCTGATGGTCCACTTTATGGCCAGGCAGACAGGCTGAAATTCACAGCCACCACTTACCAAAGAATAATGAAACATTTCCTGAGACGGCAATAAATATCTCCTGCCATGACAACACTTACCGGCGCCTTTTCGATCCAGGAAAATGGTTTAAAACTCAGCAAAGTGGGATATTTTTTTTTCTCTTTTTTAATGCCTCTCTACTTGCTCGTTGCAGTTGCCTTGGCAGCTCCTGGTCGGGGCAAGGGGGGAGCAGCTTGGTTGTGGTTCATGGCTCCCTGGGGAACCAAAAAACGGGAGCCGGAGGATAAACTCCTTTCTGGGCCGTTCCTCTGGTCCAGGTAGCTGTGCTCCATCCTCCTCCTCCCATCTGCAGCCTTCACCAAATGCCCCTGACGCTGATTAAAACAGCATGAGTGAGTAGCTTATCAGTTAGGAGGGATCGATAACCCCCGGCTTGTATTCTTCAGTCTAAGAAAGTCTCAATAACGTGGGGCAGGAGGGATCCGAATAGTCATGGCTGATCGATAGCCCTCTCCATGCGAGCATGCGGCGGGTTAGTGGCTGAGGGTCATTTGTCAATGCCATCCTCTCCCTCCCTTCCTCCCTGGCGTTGCCCCCCATCGTTCTCAGCGGCTGCAATTAATCCCTCTCTGTAACACAGAGCGGAGGCAACGCCTGCTGGCTCACCTCTGCTCCCGCCAGCACCGCCTCCATGGCATCACTGTGTCCAATTAGCAGCGCTTAATGACAAACAAACGAGCTGGGTGGATGCACCCACCCACTTACGTGGCCACCTGGGTGTCAAGGAAGCCAAGCCACCCTACATTTGAAAGGTGTGCTTGAGTCAGAAGGAGAACTTCTCCCATGGGCACCTGGAAAGTGAGAGGTTTGCAACTGCTGTCCCCTACCAAGAGGCTTCACTATGGTCCAGAGCAGCTATTTCCCACCACGAGGAGAGGCTGGTGGCACTGTTCGTGCCAGGGTCTGCTGGAAATACACTGCGTGCACAAACACAGCTGGTTGGGACAGTTTTCCAGCAGAGAGGGTGCACAGTGGGGCTTCTTGGTGTAAGGCTATGGCAGATAGCAAGTAAACCCCACCAACTAGCAAAAAATGTCTCTGAGGGCCTCCAGGCCATGACATGAGGCTCAGGGGAGCCCAGCCGAATGTGGTCAAGTCCTCTTTAGGCAGCGGCATGCCTGACTGCACTGGATGCAAACCAGTCTGTACTGGTTTCCCCAAAGGGCTGGGCTCCCTCCAGTCCACAAAGACAGAATTGCCACAGATGGGAGAGGGTGCCTGCCGTGCCAGAGACTCATCCTTGTCCCTCCCCACGCTGAGGACATCCAACCTCTCTACAGCGTGGAGGCTACACCCAGTGGCAGAGGGCAAGGGCCAAACTAGGAGGAAGCAGGCGCTGGGCCAGGGTTAGCACAGGGCTGGAGAGGTTTTGCTACCCCTGAGCTGGATAAGAGCTTAGGGACATCTCAAGAAATGTCCCTCTTAGTCACCCTGGGAGAAAAAGCTATCAAAAGCCCTGGCCACAGAGGGAGAAGAACCCTCTGCTTCTTCTTCTCCCTCTTCCTCTTATCCTTATTCTTCTACCCTAACTGTAGCAGAAGAAAAGCTGACGGTGGAAAAAGCAATAGGGAAGCGATAGATTTTTGAAAACCCAGCCAGTGGATCGGCCTCATCGCTGTGGTCACTTTGAAACGCATCAGCAGAAACAAAGTGGGTTTTAAATCCAGAGCAGCCTGGGTTAAGGCTGAGCAGCAAAATGAAGCCAGGGGCATGGGGGCTTGCTTGTGAGCAGGTTGGTTTGCAGCCTGTGAGCGCACCTTGGCCTGGGGGATGTAGCAGAGGTCTGCTCCACAGCATGTCTAGAATGCGGTAGAGTTGCCCCATGCACTGTGTGGTGATGCCGGGTACAGCAGGTAACCTCCCAGCACAGCCTGGACTGTAACATTTCAGTCCCCCAGATGTTTACATCTGCCTTCCTTCCTTCCTTCCTTAGAGACTGCAAGACTCCAGGCAGCCCAAGAAGAAGGGTGGGAATGCACAGCAGGGAGCGACAGGGAAGGGGGAGATGTCAGATGGAAGCAACCAACAGAGAAGATTGACTTAATGGGATCAGCCCTCATTTTGTTCTTATTATCAGCACCTTGGGAGTGTGGCTTCTCTAATTAATTCCTTTGGTCTCTACAGCCTGCAGCTGAGGCCTGGGTCCCATCAGCAATTGGTTGCACTGGTGCTCGTGTGTTGGGGTGGGCAGAGAAGCATGGAGGTCCCTATGCAGTTGCTCAGTGCTAGGTATCTCTCTACAAACCTCTTCTCGAGCAGTTTTAGCCCCCCTTGGAGGAGAGAAGGAGCTCAAGTGAGTTTTAATAACCCAAGAGTAATTGGGGGTTTTATGTTTATTTTGCAATGCATTTACAATATTACTCTGTCTGACTTACAGGGGGTGGTGGGGTTGGGGGGAATGGCCATTTCTTAATCCTGCTTGGGGAAGAGTGACCTCTTCTATAAAGCACTAGCATCTCCCAAAATGGGCATGTTTTTTGGATGTGGTTAATTTTAACGTGGAGTGCCATGTTATAACCATGATGGTGGTTGAGTTCCCATCCCTGACTGTGTTTCAGATGAGATGTGGTGTTGAGGGATCTGGTGTAGGGGAGAACTTTGTAGAGTGGGGCTGATGGTTGGACTTGATGATCCCAAGGGTCTCTTCCAACCTAAATGATTCGGTGATTTTCTTGCTGGCTGCTTAAGTGCCCGGTGTGCTGGAATCCACTTGAGGCTGGGTCTCCTTGCTGTCGTCTGGCCACTGATTCGTTGGTTCCTGGGGGGGGGAGAATGTTTCCCTCTGCCCCCATTGATGGTTCACTGGGGCTTTTAATGTGAAGCGAGAAGAAAGGAAGAGCTAGCTCAATTTATGCTCTTGGTATCACTCAGCATTTTATATGCCTTTGGTGAAGCTGTGATTGTTATCAAGGCTATCGAAATCTCCAGAGTCTGAAAATCAAGGTGAAAGCTTGCTTTCATGGATTATTTCCAGTCACTTTTTCTTCTGGCTCTGCTAAAAATAACACAGGAATACCTTTCTTTGAACTTTCCTGTTCCCTTCTGCCTGGAACAGAGAAGGTCAGGAGTGTGAAAGTGGGGAAAAAAACAAACCACAAACCAAGACTGGGGGAAGGAGTCACTGCAAACTCTTCACGTATACAGGTCTGGATGAGACTGCTTGCTTGCTGGTTTGTTAGGTTTGGGGTTTTTTTCCTTTGATCTAAACCTGATGAACTCTCTGCATTTCTTTCCTTTAGCTGATGCAATGATGACGTCTGGGTGTTTCTGTTTTTTTGGAGCAGAAAACATGCTGGTTTTAACCATTTCCTTTTGAAAGTTAATTGGAAATGTGCCCAAAGCTGGAGGTTGGTCTGACAATACAGCCCTCTGTATTGTAGGACCTTTATCCAAGACCTTGGGGCAATGCCGTGCTGTATATCTTGTGGTAGGCTACCTGGCCTGCTTTCCCTTTCAGTGGTTGTGGGTTCAGTTAATTACTGGGTTGATGCCTAGATTTGTTGCATCTCTTCTGTCTGAAGTGTTTCCATATGATCTGTCGTGATGGTACCACAGGAGATAGCCAAGAAGTTGTCTCAAGGTATGTGTGCATCCAGGAGGAGAACTCTCTAGGTTCTCTCTTTGGGCCTCTCAGGGCAGAATAGTTTCTCCCCAGAAAAAAAAAAAAGGGGGAAAACTAAGAAGCCTGGTGCTAATCACAAGTGGGAAGGTGTTGCATCTGAAAAATCCTTGTGTGGCAGAGATTTCAATTTGTTGCAGAGCTCTGTAGGTCAGCTCCATGTTCCTGAATTGTGATGACGTTTTCAAGCAAGGGGATGACATGATGTTGTTTTCTTCAGCTGTCCATTAGTGGTGTTAACGAAGATGGATCATCAGGTATACTTTCCCATCCATAAGTTCATCCTGCTTTCAGTATCCTTCCTTAAAAAAAGGGAGAGGGACAGCCCAGTGTCACTCATGAAAGAAGGCACCTTTGCAAGACGGATGATGGTTCTTGATCCCGGCCATAGTAAAAGCTCCACTCAATTTCTCTTTATTCCTTCCTGCCCTCTTCACTGCAGGGACAGGTCACCCCTCTAGAAGGAGATAAGGTGATGCTGTTTGCTACTTCTTGGGAGGGGACTTTGCTCAGCAGCACAGGTCGTCCTCTGATGGGATGCCCTCCGGCCCCAAGGAGCAAAGGGAGAGTTGTTTCCTTGGCTGTGGGATTTCCAAACGTTCCTCGCTTCCTCGCTCACGGTGGTCTCTTCCCCTTATAAATTGATATTCTAATCCAAGCTTAAAAAGCTGCCTTTCCCACCTGGCCCCGTTGCCCTTCATGCTGGCTGCCAGGTGCAGTGGGGCATCACACGCCGGACTTTCTGCCGTGGCTTGGCTAATGAGAGCCTTTCTAGCACTGCTTGAACATCCCTCAGGATAATTAGAGTTGGAAACGGCCTTTTAGCTTCAGTTGAAACATGCACCCTGTGGTTCTGCTGCTCGTCCTCAATGGGCACAGCAGTCCTCTGTGCAGGAGTGAGCATTCCGCAGGAGCTTGTGATGGGGGTCACAGCCTTTGTCCCTTCAAATTTCTGGTTCTGGGGTGCCCTGGGGACACCCAAAGAGCTGAGCTGGCTCCCCACATATGGCAGATGCTCCTACAATGATTTCATGGCAGGTTGCCCTGTGGGAAGTCAGGAGAAGCTTGCTGGTCCCAAGGGGAGTTCTTGGGGGCTTCTTTGGGTTGGTGGAGTTCCGCTAGCTTCTTTGGTCATGAGGCGTTGAGATTGCTGAGTGCCCACCCCAAAGTCTAGGCAAGGACGGTGATTCTGATGTGTGTGGTTCCAACCTTGTCGAGAAGGTTATGCAGAAACATCTCCCAGGACTTGACTGGCAGGAGGATAACCTTGAAAATATCATCAAGGGAGGCTTGTGTTTTCTCCATGGCTTGTAGTGCAAGCCCTAACTCCAGGCAGGGCTTGCTGGACAAGATGTTACAGGCTGTTTCCAGCTTTCTCAGCAGGGCAAAGCCAGATTTTTAACCCCTCTGCCTCCACCAATGTGAAGGGTGCAAGGATTGGGCCCCTGCTTAGGTTTTGAAGCAGCACTGTGAGGTCAGACATGTAAGACAAGAGGATCATTGAGGATGACAAAGATGGTCCCAGCGGGGCACTAGAAGAGTGTTAGGGCTAAACCTTCAGGGTCCCGAGACAGCAATAAGCCTTTCAGCTGTGGTGCCCTGGAAGCCACCAGGACACAGTCCAGTGAAGGGCCAGCACCACTGGAGAGCATCCCAAGGCAGCCTGGGGTATCCCATGGGATGCCTGGGGGCCAGCAGTGATCTGAGGGACCGGTTGAGGCAGCGCCGGGTGCCAGGCACAGTCGCAGGAGTAAGTAATAGCCAGACAGGAAAGCTCCGAGGCTTTTACAGCAGTCTCCTCCTATGTCACTTAAGGAATTAAATAATAATGCATTTATTGAAATTCACTGTGTCATGCTACTCACTGGCAGCAGCAAATCGACAGCAGCTCAGATAGACTCTAAAAAGAAAATAGTCACAGGCGGAAGCGTTTGGCAAAATTCCTGCTGAAGGGGTAGAAAATATATTTGTCTGTGTATATACATGTGGTCCATCAGCTCTGCCCAAACGGTGGTCCTCCTTGCTCTCCCCACAGAGAAGAGGGAAAGAAGACCCATGGCATATCTGGCAGGGGATGCAGTAGGGTATTTTGGGGTGGGGGAAGCATAGCCACAGTGAAGTGTTAAGCTGAATCATAGAAACATTTTGGTTGGAAGAGACCCTTGGGATCATGGAGTCCAACCATCAGCCCCACTCTAAGTTCTCCCTTACACCATATCCCTCAACACCACATCCAATCTACTCTTAAACACAGTCAGGGATGGGGACTCCACCGTCTGAAGCTGCAACTGTGCAGTATCTTCCCAAAGCCAAGAGCCAGGTGGGTGCTTACAGGAGACACGGCCATTAGCGGAGCCGGGTGGATGGACCTCTTGGTCCCCCATTCCTCAGTAACTAAGTGCCACACATTTATAGAAGCGAATTATGGGCAGATGTTGATGCTTGTGCCTCCTTCCCCATGGGCTGGGGGGGGAAGGAGCAGGAGGGTGTTGTGGGGGTGGAACAATTGGCTGAGGAGACGCACGTGAGCCTTGGAGCCCAGTTTAGAGCTGCATTGATCACATTTTTGTCTGGCTGCTTCTGCCGACAGGGCTTTTCTTTCAGTTTCCAGTTGTGCAATGGGGCTCTTCTTGGCTTCCTGGTTTCTTTGGGTGGGTTTGCAATGACATGAGAGAAGATTGGGTTGTGAAAGGAGATTGGAAGCAAGGCAATAAATGAAAAAAAAGAACCAAACAAACCCAGACCAAAAGAAAAGAACCAACCCCAGAAGATAAACAGCATCATCTTGTGGTTTAGGCATTTACCTCATTCTTAGACCAGGAAATGTTACCTTCAAGATAATTTTGTATATCATAGAATCATTCAGGTTGGAAGAGACCTTTGGGATCATTGAGTCCAACCATCAGCCCCACTCTACAAAGTTCTCCCCTACACCAGATCCCTCAACACCACATCTAATTCAGGGATGGTGACTTCCCCCACCTCCCTGGGCAGCCCATTCCAGGCTCTGACCACTCTTGCTGGGAAGAATTCTTTCCTAATGTCCAGCCTAAACCTACCCTGCTGCAGCTTGAAGCCATTCCCTCTCGTTCTATCTCTAATTACCTGTGAGAAGAGACCAGCACCAACCTCTCTTACAACATCCTTTCAAGCAGTTGTAGAGAGGGATGAGGTCTCCCCTCAGCCTCCTCTTCCTCCAACTAAACAGTCCCAGCTCCCTCAATGGCTTCTCATAAGATTTATGCCCCAATCTGTGTCATTCTAGAGTGGGAGAGAATTCTCTTATATTCACCTCTTCTCATCTCCTAGGCGACATGCTGGCAGGCATGTGATGAACCTCAGCCCAGAGCCAGATGCACATGCTTATCTCTTGAGTGAGTAATGTCATCCACAGGCAGGGGTGGGATTACTAAAGGCTCGGCGTTAACGATGGCCTTAAATGGGCGTTCAGCCTGCGATCCTATTCAAGCCACCAGAAGTGGTCACTGAGCAGCTCATGGGTGACAACAGTAGCCCATGGATCACCTCAAGTGGCCACTCCAGCTGTTTATTATTCCTTATTGGTAGCCTGTGACTGATCACCGAAATTACCCTCCGTTCCTTCTGCGCACTGATTAGATTCCTGCAATTTTGGAAGAAGTGGGATAATAAATAACAAATCGTGAGGAGTGAATAACAAGCACTGAGGGGGTCCTTCTTTGCATGCCGAAGGGGGGGTTTATCTGTCGTTGCTTTCCTCTGCCCACATTTGGGTTTGTTTTTTTTGTTACTGCAATGAGTTTGGGTGTGTTTCTTCCCCGCAGCAGCTCGAGTCTTGCTGACACATGGAGCTGCCTGCATTTGGCCTGAGCGTGCCTTAGCCAGGGAAGCCAACAGCATTTGGCCATCTCTGAATCTGCTGAAAAGCCCTTAAGACAAGGAAAAAGGTGGTGGTGGTGAAATAAATAAATAAATATACAGCTGGAGGGGAGGAACCCAATCCTAATGCTTTTTGTTCCAGCAACTTTCTGCTACCAGTTAAATACAGAGCCAAATTGGGACTGTTTAGTCTGAGGAAGAGGAGGCTGAGGGGAGATCTTATCCCTCTCTACAACTGCTTGAAAGGACATTGTAGAGAGGTTGGTGCTGGTCTCTTCTCACAGATAGTGATAGAACGAGAGGGAATGGCTTCAAGCTGCAACAAAGTAAGTTTAGGCTAGATATTAGGAAAGAGTTTTTCCCAGCAAGAGTGGTCAGAGCCTGGAATGGGCTGCCCAGGGAGGGGGTGGAGTCCCCATCCCTGAATGTGTTTAAGAATCAATTAGATGTGGTGTTGAGGGATCTGGTGTAGGGGAGAACTTTGTAGAGTGGGGCTGATGGTTGGACTTGATGATCATAAGGGTCTCTTCCAACATAAATGATTCTATTAATATAATCAGCCAAGGAGAAAAATGAAGTGAAGACCAGGTTTACTTGATGGTTGCTGCTTTCTTCTGCAGCCTAGTTTTTCTCCTGGCACGTGGGGGCTGCCACTGGTGGCACAGTGTTGGCCATGTCAATAAAGGCTAGGAATATTTTATATATATAAATTTTTTTATCATCTAGTGATCCCTGCCAGCTGCTGCCGGCCAGATGGGACACCTCACCTCCTCGCATCGCCTCTGCTTCCATGCCCTTTGAAAGCTGGCAGCGCCGCTTTTTCAAAAGCGAGCACAGAGCTAAAACTCTGCTGCAGCCTTGCTGTAAAGCTGCTGAAAAGGGGCAATAAAAGTAAATTTGGCCAGCCAGGGACATCTATTGCCTTTGCCTGCCAATAGCGGGGAGGAGTGTGTGTGGAAGAAAATCTTTCTCTGCCATGAATGGGAGGTGATATTTCCTCCACTGTCTGGCTGCTGTGTTCAAAGGGGAGGTAGTTTCCTAAGGACAGATGTTCACACCTTGTGGAGCAGGCTCCCAGTCCTCACAGAGCCAGGAGGAGCTTTACCATCAGCATCCTTTGGGACTGGGGTGCCACACTGGGGTTTTGGTGTGGGTGCAACCAGGCATGCCTTTCTAAGGGCATTCTGTGCACAAGCACTTGCGAGGGCCAAGGCTGGAGGCACCACATCAGCCATGCTTGTGCTGGTAGCTCTGTGAAAGCTAAAACCATCCACAGCCCCTTTCCTATTAGCCATGAATTAAAGCACTTGCAGGACCAGTCTCTCGCTCTCAGCTCTGTGCACTACAGCAGAGATCACAGAATGATAGAATCATTTAGGTTGGAAGACACACTGGGGATCATCGAGTCCAACCATCAGCCCCACTCTACAAAGTTCTCCTCTACACCAGATCCCTCAACACCACATCTAATTGATTCTTAAACACATTCAGGGATGGGGACTCCACCCCCTCCCTGGGCAGCCCATTCCAGGCTCTGACCACTCTTGCTGGGAAAAACTCTTTCCTAATGTCCAGCCTAAACCTACCCTGCTGCAGCTTGAAGCCATTCCCTCTTGTTCTATCACTAACTATCTGTGAGAAGAGACCAGCACCAACCTCTGTACAACGTCCTTTCAAGTAGTTGTAGAGAGGGATGAGGTCTCCCCTCAGCCTCCTCTTCCTCCAACTCAACAGTCCCAGCTCCCTCAATGGCTCCTCATAAGATTTATGCCCCAGGCCCTTCCCCAGCTCCGTGTCCCTCCTCTGCACTCACTCCAGCCCCTCCAGATCTCTCTTGTGTCGAGTTGCCCAGAACTTGACACAAGACTCAAGGAGTTGCAGGCTCCTTCTCCCTCCTATTTTTACTTTATTTACTTATTTTTACCTTCTTATTTTCCCGAAGGACTTCTGCTTTTAAAATGCTCTGTTGATTTTTTTTTTTATGTTTTTTTTTGATCTCCTCTACTTTTGAGATGGCCGCCAGGAAGGTCTTGTCAGCAATTTAACAGGGAGATAAAAGAAGAAGAATGAAAAGGTTGCTGGGGGGAGAGGGGAGATTGTTAACAGAGAGGGGTAGCGCTAACGTCTGGACAGGACTGAGGCGTGATAAGACGGGAGGGTTGTAGGCAAATCTGCTGTGTTTGATCTCTTACCAAGGCAGGGCTCGGACTCGGTGGCTTTAAAGCAGGTCAGGTCTGCGTGGCTGGAGCCCGAGCTGCCCAAATCCCCAGTGATGCCTGCAGATCAGGTACACGGGAAGCCTGGTCCCTGCTCGGGTGCTCGCTGAAGTTAAAAGCCTTTTTGGTTGACTTCAAAGGGACGTCAGCCCAGATTATCTACTCTGTCCGTTTTGACTGGGGGAGGTAAAGATAGATAGATAGATAGATAGATAAATAAATAAATACATAAATAAAAGGAAGCTGCTGCTGCTGCTGCTTCAACCCTGAGTCCCCAGGAGATGGAGGATGCTTGTAGGACAGGAAGTCAGCAGCCAGGGGGTTGGGGGTGCTGGTGTCCTTCCAGAGAGCTTTGATGGTTGGACTTGATGATCCCAAGGGTCTTTTCCAACCTGAATGATTCTGTGATTCAATGTGATGCGCACGGCTCCTGGGAAATCCACCCAAACCTGCATGTGTAGGTGGTTGGAGCAGGCACTTGGAAGAGCAATCACTGGCTCATTTGTTACTGGCTTTTTAATTATTTGGTTTATCTTGGTGCTTTTCCATTCCTCCAATGACTTTCAGCTGGAGTAGCTGGTTTTCAGTAACTGTTTTCCATTAAACCCAGGCAAATGAACAGGAGAATATGTTTAGGTGCAGACAGGCTGATGAGGGTCTGAAGAAGGGCAACAAAGATAATCTAAGAACTGGGCAGCCTGCTGTATGAGGAAAATTGAGATAATTTGGTTTGTTCAGCTTTGGAAAAGAAGGCTTAAGGGAGATCTTGTCACCATGTTCCCGTATTTAAAGGGTGGCTACAAAGAAGATGGAGACTCTCTTTTTACAAGGAGAAACATGGGAAATAGCAGGGGACATAGGGGAAAGTTACTGCAGGGGAGATTCCAACTGGATACAAGAGGAAAATTTTTCAAAATTAAAACCATCAATCACTGGAATAATCTCCCCAGGGATGTAGTAGATCCTACAATTGGATCAAAAAATTGGATCCTACAACATTGAGCCTTTTAAGGCTCAGCTGGACAGGGTGCTGGGCCACCTTGTTTAGACCATGCTTTTGCCAAGAAAGGTTGGACCAAATGATCCTTGGGGGGTCCCTTCTGACCTGGTATTCTATGACTCTAGGTGCTGGCTTGAGACCCCTCTGGGGCTTCAAACACCCCTCGCCTCTGGTTGAATTGAGGGCTGGTGGCTTTCATAGATTGGTTGTGCAGTAGATCGCATCCGCCACCTCATCTTCAACCTGTGCACAGACCCGGGGAGGGGAGGGCAGCTCTGAATCCAGACTCAGTTTTGGTGCTTGGGCCCCATTTCTGGTTTCTGCTGATTGGTCTCCTGCAAAGTTTTGCTCTGTGTCTGTTGGAGGACTTTTCCGATGAGTGCAGTAGTCTGTGCACAAAATAGGGTTCCAGCAAAGGAATCCTTGTTGGATGCACTCTACGTTCCTTTTTTTGGTCCATAGCTAGGAAACAAGACCAGTTTAGGTTGTTTTTTTTCAGGACAAAGAAGGTAGCAGTTGGCCACAGAAATAATTTTGGACCCTGTCTGCGTTAGAAATAGCTCCCAATAAGAGATGCTGTCTCAGGTGCTTCTTTCTCTCCATCCACAGGTGAGAACAACTTCAAAACTTGAATCCGATGTCAAAAGACAGGGAGGGAAATGTTTAATTGTCCTGACTCTGCTGCAGGCTGATAAGCTCACATTGATTTTCTGTAGCCAAGTCTCCAGAGCGTACGTGTTGGTGTGTGTACAGGTATGCCAATGACTGTTTCTTGCTCCTTGGGTATTTTTAATCTGCCTTTGTGTGGTGAGAGCTTGATGCTTCCTCCAGAAAAGGGCCATTTACAGCACAAACTTATATATATATATATATGTATTTTAATTTCTTTTCCTCCTTTTCATCCTTTCTGTTGGCTTCCTACAAACTTTCTCCTGGAGTGGGGAGCGAGATCTCAGGAAAGATGTCCCTTTGCCAGTGGATATCCCTCAACCTGAAACTCAAGGCAGGTTCACGTTCACGATATCATTTAAACCCATCCTGTCCAAGGGTCGGTCTAACCCCTCCCTCTTTCTACTTGTAAATACAAATCGAGGGAATAACACATGCCAAAACAAACAAACAAACAAAAAAGGCACTACCAAACTGGGCTTTTACCAGTATCTTGAACTATTTTATACCAGGGGAGCACAGAAAAATGGCCAGTTAACTCCTTATCTATTTATTTTGAGAGTTTGTTAGAAAAAAATCATAATAATAAATGAACACAGCGAGAAGGGATGGTTCAGCAAGTTTTATTGCTCACCTCTGCAGCCCGTGAGCTCCAGAAGTTTTGGATGTCTGGCTGGAACCTGGCTGTTTGTCTCACCCGAGCCTTCAAACCCACCAAGATTTGTTTTCCTGGTGTTAATTATAAAAAAAACCCCCACAAAACAAAACAATCAAAACCCCCCAGTTTGTCTGTAGTGATGGAGAGATGTCCAGAGGAGCCAAAAAGGAGATGAGCAGCGTTCAGAGGGGGAGAGGTAGGAAAAAGCGAAAACTCCAACCTCCTTGGAGATGTAATAGGCTTAGTAGGCCTGCTTGACACATGTTGGATAAAATAAATATTAAAAAAAAACAACAAACAACAAAACCCAAAAACCAAAAAAGAAAAAAGAAAAAACAAACCCCAAACCCCACAACAATGTTTATAAGAAGATTAGCTTGAACGTGGTGGAAATTTCTCTAGGGACTGTCCGTGGCTGAAGCTCAAACCAAGAGCTCCCAGGGCCTTATCAGAGTAATGAATTTCCACCACTTTGGGCCATTAAAAAGCCTTTTCCCCAGCCCTTCTCCCCACCTGAAGCATCTTTGATTACTATTTTATTTTTTTTTAGGGCGCATCTGCTGGGGAGGATTCAATTTACGCTGTCTTCCTCCTCCTCCTCCTCCTCCTCCTCCTCCTTCTCCTCCTCAGTGGGACGGAGGTGCAGTGTTGGGAGTTAACTCGCTGGAAATAACACGATGTGACTATCTAATTCGTGGCTGCCACTCCTCTGGGAACAAGACCTGTCTCTGGGCAGGGGATTATCCTCCGGCTCATTACGACATTGTTCCGAAACAAATCCCCCCAGGCTCCTGCCCGTAATCGCGTTTACATACATGAAGGCAAATGTCTCTCTGTGTCCCCGCTCGCTGCGTCGTCGCAGGTGGAGACACAGAGCCAGAGCTACCTCATGGCGAGGAGAAGAGATGCAGTCATAACTGCTTGCATGGGCTGGTAACCACTAGTTCCAACCAGAATTTGGGTTAGGTTTCGTTTTCCTAAAACAAACCCTCAACAACAGTGGACGTAGGTTGGGTGATTGGGGGTTTTGGGGAGTTTTGGTTGGGGGGGGGTATGGTTGGGGTTGGGTTTTTTTGGCTTTTTTTTTCCTTCAGAAAAGCCACTAAACAGCAAACACAAAGAGACCAACCCTGAAAAACTCCATCTTTGGTTCCCAGCAGATGTAAGTACGTGGGAGAGCAGAGGTTAACCCATACACCTCTTGGCTGTTTTTGCCCCATCCTGCGGTGCTGTGGAGCCGCTCTGGTGTTTTCAGGGTTGATCCCTCTAAGCCTTGCCTTGCTGATGTCCCGGGGCTGCCACTCCATTCTCCAGGAGTGCTCTTCTGCTAACAGCCATAATTATCATGTTTTTAACCCTTATACTTCAGTGAATCAGAACAAACATGCTGCAAGAACACAAGAGCAAAGCAGCTCTTTTATATTGCCTTAATGGTGGGAAGCACTGAAGACCACACTGACACCAAAAGCAAGATTTTCACTAGTGGTAGCCAGTCTTTAAAGAGCTGTTTTGGGGATATTTTTGGTGATATCCCTGGCGGTGCTTGTCAGGAGGTTGTTGGGGGAGCTGGGTATATAGCCATGAGTCATTTTGAAGATGCATGGTGGTGGTGTTTGGGTGGTATCGAGTGAGCAGGCTGAGCTATCTGGGATGTTTGTGGTACGTGGAGGGCATGCTTGTGGTGCTGGGACAGTTTGGGTGGAATTTTTGTGATCTTTGGGCATGCAAATTTCAAGGTCTGGAAGAGCTTGTGGGTTTTGGGGGGAGTTGTTCTGCCTGGGCGTTGGACCTCTTGGGCTGACTCCAAGAAATCCCACACTGCTGCCTGTTTTCAAAACCAATGGCCAGCTCCAGCCAGGTTCATTTATTTGGGTGCATCAAAATGCATCTGCCCGTTGTCCTGCCAGTAACCAGCTGCAGCCACATGTAGCCACAGTAGCAACCCAAGGGGGGCTTGGCCCTTGCTGAGGCAAGACATGTAGCCTTGAGAGCCTGTGTGGCTAACGCAGCCAGAAGCTGTCTGGAGACAGAGACGGAGGTTTGAAGCCCTCAGTGGTTTTTTTCCAGTCTATGAAATGCTTGGATCCGGTCTGGAGCAGCTGGTGGGGGAAGAACCCCATGCCGACAGCCAGCACTTGCATTGCCAAAGCTGTGCTCACCCCAGCATGGGATGGCATGCTCGCCCATCCCTGGCAGCTTACTGCTGCAGGATTACAAGTGATTAAGCAGGCGTGAAAAGGCAGACACCCTCCCATGTCACACAGAGGCACAAGCAAAGGCCTGGACACCACCACCACCCCTCCTTTGCCCTCTTTCCTATCCCTTCCCAGGTTCTCCTGGGCATCCAGGAGTACCAATTTCCTGCTGGCTGCTGAGATTCCTAGGAGACGGGCCATGCAAAGGGCTTGGGAGCAGCCCTTCCGTTTGCAAAATTGCTTTTGCAAGAGTTTGCTCTGGCAAAATTGCCCTGGCTCTATCAGACCTTCTTCCTGGGGTTGGCATGGTGCACCATGAGAAACCCCCCGAGCACACAGAGGTCTCTGCCTCATCTACCTTTGCCTCCTTTCCACGAGTTACAGTCCTCCTCTTGTCACTCCCCTGCTCCACCACGGTGAGGAAATCGTGTATTTGGGAGGGGAGGGGGTGGCTGTTAAGGGAGACAGATTATGCGGTTTGGGTTTAAATACACAGAAAAGGGGAAAAGAGTCTTCTTCCTTCTCCCCGCCCCCTGCCTCACCTCCCTTGGTGGGCTCGGTGCTCCATCCCGTATTTTTCATCCAGGTGGAATGGTTTATTTTTATCTCTGTGGAAAAAAATAAGCATTGAAAGTTACAAGATGGATCGCCCACATGCAGGTCTTGAAGGGCTGGAGGGGAAGGCTGCGGGGAACATTGCGGCGGAGGGGAGGCTGAAGGAATAAGTCAGTAATATGTGTGGAACCGAGAGGCGGCTGGACCATTCATTCCCATTATGAAGAGGTGCACCACCATTAATAATCATTTTAACAAGAGCTGGCCTGAGCCAGCAGGTCTGGGCTGGGTTTCTGGAGAGTGAATTTTTACTTAATAATAATATATAAAAAAATAATACTATGCATGCAAATGAAAAGGTATATGGCAGGCTCGCTTCTCCTACCTGATATTTATTATTGCTTCACCTGCCTTGAAATAGGAACATTTATTGGTCTAACACACAATAAAAGGGCTGTGCACGCTGCATTTCCTTTCCTACAGTGCTCAAACCCCAGCGCATTTTGACTTAAAGTGCCAAAAGTGCCGGTTTCTGAGCCCTTGGAACCTTTCCAAGGAGGAAAGGAGCACCTCACCTGAAGGAAAGCATCTGCCTCTCAGAGTTCCTTAAGGTTGGGGGGTGGTCGGGGGAATCTCAGGGGTCGTGCACGCGGGCTGGAGTTGGCCAAAACTCCTGCTCAGGTCTCTGTAGCTCTGGGTTATCTGGAAAAGGAGTGCAGATTCGGGAGAGGGAGCGTTGCTGAAGTTTTTGCCCATAAAAAACCCTCATCTTATTTTTTTAAAGCAGATAGCATGTTCCTTTTTAAAGGAATAAATGAGTAAAAACCTCTGGGTCTTTTACAGAGCAGTCTTCGGGAAGAAAGCTTTTAATCTTGGCAATTTAAGAGAGCGGGGAAAACTAGCTGTTAACCAGGCGCTCCTTGTCTACTTTTATTTTTCAGGGTGAAAAAGCAGCAAGGCAAAGAGCCAAACCTGAGGTGGGAGAGACTGGGTTGCCGGCTGAGGAGCTAACTGGAGCCCACCGGTCCAATCCTCACTCCAGCCATGTTGCCCAAGGCCGTGTGGATGTGGGCAGGAGGTCCTTCTGCTCTCTCACCTGCCAAAAGCATCCACACACGCAGCTATAGGTGCCTTCATCGCAGTGTACCGCTCTTTTGTGTCTGCTCACGCCAAGGCAGGTAGGTAAAGCAGGACAGGGGACGTGCAACCAGCATGTTACAGCCTCAAAGTACCACCAGAAAAAGGCTCAAAAAGGGTCAGAGACATTGGGCAATGCCAAGCTAAGGCATTTGTTTAGCCATGGAGGTGGTGACTGAGAGACCTCCATCAATGAAGGAACAGATGGGCAAACCCTGGAGAGGGACTCTCCCAGGGAACTTCTCAAGCCGTGGTGGTACCAGAGTGGTCTTGGTCCCCTGGCATCTGATACAGCATCCTGCAAGTCGGGATGCTCTACTCTACAGGTGGGTTCTTCTCTATAGACAGGCTTATTGCTACATTAAGGTACTTGTATTTGGGCAGTTTAGGTCTGGAAGCTCTGCAGGGCATCTTGGTTTGTTTTATGCTGCCAGTGGTATGACTCCAAAGTGAAATTAGCCAGTTTGTACTCAAGAAAGTGTGGGGGTTCGGGGGTTGTTTTGTTTTGTTTTTTTAATTAATGCATTTAAAAAAAATGAGTGAGAACACAATATCACCTGGGCTTCTGCTTTGTCTGACACTTTCATCTTCGCTTCCTGATGCTGCTCAGCCAGACTACCTGGTAAATATGTTTGGGCCAATGTTAATGGCATGGGCTTCAGCAAGGCCAAGTGCCAGGTCCTGCACTTGGGCCACACCAACCCTATGAATAGCTACAGGCTTGGGGAAGTGTGGCTGNTTGTAGAGAGGTTGGTGCTGGTCTCTTCTCACAGGAAATTAGTGATAGAAGGAGAGGGAATGGCTTCAAGCTGCAACAAAGTAAGTTTAGGCTAGATATTAGGAAAGAGTTTTTCCCAGCAAGAGTGGTCAGAGCCTGGAATGGGCTGCCCAGGGAGGGGGTGGAGTCCCCATCCTTGACTGTGTTTCAGAGTGGTTGAGATGTGGTGTTGAGGGATCTGGTGTAGGGGAGAACTTTGTAGAGTGGGGCTGATGGTTGGACTCGATGATCCCCAGGGTTTTTTTCCAACCAAAATGATTCTGATTCTGTTTCATGTTTCCTTCTCTAGATGGGCTGGGATAATGGATGCTCACCTCCTGATAAGTGCAGGGTACCACACCTGGGAGGGCATGCCGTGCAAGCCACCTGCTGGACCACTTGCTGGGCATGTCTGGCTTACCCTTGGGCTAGAGAGACCTGCTGCACCAGCAGCAAACTCCTAATTTGAGGAAAACCAGTCTCTTTTCCTGGTGGCACGGTTCATTTCCCTCTTTGGACCTTGCTATTCAAACATTAGGCTTTCAGAAGTGACCCGCCGTTGCAAGGACAGTGTATGCAGCTGAAGAGATGGGGTTTTGAGTATTACCAAGCAGCTGTTCTTTGGCAATGAAGGTGATCCGAAGTGCTGAGGGACAGGGATGGCTTGCTTTCATTAGTCACTGTTCAGATCTCGGTCCCTGGATCTCACAAAGGCCAGGAGAGGTTGAGGATTTGCTGTTTTCATGGTGTCGCAGCAGTAGGTGCTACGGGCTCAGTATCTGATGGGAAACAGAGAGCGGAGGAGCTATCTCCCCGGAGGAAGCAAGGAGATGAAGAGATATCTTCTCCTCCTCATTTAACTGAGCTTTCCTGCCATTAACCTGAGCCGCTTCAACCCTCTTTCCACAAAAGCCCTCTCCCGTGATATTGCCTTAGTTTTGCCTTTAGCAGTGGCATGCAGAAACTCTCTTTTTCAGCGTTTTCCACAAATTGATGGGAATTTGCTACTTTGAGAGTGCCAGGTTTGCTTTAAAAGGAAACAGAGTCAAAAGCTTGTAGCAGGGCAGACAGGTGCTGACATACGAACACGGGGTGGGATGCCACATGCCTTTTCTCCTTAGGAAATGGGGAAAAAAATGTAAATTCATAGAATCATAGAAATGGTTAGAGTTGGAAGGGA
>VZTM01016022.1:633-19298 GCA_013400555.1 Jacana jacana | reverse complement strand
CTTTTAGAGAATTAAAATCATCCACTCAAGATGATATTTTCTTAGTGAAGTTTTATTTATGGAACCTTTTAAAATTGATGAAATTCTGTCCCATCAGAATTATGACCTTCACTCAAACTTATTTATTCAGCTTCTGCATATTATCTGCAGAAATCCAATGTCAGTTGTGGCACAGAAGAGATTCATTATTTTCAAATACTCACTAGCATGGGTAAAGCTTTCATTCTGGTAGTTATGATAGAAACACATATTAAAGATATTTTTATATAACCTGTAACTAAACTCCTCTGCTCCTCTCCTTGCCCCTCCTCTAGTTCCCTTCCCCTGTATTTGCAATGAAGGAGCCAGAGTGAAATGAATTATATGGAAAATCATGTCAAGTAGTAGCAGAAGGAATGAAAAGCATAAATTTCTAATCATGGTGTTTCTCTTATTCCAAAGTAGGTGGGGGATAGGGCACATTAGACTAAAGGAAACAGAAGAGCAGAAAAACTTTTCCTCCAGCCCAAAGCAAAGCTCCAGCAGCAGCAGATCAGTCCATCCCATGTGAACAAGCAAAAAAGTCTGTGAATGACTTTGTGCTGACAGATACCCAAGGGAAAAAATTACATTTACCACTGTCTTTATGACAGTATGGATATGTGAAGTTATACTCAAACTCTTTCTTTATATATATATAAAAATAGGGTGAGTAATTAATTTATTCAGGGTTTTCCATGTATTTTCTGGAAAGAACTATTTCCAAGAAGCCAAAATCAATCATTATGTGGAAGATAAATAACATATTTCAGGGTCTTATAAAGGTCAAGGTGTGTCTAGGTTGCTGAACAAAAGCAAGCCAAGGAGTAAGTGTAAGCACTTGATCCCCAGTCGTTCACCATGATTAACTGTCAGATCCTTCCCACAGACTGCTCCAATGAACTTTCTCAAAGACAAATCCTGAGCATGGTTCCAGATATTGTTCACTTCAAGGACTGCTCTTGAAACCAGTATGAATAACCGTGCACTGGATTTGGTTCACTTTTCCCTAAACAGGTCTCCAATTCTGTCCTAGTAGTCTGCACAGCCTTATACCCTAGGATACCTAACACATGCCTTAAGGCAAGAAAAACACCAGTTCTGTGCGATGTAACACAGATCTCTCATTATTTTTGACACTGGGAAAAATACACAAAAAATCATACTTTAATTCTTCAGGAGCATGGCTTGGGTCAGAATAGACACAGAGACAATTACTGACTAGTGCAGAGGCTGCCAGTCTCCTCTTTAGGGAACAGGCATGAGAAGAGTGTAAACGTGAGGCAGTCTGGGTCTCTTGGCCTCAGGAGCAGGGAATAGACTGTTCCTCTTCTATTTAGGAGAATAAGACAGTGCTGGATGATGATATTCACTTTCTCACTGATAAACACAAGACAGCATGCCAGAAGCATCAGTGAATTTCTCAAATGACTGTACGATGCTATTTCACTGTGTTACATTCGTTAGGCAGCTGTACCATCTAAGTTATTCTGTTACAAGGTAAGTGAAAGGCAACGCTGTTTGAATTTTACAGGTACTTTCTCAATAATGCAGCGCTCTGTGAAGTAATCATTCTGCATTTCTTTTCTGCTTGCATAGTTATTCCATTTCTTTTTCATTTATATTTTTGCTGTTTTCCTCCTCCAATGGATTGTTTCCCTCCTTAGATTCTCCCTTCCTGTACATTGAAGAAAAACTTCCAAGATGCTCACCTATGTCTCCATGCTCACATCCTCTGCCAGTCTCTGGGAGCTGATATTACACTGTTTTGAAATATACCGGCAACCAGTTATTTCTCACTTGTCTGAAGCTGCATCTGGCCTTACCTTCAAAGTTTGGCCAAGTACTGCAATGCTTGAAAAGCTGTGCTCTTCAGTTTACACAATTCAACTAGAGAAGTTGCACAACACAACATATATAATTGTGGTTTTAATGGTTAATGTTGTTTTGAGAAAGTTCTTTTGCTAGTATAAGCTGTACTTCACTATACATACCAGATGCAACACGAATAAGCAGTCTTCATCCTTTTGAAGATACTAAGGAGATCTTCCCTCTCTACAGGACCTCTCCCTTGGCGATACCTGCAAATTTTTGGAAAAAAGAAAATCAATCACACAAAACACACTGAGTTTATACATTATTTTTACGTCATAGTTTTCAATACTTTTTTAAAAAATTGCAAGCATGATTCAATCCCAAATTTGTGTCAGAGGAGAATTCAGTAAAGATGCTGTTCCCTTCTTCCAGCTGTACAGAGCAGTGCAAGTGATTAAATGTGTTGTCATTGATGTACAGAAACCTCACTACAGAGAATAATTCCTTCCTGAAAGAAGGATTTCAAAGCATGTAGTATTTGACTGAGATTGCCTCTGTTAGAATCATAGTACGGTTAGAGTTGGAAGGGACCTTAAAGATTATCAAGTTCCAAACTCCCTGCCATGGGCAGGGACACTTCCCACTAAAGCAGGTTGCTCAAGCCCCCATCCAGCCTGGCCTTGGGCACTTCCACAGATGGGGTATCCACAACTTCTCTGGTCCACCTGTTCCAGTGCCTCACCACCCTCACAGTGAAGAATTTCTTTCTAGTATCTTATCTAAATCTAGACTCTTTCAATTTAAAACCATTATCCCTCATCCTATCACTACACTCCCTGATAAAGAATCTCTCCCTCTCTCTCCTGTAGGTCCCCTGCAGGTGTTGGAAAGCCGTTAGGTTTCCCTGGAGCATTCTGTTCTGCAACCATCATTTTCCCATTAAAACATTCCAGATTTGACCTGGAAATCTCTGAGCCATATCCTGCTATTTTTTTGTAGTCAAATTCAAATTTTTATATTGTAGATTTGTTTTATTTGTTTGTTGGTTGTTTTTTTTCAAAGATACCTATGATTTTAATAATTAATTTCAAACTTTCAACAATAATTTATCTGTGTCAAACATGCTTTTGATTTAGGGGTTGGTCATTTCAATGTTGTTACAAAGATGGTTATATCAACTAAGCAAGATTATTTTTTCCGTAGTTTCCAAACACTTTTTCTTTTGTCAGAATAAAACAGTCTTAGAGACTGTGAAGTAGCACTCATTAACATGTCAATTACAAGTCCATGCCAAGAGCTCATTTGAGCTATGGTCACAACAGTTAGTTTAAAAATCAATAGTGAATAAGAAATAATAATATATGTCAGTTAGATATGAATGTTGAAAGGGAGTAGATGAGCACATTTTTTTAACACCTAGAACATCCCCAACCTAAATCCTTTATGATTTTTGCTTTTCAGAATGGTTTCAGGTTCTGTGCTACTAATTTCTGTATCGACCACTTTGCAAAACTTTCCAATTGTCTTTGCCATGAAGACAATACTCTAAAGTCCAGAATCTGTGTTGTATCAAGAGGGGACAGAAGTGCAAGTTGATCTGGGTTATGGTAATTCATGGAATTTGGACTCCCTCTGAATAGTTTTTTCTTTTCTTTAGTTTACAGCATCTGGCAAGAATAAAACCATGGGTATTACTTCTGAATTTTTTTAAGTTGTCTAAAGCAGTTTCGTGCCCGTGAAAAGAAGTTTAAAGTATCCTACTTTTCATAAAGGCATTTCTATTAATCAACTTCAATCTTCAGCAGTAAAAAGAATTACGCTTGGGTAGAGTTGGTGTAAAATAATATTCTTACATCATTCTTCCTCTTTTTTTCCCCCCATTTTAAAATTATGAAAAGGAGAGCCGTGGCCATGAAGAATCAGGCCTCTTGACTTCTATTCCTGGAAGAGAAACTCTTACATGAAAAAAGAAAATACGCCACTGGAGAACATTTTAAGTGTGTTTAGTGAATTTATTTTCTGCTGGGAAGAAACAGAAGAGAAAGAAGAAAAGCATGGTATACAGAGATATCATATCAAGATTAGAATTTGGCTTTTACAGTTTGTGCTTGTGCGTGCTATGAGCTTTTCAGAGGAGAGAGTGTTGCTGCTTACTAAAGTAAGATAGAATAGATAAGGAGAGCAGAGGGGTTTGCTTGTCTTGTTAAGGTTGTGTTTAACCCAGATAGGAGAATGCCTTGGGATGAAACCAAGAATGTGCTTTTACTCATATGCCAACAGATATCAATTATTCAGCAGTTAGAAATTCTTTCAGTCAAACAACTTTATATCTGGAGCTCAAATAATGAAAGCTTTAGAGCTGTAAGATTGAATTCAAATGACTAGTTTAGTATTTACTTGTAGAATTTCAGAACATCAAGAGTCAGGAATTTACTGATACTGTAGGTTAATTACCCTTTAATTCCTTACAGCCTCAATTCATATCATGATTGGATCACACTGAGAGTCATAATTTTAGGCTAGTCAAACCTAAATTTTTTCTCTGTTTTTTATACCAGCCAATGTGAAAGGATTAGCATTCTGTCTTCAGAAGTAGTCCAGGTCTAGAGACAAGCATGCCAAGCCAGGTATGAAGTGAATTGCCAGCAGTTCTCTGGAGATATGTGCACACCTGTTCTTGCTGCCTCAGGTTCAAGGCAGGATTATTAGCATCTCAATTTTCTGAGCACTATATTCACTCACACATTATTGAGAAAAGAATAAAAGATGCACATACGTAGAAGGGTTTGAATCTCTTCCGTGTTCTTAGCAATACTGAAGTACTGCCTGAAACAACAGAGAACAGATTAAGAAAATAAGGAGACACAAAGTTCCAAAAAGCTCTCAGGATGGAGAAGAGAAAATATGTTTATAAGACATAAGAGTAAAGAAACAAGATACACCAAGCTTGGAGCTGTGACAAGTTATACTAGTTGAAAAATAAATCAATTTTGTCTAGTCTAAGTTTTTCTGTAATACTTTTAAGTAGTACAATGGGGGCTAAGAATTTGCTTCCCAGTTCTGCTTTTATCTACTTTTATTCCTTTTTATCCCCCTTTTTATTCTTTCATTCCAATGCTGAACTTAGTTGTGGAAATATCTGGAAATTAATGAAAAGGAAGTTTAGAAAGGAAATGTAAATTCAATAAGCCTGCTTGAAATGCACATCTTGAAAAAAAAGGAAGTATTTTATCTCAAAAACTGTAATCTAAAAATTTAAACTTATCAGGGATAGTATGCTATTCCCTTTATCTAGTAAAATACATAAGAAGCACTAATGATTCTACATAAACTGGATGATGCCACTTTTCACTGATAGTGCTCTGTATCACATAAAAGATAACACATTTCTTCTTAAAAAAAAAAGAAAACAGAAAAAAAATCATCATGATAATCCTCCTTTTTTTTCTTTTAAGGCTGAACAAATAATGCTACCTGTATTTGTCATCTTCTTTATTATTCATATGCTTGTAGGACCATGTTTTACAGGAGCATTTAATAATCTGGGATCTGATTAAGTGCTAAGCAAACACAAAACTGAAAAATAGCCGAAGCACCATCAAAATCAATAGACTGATGCCAAGAAAGAAGAAGAAAAGGAAGACACAGTGCACAGTCAGAGAGGAACCAAGGTATTTAAAGGTTTCTGAAGAAGGTTAGTATGTTAAGATCTATAGCTTTTCTTTCATGTAACTACTCCATTATCAGAATGAAAGAATGAAATAGTTCAGAGATGATGGTTTGACTAGGTGATCTTGAAGGTCTCCTCCAACCTACATAGTTCTATGATTCTAAGGGATGACATAGATCACATGCATTTTACAATCTTGATAAATGACCAGGGAAAAAAAAAGAAAAAAAGAAAGATTGTATGGCTTGTTCTTTTTCTCAAAAAGTTATTTTTGTTATTTTTTCCAGAAAGCCAGGAAGCTGAACGCCTTATTTGTTCTTATTTCTAGCAGTATCAAAAGCAGATTTTAAAAAGAAAAAAAAAAGAAAAAAGAAAATACATTATTAAAGTAAAAATATTTGTATTTAGAACACTGTCTTAAAATATTAAATATTTTTTGTACCATAAAATCTTTCTTACTCTAAAATGGGCTGTGAAATATTTCACATTTAATTTATCATTATGCCAAAACCTTAAGCATTGTTTTTCTAAGGTAAATCAACTTTAATCATTCAGAAAAGACATATTTCTCTTTATTCTGAAGCTGTTTTGTTGTTTTTTTTTCCGGGAGAGTGCTTTGAACAGAGCTTTCTGAGACACAAAATTTTTAATCCATAATGAAGTGTCATTTCTGTAAAGTTATATTTGTATTTGAGAGTTAAGAGCACTCAAGCTATTATCTACATCCTCCTGTTTCAGGAAAGATTCACTGATGGAGCTTTCAGTATTTATATAAACCCTTGAGGAATATATGTTCGACTATTCAAAACAGGTATGATTTTGTTCAGTGAACCCACAGTAAAATATTAAATGGCACAATTTATCTGGAGTATTTCTGTAACAATTTATACTTAGAGATTTAATTTTTTGATGTCCTAAAGAGGTGTCTTAAGTCAGTAAAAAGCTGCCCTGTGCAAAACTACATGCCAAGTAAGAACTGAGAAAAGAATTGTAGAATCATAGAATAGTTTGGGTTGGAAGGTACCTTGAAGATCACCCAGTTCCAAACCCATGCCTTGGGCAGGTACACCTCCCACTGCACCAGTTTACTCCATTTGATACCTTTTCCCACAGCACTCCCCTGGGGAAATTGGCTGCCCATGGCTTGGATGGGCACACTCTGCAGGTTAAAAACCTGGCTAGATGGCCGGACTCAAAGAATGGTGGTGAATGGAGTTAAATCCATCCAGCAGGCAGTCGCAAGAGGTGTTCCTCAGGGCTCAGTATTGGGGATTGTTCTCTTTAATATCTTTATCAATGAGAGGGTCAAGTACACCCTCAGTAAGTTTGTGGATGACACCTTGTTGGGTGGGAGTGTTGATCTGGTTGAGGGTAGGAAGGCTCTACAGAGGCATCTGGACAGGCTGCACCAAGTGGGCCAAGGCCAAGGATATGAGGTCAACAAGGCCAAGTGCTGGGTCCTGCATTTGGGTCACAACAAACCCATGCAGTTCTGCAGCCTTAGGGAAGAGTTTCTGAAAAGTTGCCTGGTGAAAAAGAACCTAGGAATATTGATCAATAGCCAGCTGAATGTGAGCCAGCAGTGTACCCACGTGGCCAAGAATGGCAACAACATGCCTGGTTTGTATTAGAAATAGTGTGGCCAGAAGGACTAGGGAAGTGATTGTACCTCTGTACTTTTAACTTGTGATGCTACACCATGTTCAGCTTTGAGGCCCTCACTACAGGAAGGACATTGAGGCACTGTAGCGTGTCCAAAGAAGGGCAACAAAGCTGATGAAGAGACGAGAGCACAAGTCTTATGAGGAGCAGCAGAGGGAACTGGGATTGTTTTGCCTGGAAGTTGAGGAGAAACCTTACTGCTCTCTACAACTGCCAGAAAGGAGGTTGTAGTGAGATGTGGCCAGTTTCTTCTCCCAGATAACAGCAGATACGACATGAAGAAATGCCCTCATGTTGCATCAGGGGAAGTTAAGATTGGATATTAAGAAAAACTTATTAATNTGTTGATCTGGTTGAGGGTAGGAAGGCTCTACAGAGGCATCTGGACAGGCTGCACCAAGTGGGCCAAGGCCAAGGATATGAGGTCAACAAGGCCAAGTGCTGGGTCCTGCATTTGGGTCACAACAAACCCATGCAGTTCTGCAGCCTTAGGGAAGAGTTTCTGAAAAGTTGCCTGGTGAAAAAGAACCTAGGAATATTGATCAATAGCCAGCTGAATGTGAGCCAGCAGTGTACCCACGTGGCCAAGAATGGCAACAACATGCCTGGTTTGTATTAGAAATAGTGTGGCCAGAAGGACTAGGGAAGTGATTGTACCTCTGTACTTTTAACTTGTGATGCTACACCATGTTCAGCTTTGAGGCCCTCACTACAGGAAGGACATTGAGGCACTGTAGCGTGTCCAAAGAAGGGCAACAAAGCTGATGAAGAGACGAGAGCACAAGTCTTATGAGGAGCAGCAGAGGGAACTGGGATTGTTTTGCCTGGAAGTTGAGGAGAAACCTTACTGCTCTCTACAACTGCCAGAAAGGAGGTTGTAGTGAGATGTGGCCAGTTTCGTCTCCCAGATAACAGCAGATACGACATGAAGAAATGCCCTCATGTTGCATCAGGGGAAGTTAAGATTGGATATTAAGAAAAACTTATTAATCAAAATGGTTATCAAGCACTGGAACAGGCTGCCCAGGGAAGTGGTTGAGTTGCCATCCCTGGAAGTACTTAGAAGACACGTCAACATAGTGCTGAGGTTTAGTTGTAACTTGGCATTGTTAGATTAATAGTTGGACTTGGTGTTCTTAAACATCTCTTCCAACCACAACAATCTACATCTGCCATCTCATGTTGAGCTTCTCATCAGCCAACACCCTCAAGTTCTTCTACTCAGAGCTGTTCTCATTGATTCTCTATGCAGCCTGTATTAGTGCTTGATATTGCCCTGACCCATGTGAATAATCTTGCACTTGGCCTGGTTGAACTTCATGAAGTTTGCCCACCTCTCAAGCCTGTCCAGGTCCCTCTGGATGGTATCCCTTCCTTCCAGTGTGTTGGCCACACCGCACAACTTGGTGTCGTCAGCAAAGTTGCTGAGGATGCACTCTATCCCACTGTCCATGTCTCTGACAAAGACGTTTAACAACGCCAGTCCCAGTACCAGCCCCTGAGGAATGCCACTCATCAGTGGCTCCCACTCACATATTGAGCCATTGTTTGCAACTCTTTGAGTGTGACCATCCAACCAATTCCTTATCCATTGAGTGGTCCATCCACCAAACCCATGTGTCTCCAATTTAGAGACAAGTCTGTCATGCGGAACAGTGTAAAATGCTTGGCCCACATCCAGGTAGATGACACCAGTTGCTCTTGTCTTATCCACCAACATTATAATCCCATCATAGAAAGCCATCAAGTTTGTCCAGCACAATTTGCTTTTAGTGAAGGCATACTGGCTGTCACCAATCAGATCCTTATTTTTCCATATGCCTTAGCATAGTTACCAGAAGGATCTGTTCCTTAATCTTGCTGGGCACAGAGGTGAGACTGACCAGCCTGTAGTTCCCAGGGTCTTCCTTTTATGCCTTTTTAAGGTTGGGGGTTATGTTTCCCATTTTCTGGTTAGTGGGAACTTCACTGGACTGCCACAACTTCTTGAATACTAAGAACGTTTTCAGAGAGAGCATGGAGGATAGATGAAAGGAAAGTGAGAACTAAGACTGTGTAGGATCACAAAATCCAAAGATTGCATTTAGAGAGATGTGTGAATCAAGGAAGTAAAAAACCACTAACCTGTGGAATGAAAATTCTTGTAACTGCACTAAGGCTTTCTTCTAAGAGGAGTTGTTACAGATTGATAAGCCAGGGATGTAGGAAGGAGTCAGAATAAGAGTTCAACACAGACTGCATACCTTGGTGATTGAGATAAAGAGAAAATTGGTAGAGTTGCAGGAGGTGTGTGGGGGGGAAGGAACAATGATTACTTTTGGTACAGGTTTAGGTTCTGAGTTGTTAACTTTCTTTCCTTTTTTTTTTTTTTTTTCCTTTGGGCAGACTAATGGGATTCTGCTGATATCCTGAGAAAGCTACTCCTACTTTATGCCCATGTATAAGGAGAAGCAGACCTCCTACCATACCCTTCTGCTACTATTTTTCAGTAGTTCCTCTGTAATCTCAAACAGTGTGATTTCAAACATATAGAATGAGAAGACATTAGTAAAAAACTGAAGTAATTAATTAAAAAATCCATAAAGTTCTACTTATGCACATAAGAATATGGATTTTTTTAATGAAGTACTCAGGAAGCAACAGACCTAGTGGTAAGTTTTATGTTCCAACATAAAAATAGAAATCTCAGCCTTTCACTAAAATAAAATTTCCATTTCTGTTTCTGATGGATTGTGTGATTTTATGGCACTGATCTTGTCAACAGTAAGGAGATTCCTGCTACATTATACAACAGAATAATTTTCAGTTTCTGCATTTGAATAAAGAGGATAAAATAAATGAAGTATTTTTAATGAGGGATATATTTAATCCTACCCTGAGCATTTATTGTCAATATTAATTTTGTGGTGTATAGATTCAATATTGGTCGGAAGAATAAAAGAAATTAAATGTATTATGCCAATATCACCTGTACATTTGAGATATAGGTATGCTTATATAAATGTGTTAAAATCTTTATAGTTATTGTAAGGAGTTGAATCAATAGCTCATATCCACTTCTCCAAGATACTTACCTCACCCCTCAAAACACTTTTGACAGTCTAAACCTTACTTGTGCCATATACACAAACCTGTGCCAAGCAAATACTATGAGTTCCCAACAGTCTCTGAATTTGATCTAAGAAGATGAACTGCTACTGTCGTAACTGAACTATGTATATTTCTCCAAAGTATTATTTCGCGTGTTTCCCTTGTCATGGGTCTTAGAAGTACTTGATGAGCTTCTCTTTCCAAAAAGATGTAGCATGTAAGAACAGCTAACAGTAAACAAAGCAGTCTTTTAGACACAAAAGCAGTTTCAAACAAAGGCAGTAGAAAGCAGAAGTATCAAGATAAATCCAGGTTGGGAACAAATATTCTAAGTCTAACTTCATTATGTTAATTAGCAAGAGTGTAGAGAGAAGAGAGCAGTTAGCACTGTGGCACACGGGGGGAAGCTAACAAGGGGGGGCGGTGATAAGGTCATTAGCTCTTCTGCAATAGGGAGAAGAGACAAGCACCTACTGCCTGTGAAACAGTAATGCATTAACAGGAGCTGAGATGTGGGGTAAATTTCAGGAGGCCATAAAACTAATGTTCTGAGAGTCTAATTTTTGTATAGGGAAGTGAATAACACAAGTCTGTAAGTATGTCTGTTACTGTTTGGTTACATGTGTATATGATCAAATACCTTTACATTGGCCATGGAATAGAAACAAGATTTTTAAGCACAGTTTTTACAAAGTGAGTGTATCACTGCATTGCCACATAATGAAATTCCATACAACAGATGGTTCTATATTTCACAAAGAATATATTGTCTCCATCAAATTACTACAAGTTACTTTCAAAGCAAGTTTAATTCTCATTAATAAAACTGATTTAGTATATTTTGTAATATACTAAAATATACTTCTTTTTTGGAAGAATCAACAGATTTAAATGTCTGAGTCATATATAAGTCTAAGTATTAAAACACTATGATCTGCCCTGGGTGATAAAGTGAAGGAGTTTACAAAGTAAATGACATCTACAGCCTCTCTGGCAGTCAGTTAATACTATGAACATATTTGGGGGCATGGCATCATTTCCCAAAATATGACACCTAAGCAAAAGTTCTCTTGGAGACCACAATTAGCTGTTTAGTAGTGTCAGAACAGTGTGACTTTGTTTATTCCAGAAGTGTGTTTGTGCCTTACAAGTATTGCATAGTGTTATTTGACAATGAAGAACCTAATATTTTGCCTGACTACAGCTACAGAAGTTTCAAATCAAAGTACTTCACTCTTGAAAAATGAAAGAAAAGCAATTTGAATGATTCTGTTCTAATGAAGTGCAGGCCTTCTCTAGGGAATAAAAATATGATAATTCATATACCTGAAGCATTCTGTGTAAATTGTCAGCTATTCAAATTAAAGAAGTAACTAATGAATAACTGCATGCAAGATTGCATGGTGATTAGAAGTACAATATTTAATATCAACTGATGTTATCAATCATTTCCCACTGTAATTACCCAAGGTGTTGAATAGAAAATTGCTTTTAATGTACATTTCAATAAATGAAGTATTAATTATTACAGGTAAGTTGTAAAACAGACTGTTGCCACATAGTCAGAAGTGGGTAAAACAGTTTTCTAACCTTTTAAATATTTTTAAGATTTTCTTTTTCTGTATTAAAATAAAACAAATGTTTTCTGAAAAATTCTTGTGCAAAGAGAGTGAGAAAAACAAAGAAAAAAACCCGTAAGCACACTAGACACCCTGATAGTGAACTTGTCAACAATGTACAAAAATGATGTCCGCGGTCAGACCATGGCCACAAGCACATAGACTGAGCGGCACAATATTCACTATCAGAGATAGAAGAGGAAACATCGGTTGAAAGATTAAAAGTACATTGGCCTTTATTTTTGGCAATGCAATGTTTATATATGTTTAAAAATAGTTGTTATGTTCTCACCTAAAAGAATGCATTTAGTTAGTTAGTTAGCTGTACAACTCTAATTCTATCTTATACAGGTAGTTAGTGTATGCTCACACACTTTTTAAGTAGATAAAAGATAATATAGTAAGAAAAGCAGGGCTACTTTTCATCAGGTATTAATAAAATGAGGAAGTACTTTTCTTGGAGTCTGTGAAATAATAATGACGTAGGACTATTTTATGATGTTTCCTAATTTTGTCTTTTGCAGGTGTTCCATTTGATTGAGTTAACTGTTAATTAGAGCTGGGACTTAAATCTGAGTTTCTTTTATCTCAGGTGTGTGTAACTGACCACTAGATTAATACATATTCTGAACTGGTAATGTGTTGAGGGATATGTTTCTCTTTGGTTTTGAATAAAAATTTCAGCCTGGAGCTAAGAGATTTTTTACACTATAAATTTAAACTAAACATATAGTTTTGCTTTCAGTACCAGATTTGACAAGCATCTCTACTTAAATATTTTTCTATAAATTTCATATTAACAGTAGATAGGGGTGAGGTGGGGAGGAAACTTCTAAATCAGTAGAAAACCACTCTGCTGGTTAATTTGCATTTCATGACATTTTTGCAAAGTATGAAAGTTAATTTGACTCAATGTCCTTGGATGTGCAATTTGTCTCTCAAACTAATTTCTTCTCTAATTGCCGCCACAGAATCATGGAATGTTTGAGGTGGAAGGGACCTCTGCAGATCAAGCAGGGCCACTTAGAGCCAGTTACCCAGAATTGTGTCCAGATGGCTGTACATTTTTTCTTGTATTTTTCATATATTTTTAATTATTTACTTCTTTGAAATAAATCCAGGGGGGTTCGTGTGCATTTTTTCTTCTTTTCTTATTCATTAGGTCCAAGACCAGACAAATTATTATGAATTAAAGGTATTAAAGTAGCAGAAAATTCATGGTTTGATACATCTTGATGCATTTCTTTGAACATATGGAACTCTGGTTGTGGGAATAGGAGGCATACTAATGCTGAGTGTCTTCAAATATCTAACTCAAATCATGCCTAAATGAAGAGGTAAGTGTTCTTATATTTCTTACATGATCCCTGGAGAGGACATCTAGAATGAGTTTCAGAACAGAAGTTTAACTCACAAATTCATACTGGAGAATCTTTTTTTCTTTCTCTGTGGACTACAGAGAAAGACCTTAAGAAAGCTAGCTTTCTAATATGCAAATTTTAATTTGGTCCTTAAATTAGGCAAGATTAATATATTTTATTACTTGGTTTATTAATTACAATGACTGACTTTTTTTTATAAAAAGAAAAAACCAAAAACCAAACCAAACCAAAAGAGAATATGTTAAGGATCTCTGGAAGTGTGTTACCATTCAAAGGAGATAGCTAGTTCTGGAGTAAGCAGGAGAGAAGCTACAGTTTACTCATATTTGCAGTAAAGGAATTTTTGGCTTTTTTTTGGTCTTAGAGTTTTGCTGCACTTCCTCTAAGAAGTCTGTTTCCAGAGGATTTTCTGTTCCAATTTAAGCTTTTCATGAAGTGCTCAGAAATATATTTTCAGAAGATTGTCAGCTGAGCAGGAATCCAATTAAGCTAGCCAGGACCAGAGCAGGTGTTCCTGCTAGTGTTCCTTATTCAGACCCAAGACTATACAACTTTTTTATTTACAAGTCTCAGATGGGAATCCTTTCCTGCAGCTAGTCATGTAAACTAAATTATTCACTACAGTAAGTCATACCCTAGTAGATGAACAAGCCTTTATCCTGATGCAAGGATTGGTAGGAAACAGAAGTCTTGCAGGCTCTGTCTATCCTGATACATTTCATAGAATCATAGAACAGTTAGAGTTGGATGGGGCCTTGAAGAACACCTAGTTCCAATGTTCCAATCCACCTGCTGTGGTCAGGGAGACTTCCCACTATCCCTTTGATTATCTTTGTGGCCCTCCTTGGGACCTGCTCCAACAGGTCCATGTCCTTCTTGCTGAAGGCCCCAGAGTACACAGTACTCCAGGTGAAGTCTCATCAGAGTGGAGCAGAGGAACAGAATCACTTCTCTTGACCTGCTGGCCATGCTTTTTTTAATGTCGCCTGGGATGCGGTCAGCTTTCTGAGCTGCAAGTGCATATTTCCAAGTCATATTGAGTTTTTTCAAAAAACTTAACAAAACCAACCAAACCAAAGGGAAAATAAAATGAAAACACAACAAAAAACCAAAACAACCAACAGTGAGCAGTATTGACTGGCTTGTGTTTATACTATGTTCTTGTCCCTTTTGTCCCTTCTGTAGCATATTTGTCTTCAAGAGGACTAAATGGAGTAATCCAAAAGAGCTAAGTGAGAGACCATTAGAACAGAGTGGGTGATAAGGGATTCACATACAGTTTAACTCATGGTCTTCTTTTAGCAGAGAAACACAAATAATCAAAATGAAGGACCAAGCCATGACGATAATGAAGGCTACCCTTCATCTCATTTGAAAATCTATCTGTCGTACAGTGTGATTTGGAGTAGGATCCTGAGATGCTTGTGGTCTGTGTAATACTTGCAGTACATACAAGTTATTCAATTGAGCCTTTGCTAAGAAAGCTGGGATGTACTCATCGGTTCTGAAAAAAATTCAGCTATGAATTAGAATGCCTACAAGATGTCAGGAGATGTTGGAGTTTGTTTAAGGTTCCAGACCTCCCGTTTCCTTTCAGTTGACCACAGAGAGAAAAATAACACTCTATTGATGGGTGATTCCTGTTCCTGATTTTGTTCGTGACTTTCTTGAAAGCTAATGCAAAAACTGAAAGAGCTTTTCTTAATCAAAATTAATTCTTCATCAAATTAGAATGAAACCCCAGACTAATTCTGAAACAGATAAATGATCTTTCTATAAATGCAGCGTGGCTCTTTTGACAAGTCTTGTGCCAAGTCTTATGTTCTCTTGAGGTGTGTTTCTAAACGTAACAAATGGAAATTGCCTTATCTGTTTTACTGAAAATAAGTATTACGAGGGATATAATGTTTTCATTGCCTGCTGACAGGTTTCCTCTTCCTTTGCCACAAGTAGATCATAGAATTACAGAATGGTTGGAGTTGGAAGGGATTTGAAGATCTTCACATTCCAACCTCCTTGCCGTGAGCGGGGACACCTCCCACTAGAGCAGGTTGCTCAAAGCCCCATCCAGTCTGTCCTTGAACACCTCCAGGGATGGGGCATCCACAACTTCTCTGGGCAACCTGTACTTGGTTGTTTCTTCATTGGAAAGATACTTGGTTGTTTCTCACTCGAAAAATGTTTAACAAGTTTTTGCCTACGCTTCCACCTCCAGGTCTTCTTTCCTTCTCTGCAAAGTAGCTCAGTGCCCTTTGTTACACTGAAATGCTTAGCAAACCTTTGCTACAAAATCCCCATCCCCAAGTGATCAGAGTTTTAAAATAAAATATTTTTTTTGTCTTTCTCTTTTTCTTTTTTTTGTTTGTTTGTGTGGTTTTTTTTGGTTTGTTTTTTTTTTGGTTAGTTGGTTGTTGTAGTTGTTGTTTGGTTTGGTTTGGTTTTTGTTTGTTTATTTTAACCCAAATAATATTAGTGAGCTGATTTACAAAAAGACTCTGCTAACAATCCTGTCAACACAACTAAGGTGGCAGAAAACTGTGATATATGAGTGGAAGTGACCAGCCAGGGGGAGTCAAAACTGGGACTCTGAAATAGTACTTTTGCTAGAGGGAATATATTACTGAAATTCACTCTTACTGCTTAAAAGCCCTAGGATGAGATAACACTGGGGTGCTGAATGAATGGTTCTGAGAGAGCATATGCAAACACTCTGGTCTGGTACATGGGTGATCACTTTATTTTTTGCAGTATAATGTCTACAGATTCAGATCTAGTCAGTTTACTGTTTGTAAACTGGAAAACAAAGCAAAAAAACCAAACCCCTTAGGCTCTAGTATCAATTCCTGAAAAGAACGGAAAAATAATCCTCAGGGTAAACTGTCACTTTATGTTGTAATCTTAATAAAAAAGAACAGTTGAATCAGGCCTCAAAGTAATAACCACACCAGACACCACATTGTAAACTCGTATCACAGAATTATTTTGATTTATGTTTGTAGTATAGATAGAAATATCAAAGAGAGTATACAATGAAATTTTAGCAGAATTAAGTCTCCAAATTTGGTCTCAGTACAGTTCACTACTCAGAAGTCTTGCTCAAGAGGGCCATAAACCTATTTTAACGGAAGTTAGTAATTTGCCTACTGTGTGTTGAGTCACCTAATTGTTGTTTATGTTGATATAATTGCTATGATAAAACTAGTAAAATGGACTAAACTAGATTTTCACAGCTATAGAATGATATCTTCCTTAAATTAAGAGATGATCTGGATTCGAACTGATTGGCTATTAAGAAATTTCCCAATGTTAATTCTGCATAATAAAACATGGTTTACATCATGCAAGAGGCAGTGCAGACAGAATGATGCCAAAAATTACTAGAGCTGGTTGAAGTCTGATTACCCCAATGCCTCCCTTCTTTACCATTTTCTGATTTCTCCATTCATAATTTTGGCTCTTTATAGGCCATTTCAGAATTGAACAGCTTGTAAGGAAAAGTCTGATGCTTACAGCAAAGTGGTGAGGAGAAGGAATACACAAATTCTATGAAGCATTTGGGTAATTAATGGTGTGAGTTACTAAACAGGGTTCTCTGTGCCTCAGTTTCCATATTTAAAAATATGGTGTGCTCCAAGTTTAGAACATTACATTTCTTTAGTAACTGTCATGTGTGGATCCTAAAATGCCATTCAAATATTGAAGAAAAGATTTAGATGGTAAATAAAACAGCCTTGTCCCCCTAAGGAGAGAGAACTGATAGATAGTTTGTGAACATTCGTGGTGGTTCCTTCATTGCAAACACTGAATCAAATGTTGCAATAAGGGAGTGACAGGAGGTAGAACAAACCCCTAGGAAAAAGTGTAGAAAAGGCCAAAAATGTTACAAAAAAATACTAGTCCTTATAAGGGTAAGACCTTCTGGTTCAAAACAGTCAAACGAAGATAACAGTCTGGAAGATTAGCCAAAGAGTACAAAATGGAAGAGTATACCAAGAAAATCTTTTATTTGATATAAGCAGAAAATGGTTAGAAAAAACAAGATGTTCAGGTTCTGCTGAATGAATGTTGAGGGTGATCTTCCAGTTTTCTGTGGAAGATTAAAGAGCTAGAATAAAAATACCAGGGGACAAAATTGTCTTAAAAAATAGATTACTTTCAACCCAAATTTGTGCTCGTGCATTCTATCAAGTTCTAAAATGACATGCAAAAGAGGAAATTAAAATTGAGATGCTAAGAGTAACAGCTCCTCCACTCCAGCTACAGGGTAGTGGTAGTCCACCCTGATGTCTCAATCTCTTATATCTTTCATTGTCTATTATCATTAGTAATTTTTTATTTTTTTTTAATATTCTTTCTTGAGTGAAGAAAGGGGTTTCCTGAGTTTTACTCATAAAATAGGGACTAGCATTGCATTTTCTTCACTTCACTTGCTATATAGAAGAGATTGTTCCAATTAGTATGTGTATTTACAGGAACTGGTGAATTTATATATAAAGAATTCAGGGCATTTCTTGTTGGATCTGCACTTTACTTCTGATAATACAGGGTACTATGAGACAAAAGTACTACAAAAAGAATGCTACATGGATTCCTCTTTTAATTACTAGGAAAAGTGAAACTTTTCATCTGAGATTCAGCAGAAGGGCCTGCTGAATCAACCTTGTATTTACACTGCTCTCTTTTCCTCTGAGATTTGTTCTCCTAACCCATCTGACTGAAGTGTTTGTTCAACACTACTTGCAATCATATGGAGGTTCTATATGTAATTACAGTTACTGTATTCTATATCAGTTGTCAATTTCTTCCTCTTATAACACCTGTACTGTTACTTTAAATGCAATGGAATGCCTCAAATTGCTCAGATGTCATTATAGCCGCCATTGACCCCATATATTAATTTTGACACGAATGACTGTGATCTTAACATTTTGTGAGAGAAATGCATTTCTTCCTGACACTTTAGACTGGTATCAGATTTAGCCATTTGTAATAATAGCTTTCTTTTACTAGAAAATAACAAGTTGAATTTGCATACTAAACAGTACACAATTTGTTGCTTATGTTTATGAATATTCTTTCAAGCACTAATTAGGCACTCAACACTTAGGTGTCTAGGTTACTGCATATGATTTTATTGGGAAATGTGTTTTACCCTAGTTTTATTAAAACCATGTTAACAACATTTCATTCAGTGTTCTCTTGCAGTATTGAGATTTTCCATATTGATAGGTATGGAAAGGAGAAGGCAGATGGTCAGACAGTAAAAGGCAATCATCCTTTCAGCACCAATCCAAGGAACATCTCAGGCTCTAAATTATAAAGATGCCTGCCACTTGAGCATAGTAAAGATAAGCAGAAACCAAATGCAACCAGCTAAATAAGATAAAAAGAAAACAAAACAAAAGCATC
>VZTM01016020.1:1499-105943 GCA_013400555.1 Jacana jacana | reverse complement strand
TGCCTGACCTCTTCAGGGCTGACCAGAAGTTGAAGTGTGTTATTTAGGGTATTGTCCAAGTGCCTCTTTAAACACTGTCAGGCTTGGGGCATTGACCACCTCTCTTTGAGGCATGTTCGAGTGTTTGACCACCTTCTCAGTAAAGAAGTGCTTACTCATGTTCAGTCTAAAACTCTCTTCACACAGCTCTGAACCATTCTCACATGTCTTATTGTTGGATCTGGATCCTAGGGAGGAGAGCTCAGCACCTCCCTCTCCCCTTCCTCTCTTCAAGAAGCTGTAGAAGGCAATGAGGTTGCCTCTCAGCCTCCTTTTCTCCAAACTAGACAAACCCAGAGTCCTCAGACGTTCCTCACAGGACATGCCTTCCAGCCCTTAGGCCAGCTTTGTTGCCTTCCTCTAGATGCATTCAAGGACCTTGACATCCCCCTTAAATTGTGGGGCCCAGAACTGTGCAGGTTACTCAAGGTGAGGCTGCACCAACACTGAGTACAGCAGGGTAATCAGTTCTCTTGACTGGTTCATTATAATGTGTTTGATGCACCCCCGGGATGTGGTTTGGCCTCTTGGCTGCCAGGGCACGCTGCTGGCTTCTGCTGAGTCTGCTGCCAACCAGCACCCATAGATCCCTTTCTGCAGGGCAGCTCTCCAATTCATACTTAGGCGTTGTGTAACTCAATTCTGGATGCAGAATCTGGCATTTGTTCTTTTCAAATTTCATGCCATCAGTGATTGCAAAGTGCTCCAATCTATCTAGATCCCTCTGCAATGCCTTTTGTCTGTCAACAGCACCTCCTGGTTTGGTATCATTAGCAAACTTACTAACGTTAGTGCTTGCAAATGGTGCATTCAACTCCTGCATCCAGATCATTGATGAATGTATCAAACAGAAGTGGTCCTAGAATTGAGCACTGAGGAACACCACTGGTGACCGCTGACCAAATGTAGCCCCATTCACTACAACCTGCTGAGTTCTGCCCTTCAACCAGTTCTTCACCCAGTGCAACATGTACCTGCTCATCCTACAGTTGGACAACTGAAGGGTGCTGCTGTGAGGGACAACATCAAAAGTCTTGTTAAATCCAGAAAAACATCCACCACTCTTCCTTCATCCACTAGCTGGGTGACTTTACTGTAGAAGGATATCAAATTAGTTAAACAGGACTTTCCTTTTGTGTACCCAAGTTGACTGTGCCTGAGGGTTGCAATTTCCTTTAAATGCCTTTCAGTAGCACTCGGTATGATCTTCTCCATCATTTTTCTAAGTTCTGAGGTTAAACTAGTAAGTCTGTATTTTCCTGAGTCTTCCCTCACACCTTTTTTTATAAATTACATTAGTGCTGGCTAGCTTTCAGTCAGCCAGGACCTCCCCAGACTACCAAGACCTTTGGTAGATAATCAAGAGTGGTCTTGCCATAAAGTCTGCCAGCTCCATGGTCTGAATCCCATCAGGCCAGGACTTGTGAACATTCAGCTGATACAGCTGGTTCCTTACAATTTCAGTGTCCACAGATGGAAAGTCACTGTTCCCACACTCAGGGTCCTCTGACTCGGGGGACTGGGCAGATCAAAGTCTATCTGTATTATTAAAGATGGTGGCAAAAAAACTGAATGCCCATTGAATGCCTCTCCTTTTTCTTAATTCCTATTAGTCAGGTGGCCGTCTTTAACGGGTATTGGTCTGATGTTTTCTTTGGACAGCCTCTTGCTCTTAACATATTTTAAAAAGCCCTTGTTGTCTGACACAACATTGGACAGTTTCAACTCTGAGCTTTGACTTTTTGTGTCTTTGCCGCATGTATACATACCAGATGTCTGATATTTTCCTGACTTTGCTTCCAGAGATCATACAATTTCTTTTTCCTCTTGAACTCCACAAGGAGTTCCCTTTCTGGCCAAGCCAGGCTTCTGCCCCACTGTTTTGACTCCCGACACAATGGAATCACCTGCACCTGTACTTTTATGTAGTGGACAATTCTTTTTTAATTCCAGGTTGCGTTTTATTGTTTGGTTTTGGTTTTGTTAATAGTGAAGAAAAAGGTCCTTCAAACCTGTTTAATTCTTTCACAGAATATCAAGCATTTTGATTTGTGTTCCGGCCTGGATATTTGATCAGATCTTGAGTATTTTCACTTGTCACCTAACCTTTCATAGCCCGTGTTTCATTCGTAGTCCATAGTTTCATGTCAAAACAGCTGGGTTTTAACTATGAATGTTGGGGGCGGGGGGGGGTGTTAACTACTTTTTAACTAATCTTTTTTCAAAACTGTTAGTATGGCAGAGTTTGGGCTATAATTTGATTACCACGGGGGTAATTGTGTGTCTTCTCTTGCAGGAAACACTGCGTTACATGACTGTGCAGAATCTGGAAGTTTGGAGATCATGAAGATGCTTCTCAAGTATTGTGCTAAAATGGAAAAGGATGGCTATGGAATGACTCCCCTTCTGTCAGCTAGCGTGACAGGCCACACGAATATCGTGGACTTCCTGACTCAGCATGTACAGACCAGTAAGGCTGAGCGCATAAATGCTCTGGAGCTGCTAGGAGCAACGTTCGTGGACAAAAAGAGAGATCTGCTTGGCGCTTTGAAATACTGGAAGCGANAGAACGGGCCATGAAACAAATCCAGTGCTCTCCTGATCCAATCCAGCTGAACAAAGCCCTTTCCATCATTTTGCATTTAATTTGCTTGTTGGAGAAAGTACCTTGCAGCTCAGAACAGGAGCATTTTAAGAAACAGACTATTTACAAGTTTCTTAAGCTTCAGCCTAGAGGGAAGAATAACTTCAGTCCACTTCATCTTGCTGTTGACAATAATACTACATGTGTGGGTCGCTACCCAGTTTGTAAATTCCCCTCTCTACAAGTTACTGCTATCCTGGTGGAATGTGGTGCTGATGTAAACGTCAGAGACTCTGATAACAACAGTCCACTACACATTGCTGCACTGAACAACCATCCAGACATCATGAATCTTCTTATCAAGTCAGGTTCACATTTTGATGCTACAAACTCGCATAAACAAACTGCTAGTGATTTGCTGGATGAGAAGGAAATAGCAAAAAATTTAATCCAGCCCATAAATCATACTACATTGCAGTGTCTTGCTGCTCGTGTAATAGTGAATCATAACATATACTATGCAGGGCACATCCCTGAAAAACTAGAGAACTTTGTTTTGCTCCATAGATGATAGTGTGGAGTACTGTTTTTGAAGCACGACTTGGTGATATTTTCCTTGAGCACTGTTGTGATACACCAGCGTTCCCTTAGCTTGCTCCATCTTGCTCTCATTGCCTAAAGCGTTGTTAGCATCAGATCTGCAGAGTTGGTTACCCAGTATTTAATATGAATATGCCATATAATATATTTTGTGGATTATTTAGAAATGTAATGCCATATTTAGACTCTTAAAATTGTCTGCCAAAGGCTTGTCTATTCTGTTCTTACTTGCCTGTTGGGTGTTTGGGACTGAGTTGAGTATTTTCCACTGATGTCTTTTTACTATAGCTGTTATGTGGATTTTATACAGTTGGAAGGTCATCTTCTTTGGTTTTGCTTGAGCATTTCTATTCTTACTCTGTTCTTTTTCTATGGACTCATTGCTAAGATAGACAAGTTGTATGGACTTGTTAACATTTGCAACTACCATAAGTGCTTTTATCTTCTCTATGCACTGGCTTAAACATGACTGTTGTGTGTGAGCATATTTCTATGCAGCACTTGGCCAATTTCAACTTAAATGCCAATTTTGTTTTGCAGTTCATTTGGAGCTCTTTTGAGAATGCTGTCTTCATAGCATGACGAATTTTGGAGTTACTTGTCAGCTCTCCAAACTTGGGTTTGACTTTTTGAGTGCTGTAACTGAGGTTGCTTTCCTTTTGGTCCTCTAGAAATCTGTCCTAAATTTGGGAGAAGAAAACCTCGCTTTTTCTCATTGTAGTCCACTTGAACTTTAAATCTGAAAATCGTTCTATTGCATTGTGCATTTAGGGGAAGAGTCCTCATTATGTACAACTGACACCTTCCCCTTTGCACTAATGTCTTGCTTGTGCTGGTTATGTGACTAGATGTGAAGTTTGCTCAAAGTTTAACCTCAGACTTAATGATAAACTTTAATGAGAAATAGATCAAATGTATGCTGTAGTTTAAAATTTACAAATCAACTTTAGCTACAAAAACTTAAGCATGTTGGTGGCATGATGCTTATCAGTCCAGATCTAGACATCTAATATAGTAAGTGGCTGTATGCCAGGGTATTGAAATTTCTATAGCAGTGTCCTTTTTTTCTTCAAGTATCTTTATAAATACTTGCATGGATTTTTCATCTCTACTATGTCAGCTGTACTTAACAAAAAGCGGAAGTTCTATTGTGTATATAGCTCCTAACTAAAATACCTATTTTTATAGTATTTGCACAACAGCTTAGCTTTTACAACAGAAAGGGCTCTTTTGACTTGATAAGAATCTATAAATGAAGATCATAAATGTGAGTGCGATTCAGGTAATTAATATAATTCAGCACTTTACTGGTGATTAATATTAGAATTTATTATGGCACATTAGCCCTGCAAATGTCTTAAAAATTAATTTCTGTTAGGTAGAATAAAGTTCACTTGCAAGTTTAGTGGCTCAGCATATTGGATATTTTTGAGTTGATCTTTCACTTCAGTGCTGAGCAGTAAGTGTACCTGTGGGGTTCTTGCTACAGAAGTTCCACAAATTGATTTAGGCCTTTGTCAGGATAGCAGTATTTAGATGCCAAATTAATTAGGTAAAGTTGTTTCAGGAGGATCTTCTTTAATTTTTAGTTTCATTTTTAAGATGATATCAGAAGATTTTTGTTGTTAGTGAGTTAAGTTGAGGAAGAATATGTCTTGGGAGCGTATAAGAATAGTTCTTCCTTGCTTTTGGGCTGTGTTAGGGTTCCTGTTAGTGTACAGCGTGGTGCCTACTAGCTTAGCCATTTTTAGGAAAAACTATGGGGATGTTTTTAAACAAAAGTATGTTAAAAGCAGTGCTGTTTGTGTATTGCCACTTTCAGACTCTGTATTTTGAAGCAACTCTCATCTGTTTGTCCCATGCCGTGTCTGCGTTGTATGAAATCATGAGATGGAGGAAATCCTGTTAGTTTCTCTTGCAAATACATGGGAGTAAAAAGCTATTCAGTTGGATGAATTTCTCTGATTTGTAATGATTAAAACACATGCCACCCAAGTTGTTATCTGCGAGAACATGTAGTGTGATTTTTAAGTTTTTTAAATTTTTTTTATGCTTTTCTACTACTCTATAAGTAGAGATAATCAACAAATCACACCGTGGTAGAAATAGCCTACGTAAAACTTCTCAGTCATAAAAATAATTCTTTTTCTATAGGTCACAGAGAAGGGGATTTTTAGATTTTTAGAGTTTTATACTCTGGAATCTGTACTGCTCTGTAGTGGCGTTAGTTTAAATTTCTGTCTTCATAGCTGTTAAGTATCCTGTTTAAAATTAGTTGGGCATTATTAATTAACAATTTTTAGATTATATTTCTTGACTGTTAGTAAATTTTTGAATGGAAAATGTTCCCAAAAGAAAAAGCATATAACTACTTACTGTGTGTAAATCCAACGAAAGTTGCTACAAGGAAGTCTTACTCTGTTGGCTAGTTCTTTAAAAACGAACCAATTTAATAGGTCATACTTATGTAATATATCTAGTTCTGTCTAAATAGCCATCTATGTGCATCAGGCCTAAAGAAGTTGATGAGGCCATCTGCTGAGCTCTTACCTTGCCAGGTACTTGAACTTCACCATCCAGGCAGATGAGTTCATGCATTTAATACCACTTTCCACTTAGCACTGTATGTTTATTTCACCCTATTTAATTTTTCTTAGTTTTAAAACTGGTACAGAACCTTTTCTGGGTGATGTGTTAGGGATTAGTTCAGGATTTCCTGCTTGGGAGGGCAGGTTGGAGAAGCAGGCCCTGCCCGAGATGTGTGTGCCACTAAGGCCTGTGCCAATGGATAGTAGCAATTTTGCCCCCTCGACTCCTGATTCAAACCAGTTTTGCCTCCTCTTCTGTATAGACACCAACTTTCTGGACCAGATTTTTTTTTTTCTTAATCCTTAGTGCTGTTCAGAGGTGGGAATAAGTTTATTTTCATGAAAAACGTTGATGCTAAATGCAGTAAAGTTCCAAGCTGAACTCAAACTGTGGTAAGGACAAGGAACTAAAGAGCATTCAGACCACAAAGATTTGCTTTATTTCTGTCATACGTTTAACTCATTCTTTTCCTGTTCTATTTTTTTTCTTGTTTGTTTGGGGTTTTTTGTGGTTGTTTTTTTTTTTGTGGTGGAATTTACTGCTTCTGAGCTATCAACACAGAAGAGTGAGAACACTGGAGAAAAATGTATGCCCTGCAGGGGGAAATGGGTTTTAAAATTAATTACACAATTTACAGATATGGCTCCCTGGAGACAAAGACAGTGATACCTCCTTACATGTTGAGACCTCTGAAGCTTTATTTTGTAGGGTAAGGGGTTAAATATTCAAAACAGTTTTCCTTCTAGTCATCTTTTTTGCTTCAACTGAAATAGTTCAAATGGAAAGATGAAGAGTATTCTCGTAGAAAAAATGAAATGCTTTTCCTACCAAATTCTAAAATTATATTCCTATTTTTGTATCAGAAATGCTGGTAACAAGATTCCGGCTGTCTGTGGTGTCTCTGTTCTGTCTGAGTGCAGTGTAAAGACACTTTCTGAAATGCAAGGCAAGAGAGTGGTTAGTTTTCCATATATACTTTACAACAGTCCATGGACAGGAAGTAATTTTGTGTATTTCCTAAGTCCCCAAAGAGCTTTCTTTTTACGACTGTTTTGAAACTGGTTAAAATTAGGTTCTTTACATTTTTACGAAACACTACTTACAAAAAAAAAAATATAATGGAATAGAGTGCTATAGTGAAATTCTTTCAGGAGGATTTATAAAAAGATTAAAACCTCATGAGTGAAAAATGTGCCTCTTCTCAGTTTTATATCGATGGCTAGGTGACAGTGGCGGGATTTGACTGCTCTTAAAATAGCTTCCTCATGCTTTGAAATATAAAGTGGAATGCCTGTTATACTCTTAAATGTTGATAAATGTGAGTAAGTAGACTAAACACTAATTTCTATCTTTTGTGACTACAATGAAGTCAACTGGTATTTAATACTTCAAGGAAATTTTGGGGATATTGATGGGGATATGTCTTGGCTTTGAGTGTGAGAGCACCTGTTGATCCCTCAGTGAGGGACAAATGAAAAGTTGTCATTGACTTGGTTTTGATTAACGTTGTATTTGTGTTCCATGCTATCACAAAGCCTTTCTATACAGACTAGCTCTGTGTATGGAAATGTTGCTGTTTCTTTTTTACGTGAAGTAATTTAGCTTTAACAGTAATGTAAAAAAGGAATAACAAGCATATTTCTCTGCTCTTACTATCTTTAGGCTCTAAATCCAGATCACATTAAAAATATGTTTTGGAGAACACCTGTCTGAGTCTATATATCTGTTTCCTTTAGGGTTGCTGCAAATACGGGTGGGTAAACTGCTTTTTCTGTTGAGTGTAAATAGTTAAATGTGAACACTGCAGCTTTAGCCTTCCATCTTCGTGTTGTTAAGAATTATACCTTGAGCAAAATGTCGTGTTTCGTTCTCTTTCGTTCCACGACATGGTGGTCCAGCCAAGCCTTCAGGTTCTGCTAGTGAGCCATAGCGAAGAAAGGATTTAAACTAAATGATACAGGAGACGTTATTTTTCTGGTTTCTAGAAAGTGCAATTAGTTGTTCTATCAATGCTGTGAAAACACAGTAGTTTTAGTTTATAGCATAAAAGTAGTTACTGAGACTGTGCAAGGTGTAAGCGACTGACACTTTCTCAGTAAAGCTGCACAAATTCATTTTCTCCTTAAAATTTTTGAAGTCTCTTCCCTGTTGCATGAGACAGTTTTTAATAACAGGGACATAGAATATTCCAAGTATGAGAAGATCCTTACTAAAGCCAGCTAGAGAATGGAAAGCTTTGAAGAACACTGCCATTGTAATTAAAAAAAAATAAATCAATCTTTATAGTTACTAGTAGTCACAACCCTGTAGTTAAAGGCAGTGTGTGCTTCAAAGAAGGAAAAGTTTAGATTTAGGCCTAATCAGTGACAAACAGCATCAAAAAAGATGAGGCTCTGGATGAGGAAAACTGATTCAGAGCTTTCACAGTAAGATAATTGTCACGCAGATGGCTTTAATGAATTGAAAATAGATTCTGTTAATTAAGAAAGGGAAGAACCGGAAAGGATCATTTACATCATCATTCATCCCTCTGCAATTGCAGATGATGAAGGCTGGTTTTGTCTAGAAGTGTCTGCTGGTTACCTAAGCTGTAAGCTGTGCAGGGAGAGGGCAAAAGAGGCCGAGTGTGTGATAAGTTACTCGGGCAAAGGCAATGCATTTGTTTCCCACACAATATTCAGAGGGCAATATACCATCCACGGTGAAAAGCAGAAAGCCCTTCCTGCTCCTGCCAAATCAAAGCCTTACCTTGCAGTTGACCTCCAAAGCCCAGGAAAACGGAGGGGAGAGTTTCTGTACTCGGAAGTTACAGACAACAACAACGTTGAATTACACCCAGAGGAAAAATAATTGCTTTCTGGTCCCTACGTGTGCCCGTCAAAAGCCGGTGAGTGTGGGGCTGTGATGTCTATGGCACCCACATCTCACATCGGATCACAAGACACGTGTTCCTGTCTGAAGTGCAAAGGGCTGCTTCTGTCAGATCTCCTGAAGATATACCAAGTCATAAGTTCCTTACCAGATTTCTCTTTCAAGGGCTATTTGGAACTCAAGCCCTTCAATAATCAGGAACTTAATTCCCATTTGATACTGATTTTTTTCAATGTTTTGTGTGTTGGATCTTTTCATAGTTTCACTGCTTGTCTTCAGAGAGAGTTGTCCTCCATCAGCCTTCATTTGGTTAGGCTAAACTAATGAAACAACTAAAGCCCAAAGTAAACCCCAAGCTGTTAAGGATGAGCGACACCAGGGAAGAAGATTCTGGAGTTGAATAAGCTGAGCTAATGGTTTAGTTCTCCTTTTTCTTCTCCCTTGCTTATATGCTATCCCCCCAAAAAAAGGAATCAGCGATTCACTAAACATTTGTTTTGCTGCTGAACCTGCAATTTAACTTGCTGATTCTTTCCTTTTACAATTGGAGGAGGTTTTTTTACAGTAAATAGTAAACTGTTTTCTCAGATATGTTAGCTTGTATTGTCCTGTAATTTTTTTTTTTTTAGATGACAATTTATTCTATTCACACAAAGCATTATTCTAACTGGAAAATGAAGGAAAATGTTTGGTGGATGAGCCAGACTTAGCTTTATTATTTTTTTTATTTCCATCCCTTGGTTTCAGAATAGTAAACTTGTTTTTTCTCCTTCCCTTTGTTTTTTGCATGTATGGCTACCGGGCTTGCACTATACTTTTATTTGCTAGCCTAGAAGTCCAAGTCCTCCTAAGCTCTCTATGCTCTCTGTGTGTTTTTCTGGCTTTGCTGGTTGAGGGAAAGATGTCCCCTTCTTTATCATCTTGTGGAGGGCACACGGCTTGTTTCCAGTCCTGCCCTGTGTAACTTTAGGGACAAGCAGCAGACATCCTTGTGACAAGTCAGGCCGGTGCCAGCTGTACGTCCCCTGGCTGTGCTGGTTTGGATCAGTAGTGTGCTTCTGATGGTCCTCACTCTGTGTGCTCGGCTTTTGACCACAGAGTTGTCTCAGCCCCTGACCTGGATTCCTTCTGAATGAAACCGAGCTGGTGGATGTGTTCTGGAAGCTCACCTAACAGGCTCTGACCACTAATGGGCAGTTCACGGGACCAGACCATAAGTTGTTCTGAAATTAACCTGTTCTCCTCTCCTGTTCTCTCCACCTCCCCAAAGCGTCAGCTTTTGATCCTTGGCATCAGCTCCACCGTGCTGCACGTCTGCTTGTCTCTAATACAGGTGTACCCATAGTTTTCTTTTTCTCTTACTGTGTCAAACATAAGCTTACACATAACACTGGGTGGTTTCTTGTTCTTGCCCGTAAGTGCTTACTGCCTGTCCAACAGAGCATCCCATAATCCACGTTACACTTTGAGCTAGAAAATTAAAATGAGATAATGTGGTTGATTGCTCAGGTGGATCTACCACATCATTAGCTGTTGGAAAATGAATCAGCTGTGCTGTACGTGTCGCTGACACTTCCTCCTGCCAGCATGACTGACCTTGGTACAAAATGCTGTTGTTGTGGTGTAAGGAAATATTTGCTCCATTATACAAATGCAGAAATTAAGGCACTGGCTCGGTGACCTCATAAAATGACCTTTGGAAGCTTGTGCTGCAGCAAGGAACAGGGTTCAGGTCATCTGGCTCCAGGGACTTTAATTTTCAAACGTACTTTGCTCCCACTATGGTTTGACGTAACTAATTTCATCCACGAGGAGGCTGCTCTAGAAAAAAAAATGCCACCAAGAATTTCTTAGGGAAATTAGGCTGATGCCATCGCCCTGTCTTACTGTATGTGTCTACCCACCCCCTTGGTAATTTTTGAAAACCTTGGGCCAGTTTAAAAAATTCAAAAGAAACAGAGTAACCTTCAAGATACTCCTATCTGTAGCTTCCTTGAGAACAGCAGACTGGGCAGAAGGCGGAAGGCAGAGTCCCTTCTGAGAGTTCCCCCTGAAGAAGAAGTGACAGCATCTGCTTGACTGTTTAGTTTGTGGAAGAGGAGGCTGAGGGGAGACCTCATCCCTCTCTACAACTGCTTGAAAGGACATTGTAGAGAGATTGGTGATGGTTTCTTCTCTATTAGCAATAGAACAAGAGGGAATGACGGCAAGCTGCAGCAGGGCAGATTTAAGCTTGACATTAGGAAGAAATTCTTCCCAGAAAGCATAGTCAGGTACTGGAATGGGCTGCCCAGGGAGGTGGTGGAGTTACTGTCCCTGACTGTGTTTCAGAGTCGATTAGATGTGGTGTTGAGGGTTCTGGTGTAGGGGAGAACTTGTAGAGTAGGGCTGATGGTTGGATTCTGTGATCCCAAGGGTCTCTTCCAACCCGAATGATTCTATGATTCTATGACTCTTACTAAGCATGAGGGAATCCATACAGGGATTACAATATCTGGGACCATGGAAAAGGCTTTGATCACAGCCCAGGCTTTACTAGAGAGCAGCAGATCCAGTCACCTGAGGAGAGGTCAGGACATGTCATACATTCATTACATCATGCACCATGGAGTTCCTGCACCTGCTCATCAGAGTGGTAGCACCTGACCAACGCATCGTCCTGGGCTGTACAGTCTAGGCTCACTCATGAATTACTCCATGTCCTGAGTTGTAGTTAGTTGTCAGGACACAGAATGGACGTGGAAGTTGACTAAGCTGCACAAAATGAGAAACCTTAGGACCATCCAGGGCTGTGGACTGACTATTGCACTAAATTACATCTCTTTAGCACACACACAAACATTGTTTACAGTTAGTTTTGTTGAGCAGTTATTGCCTGGTGAGAGGATTGGGGGAAACGGTGGTTCCTGTTCTGGCTATAAGTTTTCTGACCTTGTTTGCATCCTGATTTCTGTTGACCTCAGTGCGAGCTATGAGCAAGACCAGCCTCCATAATCACCCTCTTGCAAAATGCTGCGTTTCAGTTCTCACAGATGGTAACTGTTGCATTAAAAAGCTTAAAATGATGTGAAATTAATTCTGAAAAAGGAAACGCGCATCTTGTGGAAAGTCGTTCTGTGGGAAAACAGATCGGGCACTTCTGAAAATCTGCCCCGTGAGGTCTGTCCCCTCCCAAGTTTCCAGCAGGAATTTTCCAGGGGTTCCCACCTCTATCCATGGCTAGGTTTGATTTTTCATCTCTCTTGGGTTCTCTGCGTGGAGCAGTGTTTCCCCAGCTGCAGCACTTTGCCCGCACATCCCACTGAACAGAGATGTGTACTTTGTCTGGCTCCATCTTCCCTTTGCTACTGGGAGGCACTGCCAAACCAGCCACTGATGTCTGGGGAAATCTGGTGCAGAGGATGACCAATAGTGACTTATAAATACATAAAAACCTAAAAGCCTACATGTTCCTCCATTCTCTGTGACCCTTGTCTAGCCATGCTATCATTTTGCTTCTCAAGGTGTTCAGTCTCCTGTATTTACTGCTCCCTCCCAGTTGCTCCAGGGACTGTCCTATTCCCTGCTCTTCCCCAGCTAGCACGGTGGCTGGCTCAATCCTGTGTTGAAAGGGCAAGCTCTTGGGGGTGTTTTGGTCCTTTCTGTCCCTCAATCAGCTGCTGCTGTTTCTAAATTGTGTCCCCTGGGGAGTGGGAGGACTGGAAGAAATACAGGATTCAGCTTGGTTGTCCTGTCTTCATCTGCCTGGTTCTTAAGCAAGGTAAGGATGCTACGCTGCTGCTTGGTCTCCTCATCAACGTGAAACGTGGGCTCCGTTAATCACTCTGCACGATACAGTTTTACCTTACATGAGGTCGTGGGTGCACCATGCAGGTATTGCTGGTGTATGCTGTTACAATTCCATATGCAAAGCTCACCCCGAAATCAGTAATGCTGGGTTTCCTCCTGTGCACAAGGTACTTAAAAAGCTTTGCCCCTGTTTGAACACCTGGTCCCACGTTTTCAAACTGCCTGATTTTGCAGTTTGTGGCTTCTAAAATTCTGCCTTAAAAATCTGTTATTCTCTTAATATTTCCAAGCCCCACTAGTTTGTTCACCAGGTTGCTACTTCATGACCCTGATTTGCCCTTCTCTGCTGTGGAAATATGTGCTAATGTTTGGACTATGACATTTCATATGTTTCTTCTCAAGATGTTTGTCGACACCACAAAAGCGGGAAGTGCATTAAAATTGCCTCTTACTGTGCGTTCTGCCTCACTGTCTTGCCATTAACAAGGCACGGGTCACCTACCTCTGAGAAAAAATCCTAGTAGGATAAAAAAACCTACATTAAAATAGGGGATAATGAAAGATTTTAAATTGCTACTTGTAGAAGCATAGTTTGATAACCCAAATTGAATATGGAACAATTTTCTTCAATCCTGAAAGGCCAAAAATGAAAGGAAGCTGGACTTAACTTCTCGCAAGCGCAGCACCGAGCATGCTGTGGGTGCACCTTGCCACCTACTTGTGGGACTGGAGAAGCAAGTCAATTCACTTGTGACCCTGTTCACACCCAGGCTGCTGTTAACTCCACCGTGAGTGGATAATTAGATAATTTTCTCTGTGGACTCAGAGCAAATAACGCTAACTGCAGAGAGGTGGCCAAAGGCTTCTCAGCAGAGTAGGCAAAAGAAAATCTAATCTTGCAGGGGTTTTTGGAACAGCAGAGGGAGGGAAGGCCAGAAAAGGTCTTACGGAAGGAGGAAGATGTAATGGGCTTAACAGGCTACAGGTGACTTAAAGGTGCCATGGATGGATGTCACCAATGCCTGCAATCACCAGAGCTCCTCACAGCAGTCTCCTCTGACCAAGGTCTGAGCTCCTTCCCACAGCAGCAAGCGCAAAGGTTGAGGCTGAAGACAGAACTTTGCTATTGCAATTGTGGTCAGCAGCGATGGATAGCAATGGCTGCTGCTAGAAATTCCATTCCTGTGTCCCCAGTACACACAGCTGTTACTGTTCTCCAGAATAAGGACAATACAAGCAGTGTGTTGATTTAAGTAGCTCCCCAACCTTGAGTTGCACCATGATCTGGAGTGAGGATGAAACACCAGCCAAGGTATCTGAACATACTGCTCTGACTGCAAGCACTGAGGAGACAAACTGGGGGCAGGGGGGGTGTGCCATTCTTTCCTAATATACCTCAGACTCTGCTCTGTTTGGTCTTCAACTAAACGTGTGATGTTGGTCTTACAAAGGCAGAAAACAGCCAAGAAGAAAAGCAAAAGAAGGGCATGCAGCTACTGGCAAAGCCACACACTGGTTTAGCAGGCAATAGTATATTTTATTTGGGGGTTGAGGAGATGCTGGAAGAGCACTCAGTGGGAAATTGAAGTATTGCTGCTGTATGACAATGGCAATAAGCAGTGCAAGGCAGCCACTATAGATAGATCGGTCTGTGTTCACATATTGTGAACTGCCAGGCTGGAAAAGAAATCTGAAATATCACCTCGGTAATTTTAGCAAGCTTTGGTTCCCAGAAAAAGAAACATAAGCAGAAGTGTAGCTTTGTGTCTTCTCCAAGTGGCTATGGTTTCATGCATAGTCATCAAACCATTCTCTGACATGATGCTAACAATTCCTGAAATTTCTGCCATGGTTGATGCAATGCATCTTCTGTAAAGGGCCTCTCAGCAGAAACTTCTTACCTTCTAGGCAGTTCACAGTCAGCTCTTCAGCAACCTACTCAGATAAAAAAGCACTCTTGAAACAAGGAAATACTCCATCAGGGACAGAAGCAAAAATGTTCTAGGCATTATGCAACAGCATCAGAAAACTAAAAAGCAACTCAGTCCTAAATAAGTTCTTCTTCTAAAGAGACATTTCAGAAGGTGCAGGGAAACGTCTATCTTTTCCTTAATTTAGGAAATGTGTCTGTTGACAGCTGAAACAACTCATTTCCTTTATCTGTATAAATTGGCCAAAGACGCCTAGAAGAAAAAGGTTAAGTGGTGTTGTCTTTTATTATATGTTGTCTGGAAGACAACTGTCGGTGCTCTTCCAAGAAAGCCCTTCTTAGCCTGCAGTGGGAGACAATTCAGTAATTGTTCAGACAGACGGCTGAGTTCTAAGAATGTTGTTGTTATTCAAGTCACGGAAATCATTTGCTCTCGTACAGAGGTGGGATCTTTTTAATTAATCAAGGATATCAGAACGACTTGCAAACCAAAAACCTTCTTAGAATTTGTCGTCTCTGCCTCCAGCCTGAGCATTTAAACCATGCAGACTGCTGAAAAGTGTACTGGAGCTCCTGGATTTAGCACCTGGGGTTGAGCACGTGCGAGTGCTGAACAGCTTGAAAGAGGCTTGAGACATTCCATCACCAGGAATTAACCAGGCAGGACCCATCAGTCACGCCTGTGTTACATCAAAATCTGCGTGTATAGCTCATGGCATAAATATGCATGTGCATGTGTAGCAGAACCCTCTGTGCAGAGGCATGTATATACTTATAAATAGGCAAGCAAGCTCTTTTATTTCAGGAGCTGTGAACCTTCCTCAGGAATTAACTGTGCTTTTAACATGCCTCTTCTCAGCTGCCCGAAGTAGCAGAGGCAGAGTGACTTAAAGCCATTGAGGCAACTGCAGAAATAATAGATAGCTAAACTGACCCACCAAGCACAGCAGAAGTGCTAACCATCCTTGGTTTATGGATTGTGTGGCTGTTTGATACCGGCCATGGAGAAAAATGTGCACCTGTGCAAAGGTACACACCAAACAGAAATCTAATTTCCATAGAGATTACTGTATTGTGTGTATTTGAGGGCATACGGTGCAACTTCATAATATGCATAAGCAGACACTGTATTTTGGGGGGTTGGCACAGTTAGAAAACTGTGTGACAGCCTACTGTAGAAGGGAAAAGAAAACCAAAACTGTCTTTGTTTCCTTTCCTGCTCTGAGTGTTTTATGACCAATTGCGAGCCACCACTTGTACCTTTGCCCAGCTGCCCCTGCAGGTATCTCTTGGGTGAAATCTGGCAGGTATTCATATCCCCATCGAGGCTGCTCATTGGATGGGAAGAGAAAGGGGTGTGTTTTACGGTATTGATACAATGTTTTTGAGAGGAACACTTACAGAGTCAAGTTGTATATGATGGTGGGATTTTTCTTACAAGCTTCTTCTGTGGGTTGGGGTTTTTCCCCCCAAAATGTAACTGTATGTAAAAGAGAACTGCAACAAAATGCCTGGGTTTTTACCTCACAAAGATCACGCTGCCTGCAAAGTGGAAGTGCAGTTTGCTGAAATAGTTCATTTGCCAAACTGCTCAACTGAGAACTTGTCTAACTCCTCATAGAAATGAAGACTAGAAATCTCTTTGGCTTGTCTCCAGCGTCTGAGAGAGCAGCAAAGCACAGCAATTCTCCATTGCACCCAGTGAAATGCTGGGGTAGAGAGAGCGTGGCTTAGTTGACTTGCACCTCAGTATGCAATTACTAAAATACTTCCCTGGCTATGTTTTGTGCTGCAGAACATGTACTAGTAAGAGACGCCCCTGAAATAGGTGAGCATCACCAAGGGGAAAGAATGGAGACAGCAGGATGCAAAACTAACACCTATCTCCTTTGCCTGCTCCCTAATTTCAGACTTGTTGTTTTTTAGAGCAGAATTGAGACATTAGCATTTCTGGCTATGGCATTAGCATTCAGGAGTGAATCAGTTTTAGAGATCTCATGCTTGCCATCAGTCTGAAGATTTGGCTTTCAGATGTGAGTTGTTTCCCAGCCCACCTCTCCAGGGTGACGATGGTGAAAACTCACAATGGTATGGCAGCATTATTAACTATGGAAATGGTGGGTAAATCCTCTAGGAAAGGCAAAGGCAATCAGGATTACTAACAGTTGCGCTGGCTTTCAAGGCTTAGTGAAGCTTAGGAGGATGCCATCACATTCCTTGCTTTTCCTTATTCCCACTGTCTTCCACCTGCCCAGATGCAGTTCTCCCAGGAATCTGCACTTGGCTCATGTGCAATCCCTCTACAGTGCCCCTGGGGACTTCCTTCAGCTTGAAGATGAGCCATGAGGGTAACACCTCCCTTGGAAGGGTACCTGTGCTGCTTTCTTCTTTGCTGGTATGGAAGTCACCAATTTGCTGGTAGCAATGTGTGCTGCCAGCTGACATGCCCATTTTGCTCTCCTCTGAGGTCAAGACTCTATGGGAGGAAGTCAATGTTTCATAAAGGCTTGCCCATACGGGGAAGTTTGTGCCACCAAAACACTTGTGCAGACACAGCACTATAATGGCAGGTTGGTGAGACTTTCCCCATTCTCTAGAAATTCAAGGTATTTCTTAACGTTTCAGAGAGCACTCTGAAGTCAAATTTGGTGGATTTTTGTCCACTAGAGCACACAGACTGCAGTAAGCAAGACTGTAATGACACAGCCAGGCTGGTGAAGGGCAGGAGGAAAAGAAAAGATGCAATAACTCAGCCACAGGAAATCTTCCATCAGTGGGATTAAGGCTTCATAAATCACAGAGGGACCCTTGGTCCAGCAGTCTGACACAGAGTGCCCTGGGAAGTTAAGAAATTTCTCAAGTCAAGAGGGGTGGAAATAGCTAGCTGAATTGCTTTTTTTTTTTTTTTTCCCCTGAAGATATTCGTGTACCTTGTGTATGAGGAAGCAGATGCACCCAAAATGGGGACAGCCAGCAACAGCATCAGCATGTACATGGGAAAGAGGGCTGCTTCCCATAGTGGCTGTTATGGTCCTCAGCCCCAGAGAGTGCTCTTGTAAAGTGTGCAGGTGTGAGGCTATGTGATTACCTGCTCCCCTCTTTCTCCTGGGGGAATTTTGCAGCTGCGAGGTTCTGAATCACTGGTGTGCTCACTTCTCATCAATCCACAGTGTGTTAGAATAGGATTTAATTGTTCATACAGAGATAAGAGTACACTATGTACACTGCTCTGCAAAGAGTAATTTTGCCAGGCATGTTAAGCCATTTAATAATATAAAATCTAGGTTGTCACAGAGTACAAGGAAATTCTGATTAACCTAACTGCAGTTGTGTTTTCTAACATATAAAAAAACCTTTCCCTTCCAATCCCTGATACTCTGTGATTCTGTGATTCAAAAACGTATTTGCGACGCACCTTGGCAAATCCCTGGGTTTGACTGGTCTCCTGCATTTCAGCCAACTTTCATTCTTGTTATGCTGTTGGAAACTTACAGATCAGAGTGGCTCTGGAACAGCCTGTTTTATCGTATCACAGCCCATCAAACCAGCATGATAGCTGGGAACGTGTGCCTGCTCAACTTCTTCCCGTGAGTAGCTCCAGTGCTGTCAAGGAGACTGGAAATACACTTTATGTATGACTTTCAGCCCAATGCGGGGTACACATGAGACACTGCATGTTTTCTTGCAGCTGGTGCCGTTAGTGAGGCTTTCACAGGATAATCTAGGTTGGATGGGAGCTGAGGATGTCTCTTAAGAGTCCAACCTCCAGCTGAAAGCATGGTCAGCTATCAAGCCAGGTCAGGTTGCCTCAGGGCTTTATTTATTTGGGTCTTGAAAAACTTGGCAGTAAGTGTTTCTTATAGAACCATTTAGCCTCTCTGCTGAGTACCTGGAGAGAAGGACTTCTCATTTATGCCCTCCTGTGTAGAACTATGTGCATGTTTTACCAGAATCAGACCAAAGTATTGGATATTTCTCTTTTTTTTTGTCCTGGGAGGCTCAATACACCAGCTTCTGGACGGTATGCTCCACAAACATATCATCTGTATGTCACGTGCATGGCTTGAGATCTATTTGTCTGTTTGGATTTGTGCTTTTCTTCCTCTAATACTAATTTACTACATCAGCAAACTGCAGGTTTCCTTCCTCAGTATTTTCTGATTATCCACAGTTGTCTTATTTCTCCATTATGCTTCCTCGCCTCTAATTATTCTGCAGCCACCAGATGCACTCCAGGTTCCCATTGCACTCACCTGTCTGATCCCACACTTCTTCTGGCATCATCTAGTTCCTCTGAACGGCTTCTTCATGTGGATAGACATGTGTGTATATAATTATGCAGAAGAGCAAAGTTAAAGGGAAAATATGATGACAAAGTCAAACAATTAAAAATTCGGCAAGGACTGCCAGCAGTCTCATTTTGCATTCACACATGCACATGGCTGATCAAGCTGCTGATAATTACACAATCAAGTTATTTTATTCACAAAACCCTTCCTCATTCCTTGGACAGGATGTGATTCTGGGTGTGAGTCAGGGCTGTGTATTGAAGGAAGCTGTCTGCTGTTGCAGGAGCTGAAGGGTTTGAAGCAAAATGGCCTGACAATTGCAGGAAAAGCATAAGGGCTGCCTGGTGGGTAGGAGGACTGATGACCCCACTCCACTCTTGTAGAGGGCTTTGGTGGTGCAAAGAGAGTGGCTTCCACTTAAATACTCACAGGTGGTCACAGCGGGCATTTCTCATTTCGCCTGTGCTTAATGCTTGATACCTGATGTTGGCAACTCTACGTATTCACAGACATAACTGAAAATAGGAAAGATACACTTTAAATGTGTAAAGAAATATGAAAAAGCTGGCTGTTTCTATATTCTTAAAAAATTACCTCCTTCATGTTTCAAATAGGGCATCAAAAACTTAAGAGGAAAGGAGGCACAGGTCAAGACAGCATTAAGAATGTTTCTCAAGCTCTAAAATGAAAAGAAGGCCGCAGCCAGCTGTGATGTGAGCGCTGAGAGGACTCAATCCTTTTGTGCGTGTGAAGCATTCACAGTGGGTGCTCCATGAACACACTCAGGAGGAAATGTCTCTGACAGCTGCTGCTAGACTTAGAATCACGGAATCATAGATTTGCCGAGGTTGGAACAGACCTTTCAGATCATCGAGTCCAACCACCAACCGAATACCAACAAAAAACATCACTAAATCGTGTTGCTAAAATCTATGTCAACCTGTCTTTTAAATACCTCCAGGGATGGTGACTCCACCACTTCCCTAGGCAACCTGTTCCAATGCTTGATAACCCTTTCAGTGCAGAAATTTTTCCTAATATCCCACCTAAATCTCCCCTGGTGCATCTTGAGGCCATTTCCTCTTGTCCTAGTTTGAAAAAGAAATAGACTAGGACTTGAAGGTCCTAGTTAAAGGCCATGCTTTGAATGATGGGAATAAAAAGAAACTGTGATTAATAAGAGGTCTATTCAAAGCAGGGGGAGTTAAGCAGGGAGGTTGGGAATTACCTGTGCTAATTACAGGAGGAAGGGGCGTACGTGTGGGGCTCAGGGGTTGCTGGTGGTGCTGCTGGCACTCCAGCTTTTTCCAGCCCTAGCTGACACCAAGCCTCTGGAGACAGCAAATACTATGTGCTGCTCATGAGGCTGGTCCTTGACATCCTGTACGTCCCGCAGGCGTAACTACACCACGCACCACTCTGAAATGAGCTAGGCAAAAGACCTGGCTTTACCGTGAGGAGGAGACAACTGCTGTTTCCTGCATGAGCAGGTAATGCTGTGGCATCCCCAGGCACCCCTCTCCCAGGGACAGGCCTTCCTCCTGCCCTCATGAATTCTGCCCTGCAAATGAATTGTTTTCATGGCCCCAGTCCTGCAGCAAAAGCAGTTGTCAGTTGTGCCAGTGTCAAGCATGCAAACAGGAGGGCTGAAGTAAAGCTCCCTGTGGAACTTTTGGGTTTGGAATTTTCTAAGTAAAATATCTGTATTCACAAATATATTTTGTTAGGCTTGGGGCTTTTTTTCATTTTGTGAAGGGACTGAAAAAGACAAGATGTGAGTGTGTATATCAGTGACTCTTAAGTTGCTATCCTTTTGGAGTAATTCAGTCTGCTGTAACAGATACTTACAGCCTCATTGCATAAATCTACTGCTGGTAGTTACTGAGACTTCAGCTGCTTTTGGAGTTCAGTGTAAGCAGACACAAGCCCATATACTTCAACCCTTCTTCTACTGGAGCTTACGCTGGCTGCCACACACCTCCAACCTCCCAGTGCAGCCCTGTGTTTGTTGCTTAACCTCCAGCTGTGAAATACAGGTGTGACCCGTATGGGGCAGAGCCCTTCTGGCACTCAAGGGAGACTGGCTGAGCCTTGTTTTGGGTGCATGGGGTGATCTGACATCACAGGACAACTTGTGTCCAAACCACTGGGAAGCCCTTTCCCACAGACACTGCCCCTGTGTCCTTCTTCACCTGTGACTGAATGGTGTATGTTGGTAAGAAGCGTGTCATTTACCTTCGGTTTCCATCAAGGATGGAGGAGTAGAAAAAAAACATGTATAGAGTGCCGTGTGTCTGGGAAAGGGTGGTGCTTTACTGACTCTTGCTCCTGCAGTCAGCCTGACAGCGTGCACCTTGAAAGTGTGATTTAAGCAAGGCTGGCATGAGAGGAGCCAGAGAGGATTGCACCACGTTGCACGACTTTCTCATAAAAAGCGTTAACCAGCCGGAGAACGACATCGAGCCTGTCATTTCAGGACAGAAATTTCAAGCATGAGGGTAACAGGTGTCCCTGCAAAACTTTGGATCCTTCGGGGGAAAATGCTCTTTAAATACCCGAGTGACCACATTTGTTTTGGTGAGAGGTCACTAAGCAACCTGCACCGCACCGGGAAAACACAGTCTCAGCAGTGCTTCTCGGTACAGTCGGTGTCTTTGGCACCGAACCACCCACCCGTGAATTAGCACTGAAGGGAGCTGCTGGGCTTCATCCACGGCAAAAGCCTGGGGGCAGGTTCCCTGCTATGGCAGTGGGTTCAAGAATTAATTAAAAAGCAAGTACGCGGGTTTAAAGTAAAGCTGTTGTTTTTAAATCATACACTGTACTGTCAGTTTTGTTGGTTAGCATGAAAAAGGATTAGTAGTTACAAAAGTCAATATTCAAGTGGGGTAATTTGAGCATAAAAATGACTTTTATCTGAACACTGCTAGAAAGCATATTTTTGTTGCAAAAATAGGAGGCAATCAGGCTGAAAAAGCGTCAGAGAACAAAAATATCTTTTAGAGGTTGGGTGTATGCAAAATACAATCATGCACACCTCTATGACTGAAACCTAGACAAACTAGGTGGCCTCACCCAGTTGTTCCTCCACCTGAGCTCAACCTCAGCGTCTGTCATACCTAACCATTGCAATCAGTCAAATGAAATTTAGTTTAGTGAAGCAAACAAGTAGGCCATTTGCCATTAGGAATGCACATTATTTGTTTTCAGCATCTTGTAGAGCATTACAGGGCATCTCCCCTAAAATAAATATCTCCATGAGCTGTACAGAAGATGTTAAGGAGGTCTGTCTGTAGATAGGGGGAGGACACGGTGAATATAGTTATGGCTTTGCCTGTATGCTACAAATACCTCATAGCTAGCTAATCAGGAGCACAGCTCAGTGCCAGACCATGGGAGGAGACACAGGAGTGCTCAGTCCTGCCCTTTGCTGTCCATGCAGGAGCCGCCTCCTTGGGAAACCAGTACCTGTACGGTGCCCTGGCACGCCATAACCCAGACCAGGGCATCACCTTACTTCTGTTGATACAAGACTTCATTAATACTTCTAGCAAGCAAACTAACTGAGAAACGTGAGGTCTGTACAGTACAGATGTCTAGCTCTCCTTTGCTGATAGGAGTGAGCTACCTCAGGGTATGTTCTGGCTCCAGGCTGTGTGAGTAACAGGAGGGAGTAAACCATAACATTGAAAATTATCCTAGGAAACCAGGTGAAAAAGCATTATGGAGCTGCAAAATAGCACTTAAGTGGCAAAATGAATAGGCACGAATGGGAAGGCTGGGTGTTGGGACTGACGGTATGCCTGGTCATGGCCCCATGGTTTTATTTGGTAACAGGAGGAGCAGCCAGTGTGTAATCCTCCACACTGCATTTTCTGCCTCACTTCCTCTATGTCACAAGCTCGGTGTTGCCATAGCATGTTTTAGCGTGTCTGCGTTGGCTAAAACGTAAGTTTCTTGAGCGTGGAGACATCTGAATGGGGAAGACTTACTTGATGCCTCCAGCTGCCCTGAACAACAGCGGGACGTGTGCCCCCAGTGAAGTGTGTGACTGACATGAAACGAGTGTGATGCTAATCCTGGCCAAAAGCTTATGAGGGAAGCAATGCCTGTTTCATTTCCGAGGAACACTTTATTCAAAGGAGATTGAAATCAAATATTAATTGGAACTGACACAGCAGTTTTACAAGAAAACTCCAGAAGGATGGATTGGTTAGACAGACAACTGCTTTTATCTTGCATTGGTTACATTACCATATTGTTTTAAGACCAGTTCTTAAAATGCCTTTCTTACAGCTCACCCCATTTCCCAGCAGCACCGTCACTACTCTGTGAGAGAGACTAACATTCGTGGGACAATACATGGGATCAAAGATCAGTTAAAGCTTCTCTGACAGTGCAGCTGCTTGCCTCTCCCATCTACCATGATGACCAGCTCACTGGTTTAGGGGTCTATACACTTGTTAATACCAAATATCTTCACACTGCCAGCAGCCCACTCAGCTCTGATCTCCAGGTTGTGTTGGAGTTTGTTTGTCTGGTCACAATTGAATTGATGCTCACAACACTGGCAGGAGGAAAGTAGTGCAACCGATGGCAACAAACACAGAACATGTAGATGTTTTCTCTCTGTCCCCCTCCTTTTCCCCTCCCCTTTTCCCTTTCAAATCTCATTAGTTTTACAAGCCTCTGGGAACAAGGCCACACCATGGCCAGGCAAAGCAAAAGGGACACTTGTGCTCTGGGGTGGGCATGTGCTGCTGAGGGCATGACAAGCCCCAGAGCGCACATGTGTGACTGTGCACAGTCAATGTTGTCCAGGTTGACCCTCAGCAGCCCTGCTTGCTAAAGGGCATTTATCTCTCAGGCTATATGCTGCTATAGACTGGTGGCTGAGTAGCAGCAGTGACAGAAAAGACATGGTGGATGGTCTGGATGCCTCTTGCCTGCCTCCCACTCAGCAGACAGATCTGGTGGACCAGACTGCTCAGCTGGGGCTTTTTTGAGGGAGGGAGTGTTTGTTTTAGAGACATGGATGGAAGCAAGTGCTGTCGTGCTCCTCTGGCAGCTGGCCTCAAGATGCCAAGTGGCAGCAGGACCACCACTCAAGAGTCCCTGCCGGTACCTACTGAAGTGGCTGGTGAAGTGTTGTGGCTCCTCCAATTCCAGGTGATGGAAGGGAACAAAGTGCAAACAGGAATGGCACCTTTGTAGCAGTGGCAGGTCAGCTGGGAGGGTTTAAGCAATGACTACAAGTACTGCAGCATCTGTACAGTGCAGTCTCTTACCTCAAGAAGCAAAGGTGGGAGTTGGTGGACCTAGCTGCCCTCCTGGCCACCTCTCATAGGGCTGCCATGTGAGAACTGCTGATTTAATGCAACAAAAAGTGCTGAGGCCATGGGAGGGAATCACCCACCTTCTGAAAATATCATTTAAATTTACAATTATCTCTACTGAAATACTGAAGAGGCAGAGTGGGTTATCTTGCTAGCACCATGATCTGCCAACTTCTAATAAGTTACTCAAGCCCATTAATATCAATCTCAGTTCGTGCATCCGCAGTTTGGAAAAGCAAAGCACTCAGGAGAGGGCAGTGGGAGCTCAGGTTGTTCAACAGCTGTGCAAAAAGAGCCTCAGGCATTGTGAGCTGGGCAGAGGTAAAAAGGAGGTACCTGAGAATGATGAACTGGGTCGATGCCTTGCAAAAACTTGAAGATCTCGGAGGTTAAAAGAATTCTAGGGTTCACTTATTATTTGATTAATAGTGTTGAGGGCTTCACAATCCTTGGGGTCACCATTCTTCATAAACAGAAGTAAAAACACAGACTTTAAAAATAAGTAGGGTTCAATGTTCATTGCAGAAGGAATGAAAATAGTGCTGGACTTGTATCTTTTAAATTTGACATGACCTTTTCTTGACAGTTCTGTGCATATCTGTTGCATCTGTTAGGTGGTCTTGCAGGGAATAATGCTGAGAACCAGATGAGAGATGTGAGACTTCTTCAGCTTTTAAAATCTTTCCCTGAAGGGAAAAATCCTGTCATTAATGTACATATGATGTTCTTCTGTGTGTAGCAATGGAGCAAAGATTGATGTGTGAAATATTGCAAAGGCTCAGGAGAACATCTATATCTTCGTGGCTTTAATAGCTTAGAAGTCACATCCCCTATCTGTAGCTTGGGCTGGGCTGTATGGGATAAGCTACACCTAGACAAAATACTACAGAACTCTTGACTTGCAGACCCTGCCCGTTTTCCCTAGGTCTGTCCCTTTTCCGCTTGCTACCAAGCGAGTGCCAGCATGAGAAACTTGGTGGCTTTCCCCCATTCCTTTCTTCCCCTCTGTGTCTTCTGTGAGGGGCAGCAGCTGGACCCCATGTGGCTGGGATATCTGGTGAGATGTGGGGAGGCCTTAGCTGCAACCAAGGGTTTAGCTTTGAACAACCCAGCTGCAGCCTCTGGGACAGCCAAGAAGCCAGGCAATGAATTATCCTGTCCTGCCAGGGATGCTTGGTGCTGCTGCTGATATGTTGGACTCCCTCAACGCCAGCAGTGCCTGCTCTGTACAACAGTGCTGGGGGAGTGAAGGCTGGGGTTGGCAGTGCCTGTGGGCTGCACTGCAAAGGCTTCACCACCAGCGAAGGTGGAGGAGAGAACCTGTCATTCATTTCAGTGCCCAGTCCAGCCCAAACCACAACACCCCTGGATGGCAGGGCAGGAGCAGCTGTACTCTGCAGCATAGAGGTGCTATGGGACAGTGGGGATGTGAGGATCGACGGCAAGCTGAGGTCCCTTCACTAGATGTGATCGCCCACAGACAGAGGAGATATTAATATTATTCTGCAATTGGGTCCAGTTGTTTTAAGGGCAGTGTCTCACCGGGAATCAAATCAGGTTACTGCTCATTGCACCAGTGTGTGCACCACTGGGTTGCAGAAAGGGAAGCCAAAAGTAAAACAGAAAGAAAGTAATGCATATTTGGGGCCAGTCCTTCTGTTTTCTCTGTAATTCGGCAATGAGAGGATTTTCCAGTTGCAGATTCACTTATGAGGAGTCCAATTTATTTTCCTCAATAAGTGTTCTAGGGAATTGCTTGATTAATTTCTTCTTTCTATATTGGGTAAAGCCTGTAAAACCTTTCCTGAAGCATTTCTTAAACTTTAAGCAAGGCGAGAACTCATAAAACTAAAGGTTTTGCTTTTCAGGTTGAATTTTTTTTCTCTGTCCTCAGGTGGAAATGAGTGGTGTGGACCTGGTCTAACCTAGAGGAAGATGGTCTTGGTAGCAGCAGTTTGATTTTAGACCAGGCACAGAAACCAACTGAAATTAGTTGAAATACATCCAAGGCATATCATCACATCTACACACAAAGCTTCTGAATACAGCCATTGCAGCGTGAAACAAGAACAACCCAGCACACACTACTAGCAAGTATGGCTCTTTTTTTGTCACCTTATAGAAATTAAATTAACACTTTGGTTAAAAGAAAACAAACAAAGAGTCCCCAAAAGGACCACTAGTTGGATTTTATGGCTTGGGTTATTTTCTGTTTAACACCAACTGGCTGTAAAACAAAAGTACGTTACCAAACTAAGTTAAGGAATTTATGTGTTTTTAGGGTCTTCATAATGGATGAACTAAATTGAATCTTGGGGCTACACGACTGAAATATGTTTGTATAAATACACTAGTTCGGTATGAAAAAACATTATCTATTTCAGAGGAGTTGAGAGTTGGAAACTCTCCAGGGAAATTTATGCTTCTGCCTTGTAATGTGACAAAGAGCATATTTTCCTTGTGACACTCAGACCAAGGGAACTGGAGCTTCTGCACAGGCCAGGGGAGGGGAGGCTAAAGCTCTTGCTGAAGCTGCACCATCCCAGGCAACCGACCAGTAAGGCCCCACTGTCAGCAGCACCGGTGTTGGCTGTCAGTCCTTACCTGTGCCACCTGGCTGGTGTTTTGCACTGTTAATTGCAACTTTGCCACAAGGCTGAGGTGGCTAAAAGTACCAGTATGTCCAGAAAGGGCTTGGGTACATTAGATTCACACCTCATGGTCTACATGCACCAGAGCCCCTCAACAGGGGCAGGATGCAGGACAGAGAAAGGACTGCTTCATACTTGTGCTGTGCTTTGTGCTCCTGTCTTAAGCATTTACTGCTGACTGATGCCTGATTAAAATGTGGGACTGGACTGAGTTCCTGCTAGGGAGCTGTTCCTCTGTTTTGTGACACCTTGCCTTGCACTGCCGAGTACACACTGTGGTCTCTGCAGCTCTGCCTTTTGCACTGAGGATCCCGAACCTACCACCTATGGGTCCTTCTACCAGACAGCAGGGCTTTGCCAGGGGTCTGACCTTTGGCACTCTGCACCGTGCTTCTTCAATACCTGAGAGTGGGATTGTTCCCCTTATGTTCCTTTTTGTAAAACCAGGAGCATCAAAACCCCTCTGCTCATCCTCCCAGGGCCTGCACAATTTCTTCCTGCTGCAACTCTTGGAAAATAGTTTGCAGCTGCCAGGGTTGGCCTAGAAAGAGGTCGATAACATCTGTAGATCACAAGCCTCGAGAAGAGCAGTTAATGAAGTTCTTGTTTCAGTGGCTGTGCTCCTCTTATCCCTAGAATAGCCAGAGACATGTAGTACATGAGCATGGTGTTCATTGCACGGTGCTATTTTCGTCCCTTTCCCCTTCTCACCAGATATCAAAAGCTCGCTGTCTGGATCCTCCCCGTGTTGGTCTGGTGTCCTACGATAGTGGTCTCTGAAGTCAGGGGCCATCTACCCCAGGCAGCGTGCAAGACAGCCCACTGGGTTGCAGAAAGAAAATGGGGTTTGTACCATTAGTAAACAGAATAAAATTTTATTTTTTAAATAGTATTTAATTCACCTTGACATCATCTTTTTTTTCATTACTATTTTTGTGTAAGTTTTACAAGGTACCTAATATACTAATACAGTAGTATGTCCATACTTTTAATAAATAAATGGGTATGCATGTATTGTGTGTGCATGTTCATTCAAAAAATATTTTACTGATAGGGTTTCAAAATAATAAAAAAAAAATAAAATTGGAGGCCACTGGCTTAGCAGACATCTCAGAAAGCCAACTTCTGCAAACTTCTGCTCCTTGAAGATCTGGTCTGAATCAGTCTGCCCCACTGGGGCTGTTTTTCCCCTGATTGTCATCTACACGGGTACTTCAAGACTGACTGCTGTGTGATTTTTCAGCACCGCCTGAGGTCTGTATAAATGGTGGCGTAATTACAAGTTTTGCTGGGGTGAATTGGTTTTATGTCGCAGGCAGAGCAGGATGTTAAACCAATTAATCTGTCAAATTTCTGCGGGGGCCTGCAAAAGCCTGAGTATAAAGATATGTAATCGTTCTGCCCAGAAAGAGCAAACAAGTTTCAAGTACCAATCTGCTGGCTGGAGATTTGGCTGGGAAATCAAAATCTGTGTTAGGAAATGACACCGACAACTCAGCAGTAAAACCAAATGCAGTGCCAGAGCAGACCCAGTGTGTTGTCCATCCTCCACCACATGCTCAGCATGGATGCTTCCTCCCTCAGTGCCTTATTTTCACCTTCCTGCAATGAAGATCACATTTCTTTTGCTTGCTGTTTGTGTCAACTTTAAGGCCCTTGTGATAGTGGCTTTATCTTGAATCATAGAATCAATCATAGAATCATTTTGGTTGGAAGAGACCCTTGGGATCTTCGAGTCCAACCATCAGCCCTACTCTACAAAGTTCTCCCCTACACCAGATCCCCCAACAGCATTGCTATTCTACTCTGAAACACAGTCAGGGGATGGTGACTCCACCACCTCCCTGGGCAGCCCATTCCACTGACTGACCACCCTTTCTGTGAAGAATTCTCTCCTCATGTCCATCCTAAACCTACTCTGCTGCAGCTTGCAGTCATTCCTTCTTGTTCTATCGCTAATGGTCCGTGAGAGGAGACCAGCACCAACCTCTCTATAAGGTTTGAGACTGCCCTCACCTTTCTCACACTGATGGTGATCTTGGGTGGAAGGAGGTCCTAACAGTGGTCTTCCCCTGGCGAGTGCAGCTCAGCATAGCTGCAGATGCATAACGAGGTTGAGTTCATGCAAAAGGAGGGCAGTAACTAAATTCAGGGCAACCTACTTAGACCATGTGTATTGAGTTAGTAGGTACTAATAAAATTCATTGTAAAGAGCTATGAGGCAGTAAAGAAAGGAAACTGCAGTGACCGCTGGAGGGTCACCTTCAGCCCTCCCCTTCTAGAGCAAGCCTGTTAATGGGGAAAGGTTTGGAAACTGACGTAGCTGCAATAATAAACTTTCTGCATGAAATTTTGAATCAATACACAGGAGGATTATGCCCACCTTTAAAAATCTGACAGTAAAAACTGCTGGATAGAGGGTGGGGGAAAACTGTCCTCACCTGGTTCAGTAAAACAGCTCTCCTCATGCCCCATTTCAAGGTGTCCATCTCTGCCAACTGAAGCACCACTGAGAATTGTAAAGAGGAGTCCATAAGAAAATGGAGAGTTTTGTAATGTGTTCCCCTTTAGTAAGACATAGGTTGATCTATATGTGGATTTTTCTGAGTATAATTTGGCCATGTGATTCACTTTGACATGATGGCAGTCACACTGGGAGGCAATCGGGTCTTCCTTGGAAGGGAATCCAAAGTTTGGGTTCTGTTCTTGGGAGAGTTTCTTCTCCAGCACTTTGAGAATAGAACTGTGGGTGTCTGTGGGTGTTTAGTACCTCAACTGTGGCTGGCAAGGGCTGCTGTGAAGGGATGAGCTGGGCCTCAAGTAGTGAACTCTGTCTTAAGCCCCTCAGAGCTTTGTAGATGAGGACCTTTATTCATTCTATGATGTGAATATGCAGGTGCCAGAAGCCTGCAGACCAGAAGTGATTTATAGGGATGGGAGAGTCTGCCCATGTGAAACCTGTAGCATGCAGGGTCCTGGTAATGCTAGAAGGTCAGCTGCTATGAAAACGTCCTTACTACAAGGTGGAGGTACTAAAACTAGGCAGTAACACAGTGACATGGATGATCATGAAAAGATGTTAAGCAGCAGGTTTGATCAACGTATTGTTGATCCGGGTTAATTAATTTAAAGAGGAAAAATCTTTATATTTATTATCTTTGTTTCCAAGCTTGAAATCAACAGTTTCTGGGGTGAACAGAGCCTGCATCTCAGTAAAGGAGGAGACTTCTTGGCCCTACACAAATCCTTGCCACTTCAAGTGCTGCACAGGGCACTGCAGAGTCTGTGTCCTGATGTGAATATTTAGGACTTCCCATAGAAAGCCAAGAACCTCATCAAAATAAATTAAACAATAGTTAATAGGCAGGGATTGATTTATAATCAAAGGTTTTCCTGTGCCCTAGCAGTCTGCTTCCAGCCTCCTGGATTATTATCTGTAACATCTAAACTAACTAGCAAGACCTCTCAAAGTGAATCATGGCTGTCTGCTGGCCACGTGCCTTTGCTCCTCTTCAAAGGCGTTTTTTTGCAAAGGAAATAGCCAACCATTCCTTTTATGTAAGCCAGTGCTCGGTAGGGCTGTCTTTGAAGGGAGATCACTACTACTGGGACTTTTGGTCATTCCTCCCTAATTCCCAGACATGGTGGTCTCTAAAGCTGGGGGGACGCAGGGCAGCAGCGGGCGGCCAGCACCAGGCAGCTGCTGTTAGCCCTCCAGGCTGTGTAACCTGTTTGTCAGGGCTGGCAGAGCCACTTCTGACCTCAACCCTGTTTTGTTTACTTTTCAGCTGTTCATCAACAAGTACAACGGTGAACCTGATAAATGTCAGATGAGTCACTGTGCCCCTGGGTTTGCCACCAGCCAAAAGCAGCTCCTGGCCCCCGCATCAGTACCAGGCAGTAAGGCACGAATGCGGGGGCACAGCTCTGCCCTGCACCGCAACCCATGCTGGACCTTCCTGTGGTCTTCTGAGTAATAATTCTATAGCAGCCTATACAGGACAATGCATTTAGGAGAATGTACACAACACTGAGTGCAGAGCTATTCAGGATATTTATTTCAATGCTTCCAGCTCGGATAAGATAAGTTCTGCACCCTGTCCCCGTGATGCATACTCTTCTCCATGACAGGATTGCCTTTTAAAGGAGGGGTTGTAAATGCTTATTTCATATGATCTACAGTGAGTAACAAGTTAATGGCCCAGTAACCCCAGAGTAACCATCAGCAGGATGGGTTTTTTTGTTTGTGTCAATATCTATTTTATGAGGCCATGGGTCTAGAAGAGAATGATTCACTTAGGATAAGTACTGCTGGTCTGGATTTCTTCCCAACAGGCTATGCAAGAAGAGACAGACAGCTGAAGAAAACTTCCCAGGAGCATAAAGTCTTGCCAAGTAATCGACAGGGAAATTTCAAAAGGAGTGCAAGAAAACATCTGGCAGCTTCTGGTTTACATTTCCTCTTTCCCTAAATAATCAGAGCACTTTAATTAAATTGCAATCTTGGCTATATTTATTACTGGACTTTTACGGAGTCTTTCATCCTGAGGTCTTAAAGCAAATCATTTAAGTCACAAAACATCCCAGAAAGATGCACTGTCATTTTACACAGAACACAGAAATAGTCTGCTGGCAAGACAGCACAGGAAACTTTTAGCAGAAGGAGGAAGGAAGCCTGGAGTCTCCTGGGGTCTCGGGCAGTCTTCTGTCAACGCCAGCTTCTTTATGGAAACTGTAAGATACCCAATCTGCTTTCTATTACTTCAAAGCACTGTTACAGGAAAAGGTGATTTCTAATATTGGAAATAATGGCTAGAATATGCATGAACCTTTCCAAGGGCAAAAAGTACTTTCCTAAGCCTCTGCAAATGTGGTGCTTCTGCAAGGCAAGGCCACTGTGCAGTTCCTTCTGCTCTGTTTAAAAATATCTCACAGGTTACAGTCAAAGTAAACACATTGCCAGCCCCCAGGATGGGCCTCTTGCGTGCTCAACGTGACATCACAAATAAAGTTGCCTCTAAATAAACAAATGGACAGAGAGATAAAGCCATATTGACCATTCTGTACACGAAAATCTTGCATTTTCCCTGTCCCTCTCACGGAAATTTCAGCAGCTCCCAAAGAGGTGTGGTCGGCGTAAGACCTCCTCTAACATGGCCCCTAATGAGGTTACCTGCATGAGAAACTGTGAAAATCACCCTCGCCTTCTGAGCCTCCCCACAATGCTGTCTGCACTACCCTTCTCAGCTCCACTGAACTCTCTAATTGCTTTCTTTTATGACTAGCATTTTCCTGCCTTAGGTTTGCTTCATGCAGACATACTGCTGCACTTCAAACTGTCTGACTGTACCATTACTTTGTCAACAGCACATCTGTGTTTGATTAAGTTTGGGGTGGAATTTAATGGAGGTGGTATGTTAAGCAAGCCAGTTTTTACTGAAAGTGAAACTTTCTCAGAATGGAAGTTCAACATCTCCATCAGATCCACCTCCAAAATGCTTTTCTTACTGAGAATGGAAAAAATATGACCCCCCCCTTCCCACACAGAATGCAATTATATTTGAATTTTTTTTAAAAAAAGCCGTTCCTCGCCTGCATGCACAATGAGTCATGCTAATTAATTAATACTCCATCTAGCTTGCAAAATACTCCTGAACGTAGATTTGCATCTGCTATTGAGTGTCCAGAATCATTTCATGACTAGCCAGAGTATACTTGCAGAGAGGTGGTCAAGTACAGCTAATACACCCGCACGGAAGGGCTATTCCAGCAGGTACTGTGGGGACTTGCTATGCCCTTTTGAATATACTATCTCCCCCCTCTCCGCTGCTCCCCCTGTCAGGAACTTGTTGAAACTCATAAAACAATGGCTTTACACTATCCACAGTTAAAAAAACAAAACAAAACAAAACAGAACAAAAAAACAAGCTGGAGAAATGTCATTTCTCCTTCAAAGCGCTGTACTTTCATGTATTTGTTGTGGTACCTCAGCTGCCAGCAAGAGCCCTCCCAAGGGATATTGTAAATTATTTCTGACTACAGTTGGAGAGGTGGCGTGGTCGCTGTGATGGTGCCATCACCTGCAGAACACCGGTGAGGGCAGCAGTGGTACCCCCTGACAGAGGAGAGTCTGGGCCCTCTGTGAGGATCAAAACTTTCTCCAGCCACTGTCGATGATGTTGCCGTGTCCCCCTGTGCCAAATAAAACTCTTTAAAGGTTCCCTTGTTCCTTTTAAACTCCAAATTTTAAAATCAAGATACAGGTGGTCTGAAAGTATGTCTTCTTCCCCCCCTGCACTCACCCCAAGGACTCGGGTGTATTTCTATACCTGTCATTGCTTTCTGGTTGACTTTTCCCTCTGCTTTCTCATCATCGGAAGCCAATTTAGGTTGTGAGCATTTCAGTAGTCTTTCCCAGGGGAGGAATTAATAACCAGAGGACAGCTGATGTGTTCAAGCTCTTGTGTCTGTGACTAATGGGACACAGAGTAATGGGTGCGTGCAGACTTTTTTTCTGCTCAGGGTCTGGAAAAAGTGATCATCTCAAATGTATGGAATGGGAAATCTGAGCTGTAGTACACTTGTATTGAGTGTGTATGGGTACAACAGAACCCAGCTAGACAGATACATGCACATGGACACGTACATGCAGCACCTTATCTATATGAAATAAAAATCCTGTACCTTTAGGCAAGAAACTGAACACACAAAAGGTGAACTTCCTTTTATGTGGAACATCAACTGGGAACTGCAGCTCAGAAAGGTTATTTACACTGCTGTGAAACTGTCACACAGAGCATTTTGCCTCAATGAAAAGACTTATTTCCTACAAAGGGGGTTGTAGGCAACGAGACAATAAAAAAAATTTTAGAAAGTACTTAAAAGGTGTATATTTTGTTCTGTAGTTTCACATAATACCATGGCAAGAGGTTTTTCATGGCAAGAAACAGTAAAGGACTTCAGTAAAAAAGCCCTCACAGCACGACTGATGAAATACAGCCTTTCTGCTCACAAATTAATGCCTCACAAATAAGAGAACTGTGCAGGCGTTAGAGAGGAAAAAGCAATGGAATAATAGGAAGATGAAGAAAAAAGACTGGCATTGTTAAGTTAATATCAAAAGTGCTTCTTTTCTCCTCTGTTTAAATAGCTGAGCCAGTGTCAAAAACCTAAATAATCAAAACTAAGAACAATTTCAGTAATAGGCTCCACGTGGGAATCAGTATAACTTGCACTGCAGCTGTCCCAGGATTACTTAATATGTCTGGATGAAGAGATATCACAGAGCAGTGGTGAGGAGCAAGAAGGTGAAATCCCCACGTGGGGGATGTGGGAGTGGTGGCAGTGCCAACCCATGGCTTCCACCTCTGTGTCACTACTATGATTAACATTAATCATTGCTTTCTGCCTTTCAAAGGATAGCGTGGGACTTCAGACAAATCACTTAGTTGCTAATGAGGAATAATTTAACAATGGGTCAATTTAAGCACCGACAGAGTACTTGCATTTCATGTCACAAACTGCCATCAGTGGTGGGTGGCCTCAGCAGAAAGGCTGTTCACCAAGCAGAGGAGAGCCAACCCAGGCTCAAAGCCTGTCTCCATCAGTGCAGCTCAGTACAGAGAGAGGAGGAGAAAGGCTTGACTCTCCTGCATTGTTGCTCCCTTCTGCCCCTCCTGGAATGGAGCAGGAGGTTGCAGTGCTCCCAGGCAAGTTCTTGGAATTGCTTCTCCAGACCACTTCTGAACAGTCACCTCTCCTGCAGCACTCAACTGGGCAGCCCACCTCCTCCAGGTATGGATGTGGCAGGGCAGCAGCGGCTGATCCTACAGGGCTGGCCTTCACTGAAGCCCATTAGTGATGGGAGAGGATACAAAGCTGGCTCCTTTCCCCTTCTTTGAGCCTGCCATGCTCTGCACAGAGCTGTCACCAGCGGCCAGGTGCCAGAAAGTGTCTGTGAAGCTGGAGAGGGGACAGCATGGGGTGCCCAGGCTTGCAGAGCTGGCTCTGAGGACTGGCTCTTCTCTCACAAGAGCTGCTGGGGTTTAAAACTTTGCTGGTGCAGAAACAATGCAGAACCAGCTCTCTGATCACACTGGCATTAACAAGAAAGTATCACAAAGGGGGACCCTTACAGCCCTGCGGAGTGGGCCCATGTGAACTTCACGAAATTCAACAAGTCCAAGGTCCTCCACCTGAGTCAGGCAACCATTGGTACCAAAACAGACTGGGGGATGAAGGGATTGAGAGCGGAGAAGGAGAAAGACTTGGGTGTACTGATGGGTGAAAATTGGACGTGAGCCAGCAATGCATGCTGGCAGCCAAGAAAGCCAACCGTATCCTGGGCTGCATCAAAAGAAGTGTGGCCAGCAGGTCAAGGGAGGTGATTCTACCCCTCTGCTCCACTCTGGTGAGACCAGCTCCAGGGCCCCCAACATCAGAAGGGCGTGGACCTGTAGAAGTAAGTCCAGAGGAGGGCTATAGAAATATCTTCTATGGAGAAAATCTGAGAGAGTTGGGATTGTTCACCTGGAGAAGGCTCTGGGGAGACCTCATTGCAGCCTTTTTAAAATAGACTTATAAGATGGAGAGAGACTTTTTACCAGGGCCAGGATAAAGGGCAACAGTTTTAAACTGAAAGAGAGTAAGTTTAAATTAGACATAAGGAAGAAACTTCTTACGATGAGGGTGGTGAGACACTGGCGCAGGTTGCCCAGAGAAGCTGTGGATGCCCCATCCCTGGAAGTGTTCAAGGCCAGGCTGGATGGGGCTTTGAGCAATCTGGTCTAGTGGAAGGTGTCCCTGCCCAGGGCAGGGGGGTTGGACGACATGATCTTTAAAGGTTTCATCCAACCCAAACCATTCTGTGATTCTGATCCAGGATGGAAGTGCTAATATTTCCTTGGCTGTATACAATGCATGGGACTGAGTTGCTAAAGTTGACTTGCTCATTTCTGCCACCAGTGCCTGGTGCAGCAGCTTCCTTCTGTTGATGCATTGGGCACCCTAAAGTAGACACTGTACAGAGCTTCTGTGTCCAAGTTGCACAAGCCACCCCAGCAGCTTGCACCAGATTTGCTTCAGGCTGATGCTGACCTGTCCATGGCCATCCACAGCAATCTCTCATGTGCAAAGCACGCTGTCAGAATAGACTGGGGAAGTCTGGTCTGACGCAGTCTGTGCAAAACTCCAGCCAGCAGCAAACCTCCACCTTAGCTGGTGTTAATCCCATTCCTCTGGTCCTCCATAATGCAATTCATGGAATCATAGAATCATTTAGGTTGGAAGAGACCCTTGGGATCATTGAGTCCAACCATCAGCCCTACTCTACAAAGTTCTCCCCTACACCGGAGCATTAAAACCAATTTTACCTTGAAAAAATCAGCTTCTCCTAAGATATTCAGCTCTTATACTAAGATTGTAAGAACAGGATGTAATGGTTATTTTGGTAAAACAGGAAAGCATCTGTGAGAGTGCTTTGACCACTAAGAGCTCATTTCAGCTCCTGGTCTGATTCAGGACAGTACATTCTCCTCCCCGGGGCAGTGGCTGTTTGCTGCAGATTATTTCAACTTTCCCAAATTGCTATCTGCCAGTATAGAACATATGCTGCTGCAACACTTTTCACTACCTGCGATAGCAGAGGTCATGAAAACACAGCAAGCACAGCCAAAGGCGTGACAGCAGCCCACAGCACCCTTCTTTGCAGCTGGGACTCAACCTGTGCTAACTCTTCCCCCCTTGGGTCAGCCAAGGGGAGATCAAGTTCTGAACTTGTGTTTACAGAGAACAAAGTGCTCTCAAAAGTGCTTGGTGGGGAAGCTGAGTGCCCAGCGCTCATGTGGGTAGATGTCAGGGCCCTGAGATGCCCCTTCTGCTGAGTAGGTAGTGCTGGCACGTAGAGGAGGGGCAGCTAATGCTGCACTTGTTTATTGCATCCACACTGCTATTTCCAACTGCATGACTCCGGCTGTGTTCCTGAGGGAGATTAAGGCTGCCTTTCTTTCTGCGAAGCCTTAGCTGAGATCATCTGCAGCTTTAGTATCTGTGCTTCAACAGGGCCAATGCCCATCTTGCAAAAAGGTTTATAATCAGTGCTGCCATGGTGTTGGTAGCCATCTATGGCAAGTGCCCCCACGGATGCTCTGGGGACCCCCACAGCCAAAAGCAAGGTTCTTCCCCAACCCCTTTGCAATGCAAACTGGACAGTTGCTTCCTCTCTGGGCAGTCATCAAAGGGACCTCTGCCTATGGTCCCCAGAGGATAAGTCTCAGGAAGACTCAGGAAGGTGTGGTAGACATGCTCTCCAGCAGCAGCCCCAGCTAAATCAAGGATGGCCAGAGCTTCCAGCCAAGGCTCCTCGGTGCAGGAGGGTCATGCACATAAAAGGTTTGGTGGCTTCCTTGGTGGTGCTGCCACTGGGACAACACATGACATGGAAGCAGCTGGTGCTGATCCAGCTGGAAAGCTGAATAAAAATATCAAAATTTCTGTATACTTTTGTAAGCATAGAGGATGACCTTCGAGATGCTTCTGTAAATGGGATTGCGATGCCCAAGGCTGTGCATGAGCAGCTGTTCAGCATGTGATAGCCATGTCAGCCCATGTGTCTGACTGTCAGTGCCTCCCAGGGCACAGAATCTGGCCAGAGTGCCAGTCATCTCTCAGGTGGGCACATCTGGAAAGGGACACTGTAGAAAGTGCTGCAGATCTTCTTTGTTTTACACTCCTGCTGACCAAAACCATAAAGGCTGCGTGTGTCTATGCTGTTCCATTCAGGCCTTCACGGGGCATCCTGTTTGTACTTTCAAAACCATGTATGCAATACTCTAAGAAAAGTAGCATCCTCCCCTGCTTGTTAATGTATATATTTCTAGAACTTATAAAGAAGTGATTATATTCTATGTATTTTTGTCTTATGTTCTCCCATTATTTTTTTTTTATTTATATTGAGGGAGTGAAAAGCCCTCAAAACTTGTATTTAGGTCTCTCAATGTTAAGAGCCGGTACTGCGTCAGCCTGATCCAGAACGATGGCTCTTGAGACTCTCAGTTGTGTGTTACGGTGGCAGAAGGGGTTGAAACCAAACTGAAACACATCTGTGTTTTCTTGTCTTTCTCCAAGTGCAACTTAATCCTTTTCTCCCATAGACTAATAAATTTAAGTGGTGCAGTTTTGACTTAAAAAGCCAGCCTTGCAGAGTTTTAGTAACATGTTGTGACAGACCTGCTGTGCCTTTTGTGAGGGAGCAAAAACAGTATTGCTTTGTGTGATTTGAGAAGTATGCTCCCTAACCCAGATTGAGTTTGCCCTCAATGGCAAGCGACTGCCTACCTGCCTGGCTTGCTTTCTACCAAGGTCAGCCTTTGTGGTTTGGGCAGCTGCCCCAAACCCCTTTCTCCAGGAGGACCTCAGGCACTTGGGGAAGCTGGGTCAGCCAAATCTTGGTGGGGGGAGGAAAATAACCAAAACTTCTTTCTGAATAGAAATGTGGAAACACTGCTATTTAAAATGAAATTTCTAAGAAGTGTCTGCCCTGACACTTCTGTTAAAATGTGGTCAAAATGACTTCCCAAATTGGCAGGTTGCTTGAATTTCCCAATCTCGTTTCCTGAGAATTGACTAAGCAGTTTTGGCAAGCAGTGGTCATGAGACGCAAATGCAATACCATCCACAGCTAACTGTTGCTTCGGCCCACAAAGCTTTCATTTTCCTGGTGCTTTGCTTCCACATTTCCAGTGGTTCACAGTTTGAGACTTCAAGAAAATAAGTAGTTTGCAAAAAGGAGGAAATGCACAAGCACAAGGTGCTCTTTCACAGACATGACATGGGATTTCTTATTACTTTTTTTTTTCTTTTTAAATTGCCTTACATAAACCATGCAAAAATCATTTACCATTAGTGCTTTAGCTTTTTGCCCGAGTATAGGAAAAGACTACCATCAATTCACACAGGCCATGTTTGCATCTTGCTCTAAGCATTGTTTTCTTAATAATAATGCCACTTTTATAAAACTACAGGACAAGTCTTCCATCCACCGGGTACATTCCAGTGATGATAAAACAGAAAACAATGAGGATTTCAGTGGACTCACTGTCCCAGCATCTTAACACAATTTAACTAACAGGATATGATAGGAAGATGCAGCTGGATTCTTCCACTGTGTAACATCTTTAAGCCTGCAGCTGATTTGTGTAAACAGTTATTTTCTCAATAATCTCTTACACGACAAGACTTCCTGTGAATTGCGTAATTTGAGGCAGAAAAGACACACTGAGCAAAAATATCACTGGGAGAGCCTACAGCACAAAAGGAAAACAATAAGTGCTTTGCTCTCCTCTGATTGCCAGCAGTGACGTCTGTCGAGAACATGCATCGCACAGGTCTTGTCTCCCCAGGCAATGCCTGCAAATTCAGTTGCTTCCCCACTGCTGCCTCCGAGCTTACTGCCTCCCCTCACCACCGATTCAGCGTGAGGTGTACACAGAAACTGGGACAGTTTAGTGGGAAGAGCAAGGGTGACAAGCGGCAAGGAATGGAGCTGTTAACTTCACAGGTTTCTGAGTGGTGGAGAAAGAGCCTCAGAGTGAAGGGTTGGGAGGAGGGTGGAAGAAACAGCAGAAGTGGTAGAAAAAGAAAACTGGGTGAGGAGTCAATAGCAAAGACTGACAAGGCAGGGAGTATGGCACGGCACACCAGTAAGGTGTGAAGTAACTGGTTACAGGGAACTAAGGTATGTTGTCTCCTTCACCTGCAAGATATCTTTTTTTTTTCTCTCTGCAAATGCATAAATTCAGTTGATATCAGATGTCAGGGGATAAAGAATTTTTATCTACCCCGTTATGACCCAAATCCTGACATTTCTGTAGAGGCAATGACTCAGAATAAATATGTTGATAATTTGTAGCATGATCGCTACATTTCCCACAATATGTGAAATTAGAGCTCAGTCACATAGATAAAATTTACCTCTAATCTAGAGTAGAGCTACAGCTGGGAAACAAAAACCCCACAGATACACCCACCAACTGAAAGGATTCAAAGGAGGCTCTCCTACTCTCTGCTAAGTTGTCCTTGTCAGAAGGGCTGGAGCTGGGGCTGGGACCCCCACATACCTCACCCCACCACCACCAGCAGGCATGTTCCTAAGTGGTACAGGGAGTCTCATGTCCCTTGGAAAGACAGGGCAATGATTTTAAAAGTATGTTAGTGCAGAATGGCTGCAAGGTTAACCAGCTCAGGTTTACCAGCTCAGTAAGGGGATGCTGTCTGTTTCCTCTCTGAAGCCTCACAGCACCATGCAGCACGATGTGCTCTGGTGACGCTTAGCACCCCGTACCGCAAATAGCCCAGCGTTAACAGCAGCCGAGGTGGCTTTCCAGGTTCCTGACCCTGTCTCACACACAGCTGAGGCACTGATTTTTCTCACAGGAGTTGTACAGCTGTGACTCCTCCCTGCCTGCAGTCCTCCCTCCTACAAGTGAGTGCTCCACAGAGCACAGTGGGTTTTGGCCCAGATACAACATGGTGGGAGAAGTGACCCAACTGGGTTCATCCTATTTCTACTGTTGCTTTTTTTTTCCTCTTTTCTACTCCTACCCACTTCCTGTGCGCTTGCTCTCAGCTTACTAAACCTTCAGATTGGGTGCACAGTTGCAAAGATCTTCATACGCTGAGAGGATCCATGTTTCTTCACACTCCTCCTACACAACTTCAAAGATGAACTTGTTATGGGGCATTCCAAATAATAAGAAATCCCCACAGTGGCTGTATGGACAGGTTTCTATTTTTGAGTTGTGCCATTGAAATCATCCTAGCAACAGGTCAGCACAAGCAGAGTCGTGCATTTATTGGACTGGTAAGTCAGGCTGCAGTGAAGAGGAAGTCATGCTGTGTGTTTTGCTAATAGCATATTCTGGTTCCCTCCTGAGAGGAAAGTAGGCTGAAAACTCTTCTTTCCAATAAGACCAGCACTAAGACACAGGCACTAAAGGACATGTCTGTATCCCACTTTGGCTTCTCTACATGCCGTTATGGGAAAATCTTTATGTACACAGATGACCCACGCTGCAGTCCAGCATACCTGCACCTCTAAAACACTGATACTTAATTAAACCAAAGATAAGCTGGTAGAGAAAAGTGTGGGTGAAAGAGAAAGAGAAGGCACCATACAGATGTTCGCAGAACAAACAGGTACAGTCAGCAAATGTTTTCTTGTGAATGCCACAGGGAGGAAGTAAAAAAGGCTTTATCGCACTAATGCTGTGGGAAGATCTGTGCGCAGCTGAAACACATCAGGAAAGAGTAAGAGGAAGCTATTGCTGCATTGGTGACTTCTAAGAACTGCCTGGGGTTTTTTTTTTGGCAGTATTAAGCCCCTGTCCATCTCGTTTATTTTATATACACAAGTTTCAAAATGATGATCCTCTGATGAAAGTGGTAGATAATCAACTAGCAGATACCCTGCACAGAACAAGTTACTTGTTCTGCAGTAGTACACAGAGGCAGAGAGAGCATCATCATTTTTCCAGAGAGTCAGTGTGCTTAACTGATACCCTCTAAAGATGACAGACCCTTCTCGTTGCCTTTTCCTTCTGGCTCATTCTTTTCTCCCATTCTTTGATATTTCCACAAAGCCCAATAATGCCCCAGTACCTCCAAAAAGGAATTAGCATCCTCAGCCCACAGCTTGCTTATCTCTGCAGTAAGTCTTTTGGATTTAATCAAAGGTGTGATGAGGGGATGACACTGTAATTCTCAAAAATGCATATGAGGTCATATGTCAGAAGTGTCCCAAGTGACAAAAAGAGGTCATTTTTAGGGAAACTGTCATCACCTTTCATTTTTCTTCCTGAAGAATAGTCTGAATTCCACCATTAAACCCCATCCCATGTCAGGAGAGGTGCTTGTGTGGAATTTGCCCTGATGGTCCAGTCCTGGTACGCAGCCCCATATAGGTGAGGCAGGGAGAAGTGGATTTGACGCTCCTCACTTCAGAGTGTCGACTATTAGCAGCATGTTTCCCTGATCAGACTCTGCTTCACCACAGCATTGGGAATTGTTTTGTGCAGCTCAACATGTCTCTAACTCTACCTGGTAATTGCTGGGGGAGCAAGAAAGTTCCTGTGCTGCACCAATGCCCAATGAAGGTTGTCAACTAGGCAACCTTCTCCCAGCTACTTCCGCAAACACTTGCTTTGGGGCAAGTTATTTTTGTGCCTGGAAGGGGCAGCTGTGCCACGGTGCCATTGATCTGCTTCTCAATGTGGCATCTGTATTGCCAGCCACATTTTGGAGACAACTGCAAGAGAGGACAGAGTCCTGTTTCAGACTCAAAAATCTCTTTTCTGCACCACAAGGAGCTCAGAAAGATACCAGGTTCCCTATGAAGGAAAAATAAGTAGGTGAGAAGAAAAACAATTTCAGATCATTATTCTGTCTCAGCTGTCTCCCTGTTTTACAAATTCTTCTTCTTTAAAATGGGATGCATTCGAATCCAAGCTCTGTTTCTCTGTCTCACAACATAAGGCTCAGGCGAGAGAGAGCAAGTGTCACAGACTAGTTTGATTTTCGTGGAAGCTCATGTCAGACACCTAATACCTGTGTCCAAATTACCCCACCTCATTCTAGTTTGAGGCTGGGACAAGTGAGCTACAACTTGTGCTGTTCAGCAGTTGTAATTCGTCCTGCCTCAAAATTTTATTGCTATTATCCTTCATCAAAATTTTGTTTGAATTGGCCCTGAAAAAAATCCTAACTCTTGTAAATATTTTGACCTGCTGCTGGGCTATAGAAATCTATTCTTAGCAGCAAATGGTGCTATGGCAACTGTCCCTGCAATATGACACAGTAGCAAGAATTCTGTCTTCTTTTAATCCATAACTCCCAAAATACCTTCTGCACATCCCAAGCCACCTGGCTTTCCCCACCCTCTTCAGAGATGGGGAAGCAGCTCCTTCCCAATTTATTTTTCTAGTTCAGTCTGAGGCAAAGCTATCTTAAGCCAATTTAGGTAGATCTGAAATAACATACTCAGTCCCAGCTGTCATAACCTATATTGCAGGATATTCCCCTTGCTTTCCTATGACATTTTCCCAGTTGCTCATATGGTCTCTTTTCCCCTCAGGACTAGCAAAGGTGAGTTGTCAACTTGAAATCTGCTGCTTACACATTGTTTAATCAATATAACATATTATTTATTCAGAGGTTAACATTTCTCCTCCAACAAGACAACCTTGTGTTTTATGAATTAATTTAAGTCCATTGCAATAGCTAGAATTTTGGGAGCCTGTCTGCAGCTTGCTTTGGTTGGGACCTATCAGTGCCTGTGCTGAGAGATGGGCTCTGCCTTAAACAGCTGAAACCCAGCTATCATAAACGTGCTCAGATCTAGCAGTTACACATTCAGATCTGTTAGCAATAGACCTGTAGAGAAATGTGAAATGTTTCAACTCTCCCCATCCACACTAATTATCTACTAATTTCTCAAGTACACTGTGGGCTCATACAAGGCATCCTGCTAGTAATTGGGAGCCACAAGTGCTGTTTGCTTGAGTACCGAGCCACCTACAAGTTTCACAGCATTTGGTGAGTAATTAAGGGATTTGTGTGTTCAGTACATCCCATATGCCATGAATGTCTTCAAGTGGCACTAGAGTGATAGCAACAACACAGCTATTGAAAAGTTCAGTCGATAACAGCTTAATCCATCCCTGATGTAACCCCGCTGGCTTTAGCATGCTGACAACTACCCTGCACGTAGAAAAGTCACACAAAAGGCTGTAGGGTGTAATGTGGTTCTTCCTGTTATCCTACTCGGGCTCTCTTTGTGCTGCTGCCCTGCCAGCACGACACTTGTCTGTGTGTGGCACCAATTTGCTGAGGTGTGGCTGATAATATAATTTACCGCAGGGTCCCACAGGCATTAGAAAAATAAATTCTCATTTCCAGAACGTGGGCATGAATAAAAATACTTGCCCTGATTTCTTTGTCATAATAATCATAATTTATAGTGTAAATTATATTAACCTTCCTCTTATAAAAGGTGTTTTAACCCTTCAGTGAGAAAGGCTGGTGACAGACTAAGTGTATCATACTGCATTTCAAAGTCAAGCAGTGCTCCTCAAATTCTTTCCTCTCCCTTAATTTTATTAATCCCCAAAATATTTTTAAGGTGACTGTCTTCCTTTTTATGAAATACAATTTACTGAGACTTCTTTATCTCATCTAAGCTTTCCTCACTGGAATGTAAATCCTCTAAAACACGTGCTGTTCACATTCTGTGCATTTCTTCCAGATTTCTGGTCATCTTTCCACTCCCGTAGGAGGATGAACCATCAGAATGTTAAAGCTTAGCAGGGAAAAGGGAGGGAAAGGTGAGCAGATCATGGTGCAGAGCCCTCTTCTGCCCCAGCTGCAGGGAGGATGACCTAAGCTTCACACTCAGCCTCTGGAGGGGGGCAGTTTTACCCTTTGTTGGCACCTCTTAATTGGTCTGAACTCAATGCTGGTGCCTCAGGTGAATGCCCCCAGCCATCTGGCTACCAAATCATCTGTGCAGCAAGGAGCCTCTCTGGGAGGACAGAAAGTGATAGCTCATAACCCCAGAGCAAGAATTTGGGCCCTTAGCCCCCAGGGCCAATGGTTCATCTGCCAGGGTCTGGAGCAAGCCTCTTGGCCCAGATGGCTTTAGAGTTAATGTAGCTATACATTCTTCTTTAAAAACAAAAAAACAAAACAAAAAAAACCAAACAACAAAATAGAGAGAAAGCTACTTTCCTGGCAGAAAATGTCCTGCCGATTTAGTGTACCTCAGGCCTGTGTTTTTGGCAAAAACCCCACTGGCAGACTGCAGCCTCCTTGGACATGATATGGACGTTCTGCACTTGTGTCATCGCAGAAGCTCCCTCCCGCTGCGCCTGCATAAATAACCCTCCCTTGTGCGTGTGCACTTACGCAGTCAATCTGAGTTTTCTGAAGTTTCTGGGGGTGCAGGAGCGGGAAGAAGCGTAAAACCCGCCGGGATTAACCCCGTCTGTCTGTGTGCAACTCTGCCTTCGTGTGTTTTCCCAATCTGCTCCTCCTTCCCTGCCTCCTCTCGAGCTCTCTCGTCTTTTCCCCTGCTCACACCCACCGGCAGAGATGAGCTGTCGCAGCAGTGACTAATAGTATCAGCTCGGTGGCAGGACGGCGGCTCCCTCCCCTGCTCAGGCACTTTCTGAGGGAGGCACTCAAAATTGTAGGCTTTTTGAGGTGTTTCTCTTTTTCGGTTGGGCTCATGCATGCCTAGCAGAGACACCAGGAGCTGCCTACCCAGGCACCAGGCGCTGCTGGCCAGCAGCATCATCTGAGCTCACTGCAGCACCCAGGTGTTGATAAATGAGGTGAAAGCCAGGGCAGCAGTCCACATCACCACCTCCCCAGCACTTACATTTAGTCAATCCCTTACGCTTTGCACCCATGTGTTTTACTTGTTACCATCTATCATGCATTTAGCAGGCCTTTTTAACTGGGTAATTATTTTATCCTCATGCTAACCATGTACTCCAGGGCCTGTCATTAGCAGCACCGTGTGCTCAGTTCACGCCACACATCTTCAAGTACTATCTTTGGATGTCTTTGTCATAAAATACCACAGGTGTCTTGTGAAGGCCTCAGACGGTCCTTTGATGGACTCCAGACATCCTCCTCATTGGTCCATTATCTAGTTGATTACCAGTGGCACTCTCCATCACCCTATTACATTAATTGCAGCATTCCAATAATTAGGTTTCCTGTTTTTCAGGTCCGTATGCTATTATTTCAGCCTGCAACTACATATAGACCAGAAATGAGTGCCACCAATTGCCTTCAGTGGGCAAACAGAGCAAAATTTCTGAGACAGCAGGGGAGGACGTTGATGTCTGGGAGGACATCAGGTACTGTGAGGCAGCCCAGACTTGTAACTTCACCTTCCCTGCACAGACTTCTCCACTGAAGAGAAAAATTGACTCTCACTTCCTCTTTAATCTGCAAGTATTGAGTTTTCTCAAACCATTAGCCAACTGCACTGTGAATACCAGCAGCAGTGATTTTATTTCATCTCATCTATTCTCATCTTCAGCATCTTCAGTATTTATCTTCTAAATGCAAGAAGATAGTCTTTCTCACACAAGAGCTCCTGGAAACTTCTTCAGCTCCTTTTTTTCTTTCCTTCTGTAAATATGCCATTCTTAGTCAGTTGCAGTATATGTGTCTTCCCATAGGAATTATTTGCAATATCATTTTATTCCAATGGCAATGCATTTGTATCCTATAAGAACCATTTTCTATAAACACATTTTATTCTGCTGCATTTGCCCCACTGAAAAGTCTGTCTCAGGCTTAGGCATTTTCCTGCCCTGGTGCAAAAATACATGATCTTGTTCAGGTTCTGAAAATACTGAAGCATCTACTTGACACTAAATTAAGACTATTTACTTCCAGACCACCCCCACCAACCCCACCCCGCTACCCCGGCATCCTCACCCTCTCCATTACAAGGCTTCCTACTCCTTGACTGTTTATGCCGATGAAGTTGGTGGAGGAATCCTTTCTGCCAAGCAAAGTCTTACTCATTAAGCAGCAATTTGTTGTTATATTTAGCAACAGTTTCCTCACTGAGCTGACTCTACAGAAAGTATCTGTGGTTTCTGTGGGAGCTTCATGCTTGTTGCTTATGAAATTCTACCTGTTACGCATGTTCTCCACTGAGGACCAATCTGGAGTAGAGATGTTTCCAGTGAAGCTTTTGGGTTTGGGGTATCTGAAATTATTCCAGCTCTGACAAGCAGCACGGTAAGCAGTCTGGGAACTCCTACATGGTTGATGCAAGAAAACATCAGCCCTGAGAGTTGGCAAGTACACTGTAATGGGGGAAAGGGACGTGAGTTCCTTGGGGCACTCACTGGGCACACTGAGGGCAGCGGCATGCAATAGTCTGCACAGGAGTCTGAGAGCTGCAGATATGGCCAGGACCCTCTGAACCTAAGCAGTTTAGCTGGGGTTAATTGTCAATCTGTTCAGAAAAGCCCTTTCTCTGGCCCGGCCTGTGCTGACGTCTCAATGGGATTCTGTGTTTTGGTGTAAGATGGAAGGTGTCAGTCGCTGGAATGGGCTGCACAGGGAAGTGGTGGAGTCGCCATCCCTGACTGTGTTTAAGAGTAGATTGGATGTGATGTTGAGGGACATGGTGTAGGGGAGAACTTGTAGAGTAGGGCTGATGGTTGGACTCGATGCTCCCAACGGTCTCTTCCAACCAAAATGATCCTATGATTCTATGATTCTCTGTGCGCAACACATAATGTGTGTCGCAGGGCTGGGGTTAGCGTGGAGCAGCAGTGGGTGAAGGTGAAGTGGGTGAAGTGGGTGAAGGACTGGTAGAAGAGGCTGTGCTTGGGCATTGAGGTCATTCCTCACAGGAGATGCCAATTTTATAGTTACTTCACAGTCTTTAGAAACACGTACTTATTCAGTGCTAGCAAGACTTTAAAAAACGATTACAGTAACAGTGCCTGCTTTAGTTCTTGCTCTGGGAAAATGAGAGATTGGATGGGTTTTTAGCTTGCATACACTCCCTGTTCTTATCAAACATGCAGTATGTTTTCTACGCCCCATATCTTCTACAGCATTCTTTAGTTCCTTTCAAAATACTCCTCCTGCCGAAGTGCAGAGGGGCAATTCTGATTAATTGTGTCATGATAACATTCCTCAACAGCTACACAAATAGTTCGTCCTTCTCCTTCTCCAACTTTCCCAGCTTAAGTGACATTTGTTTTTATGCATTGCTGGATTTGAGACTGAACTACCACTGAGGGCTCAACTGATACCTAAAGCCACATTTGCACTGTTTTGAGAAACTGGGAGCAACAATTCTGTGTTTCTCCTTTGTTCCACAATAGACAACACTATAAAGGGTGGGGTTGTCACTTTCCCAGGAGATATTGACCATAAACTACTCCTTCTTGCTTGCAATATGAGTCATGTTCTTAAGGAGGCATTTTTTGCCTGGAAAAACATGATAAAGAAAATCTTCCATGTCAGTTAAAAATCTCATGCATTTCTGTTTTCATTAACCAGAGCAACTACTTATCTTTTCCCCGCAGTGCAGTTTGGACACAATGTAGTTACGCCGTTGAGAGAAGACTCAACTGGTGGAATGATAGAAAGGTCGCAGCAGAAAACAGAAAATTACCACAGCTCCTTGGGAACCAGTTACTAAAACTTTTCCTAAAAATAAATAAATAAATAACTCTATACATCAGGACTGAGCATAGAGCGAGTCCATATTTCAAAAAGGCATTAATGTACAGAGTACCACAATCAGCATTTTATTAGTGCATTGCTTTTTAGTATAGCAATTTTACAGTCTAGATGCACTTCAGAAGCAATTATCTCTTGTAATATGAGCTCTGGATATAATGGAGACCGAAAAAAATGTCTCGGTAATTAATGGCAACTTAAAATCTTCTGCATCAGAAGCCCTGTGCCTGCAAGTCTTTTCACATGCAGCTATATCTTTGAAGCTAAAACATTTTTTGTGTTTTCACAGACCACAGTGCAGGTTTGGCAAACAGAGTGCGTGGCTGCCAGCTTCCAGGGCTGAATTCCAGGACCAGACTGGCAGGGGTTGGTGCCTGGGACATCTCCCCTTCCTGAAGCTCAGGTGTTTTGGAGATCCCAGCAATACTCTTCCTTTTCCATTAGAATCTGGATGCTGGCACAAAGCCACTAATGGCTTTATTCCCAGCAGTGTTCTCAACCAGGAAAGCTCTGATACCAAGCCCCCTCCTGAGAACAGAAAGGCACCTAACTTTTTTTTTTGTCAGTGTGACCTTGTTATGGAAACTTTTTCCAACAGAGCTCTAAAACTGCCATATAATTGCATGTTATATATTAATGACCACATAACCACATCCTTTATGTACTTTTTCCTTTAGGGAAGAAGCCCTGCCCATGCTGGGATAGAGGGCTGGTGGGTATAAGTTTCTGTGTTTGTCTGGAGACTCCAATGTGTACAAGCACCCTGATTTAAGGTATGCTTAGCTAGCCCTAGGCCCTTTTTTGTCAGCTAACCTGGTGTCAAGCATCCTAGCTTATTTAAATATGAGAAAAAACTTCTTTACAGTTAGGGTGATGGAACACTGGAACGGGCTGCCCAGGGAGGTTGTGGAGTCTCCTTCTCTGGAGATAATCAAAATATGCCTGGAGGCGTTCCTCTGTGATCTGATCCAGGTGTTCCTGCTCCAGCTGAGGGATTGGACTAGACGATCTTTCAAGGTCCCTTCCAATCCCTCATAGTCTGTGATTCTGTGATAATGAGCTTGTTAATAAGGACTAGGACTTCTTCTGCTGTATCCTCACAGCGTGGAAAGAGTGGCTCTTACACACTGTTACTAACCTTCTAACTTCACAGAGTGGCTGGAAAAACACGGCCTGTTTGGTCATCATGAAAAGATGTCTAGGGAAGCTGAGAGCCAACTCAGATCAGCTAAAATATATTATTTCCTTAATGATCGTGGCTCCACCTGTGCTAAAATGGCTAACTTACTAAGCCTACACAACAGCTTAAGAACACTGAATTATTTTTCTCTCTGGACCACACAAAAGGTACAAACTTTCCTTAGGTGAGGTAGGTGGAGCTCCTAAATTTGCTGGTCACCACTAAGAGCTTGCTAGCTAACAAGTTCATATGTTCCAGTTTGGAAACACCACCCATGTCTACTGCCCAGTACACATCTCCACAAGGGCTCAAAGCCAGAGAGCCTGTTTGTTCATCCCACACAATCCCTAAGCATTCAGTATTTCTTGTTTGCATGGAGTATATCTAGTTGAAACTCGCATGGTAAACCTGGGGGCTGAGAAGAGGCTAATTGAGGGAAGCTTTTCTTACTAGAGCTGTTAATTGGGAATTTATTTTGAAAAAAAAAACCAAACCAAAACAACAACCAGTGCATCAAGTCCCTACTTTTGCAAAAGCACAATGTTATTCTTCAGGCTATTTTATAGCTGAGCACTTTTTGTTAACCAAATTAGTAGTTGCAAGCACAAGGGAGGAATGCAATGGGCCTCTGTTGGAACAGAAATCCACTGGACTTAGAACAATCTGTTTTGAGCTATGAAATTCCTGCAGGGAAGTTGTAAAAGCCACAAAAGGTCTCACAGCTACTTGCTGAGGTAAATACTGGGTCACCGTATATTTAGCAATGATAACACAAACCACAGAAAAATATAGAGTAGGAAGAAAACTTCCTCCGAGTTAAGGTAGTGTGGGAAATAAGAAGGGGTTTGACTAAATGTATTCTGAGTTGCTTCCCTTCATACAGATAAATCAGTGAAAGCTCTGTTGTATTTTCTGTGTTCTAGGAGGTCAGAGTGCTCAGAGAAGGTTATAATTCTCTCATTCAGAGTCTTCCCTCTACAGAGGGAGCTGAAAAACTACTGCAGCGATCACATTGAAAAATTGTACTGTGGGGAGAGAAGAAAATCCCTTGTCTTCTGCCACCTGGTTGGTGGAATAATCTTGTGTGGCTTAGAGTCATCTGCAAGATAACAAGGTAGTACCCTAAAATTAGTTCAGCTGGGCATTTACTACTTCATATTGAAGTGGATCGTACTGTAATGATGCAGTAAAATCAGAACCAACACTTTTTGGGATATTTTCCTAGGGCTTCTTTAATCCACTGTACTGTCTTGCTTTTGCCACAGAGCAAAGAAGGCACTACCTGAGGGCAAATGAACTGCTCTGAATGCTAGGAAATGCTCCCCTGACTGTTTCATACCAAATAGATGCAAATCCTAGGTCACAGAGCAGCTCATGGTTGATATCCCTGTAGATAATTTCTCATGGTGAACAGGTCTCTGAGTCCTTGGGTAGCCAGGGGTCAAAAGCTTCAGGCACCTCCACCGCATGCTTTCAAAACTGGGAATGATTTTTAGATGCTTGCCAGGTTGCTCTCTGGGTGCTTTGGAAAGGATATTTTTTATAAATAAAAATGTATCTGTCACACACAGTGTCTAGACTATCCAGTATTCTAATACCATTACCACGGTGCAGCACTGTAGCAGAGCTCATCTGACAGGTCAGGTGTTCTTTTTTCAGTAAGGCTTTTTCCTGCTGGCATGCAAGACCTCATGAAATCCATCTGGTACTAGCACTGAAGCCAGTACTGACAAGAACATCAGAGGCAAATAATAAATGAGCAGAAACCTACAAACTTTGCTGAGCATCACCATATGAGCAGGAATGACAGGCAGAGCTAACCTAAAACCTCCAGTAGGGAGGTGGCTCACCAAAACCAAAGAACAACCAGTGAGTTCACATGAAATGTCCAGATCTGGTGCATCATGATGCACCTCTTGACACGTGAAGCACTGGCACGTCTCTGTGTCCTGAACAGAGAGGAGGACTGAGCAAAGGTAGGCATTTCCATACTGTGCTGTTTTTTGCCTGGAAAATAGTTCATTTTCTTTATAGTAGCTGGTATAGGGCTATGTTTTGGATTTGGGATGAAAATAGTGTTGATATTACAGAGAAGATTTAGTTACTGCTGAGCAGTGCTTACACAGAGTCAAGACTTTTTCTACTTCTCACCCCATCCCACCAGTGAGCAGGCACAGTCATGCACAGTATATAAAGCGGGGGAAGAAGAAGGAAGGGGTGGGGGGGATGGTTGGAGTGGTGGTGTTTTTCTTCCTGAGTAACCTTTATACCTGATGGGGGGCTTAGCCATCAGCTGGGGTTAAACCATACTCCTGGATGACATATTTCCATTTCTCTTTTAAATACTTGGCCTTTCTTAACAATATGACCTCATTAGAACTGCAATGCTCTAACTTTTCTTAATTTCTCTCAGCTGTTTACCAGCTTCCCTGACTGGAGATTTATATTTCTATGACTCTCCTCATTTCCCCTAATTATTGATGTGTGTGTGTGATGCAGCACTCTGCTACAGAGTGCTCCACACAGCATCCCCATGGGGTTACTTCCCTCAGAAGCTCTAGCATCTTCTCTCACTGCTTTTGGTACTTCAGCTCTATTCTTGTTCAACCTCTTCTGCTGCTTGCTTGCTTGTTAATATTGCCAAGCATGGCAGTGCAGCAGTGAGAGCTCTTTCAGCTCTCACATTCTCAGTTGTGACACTTACTGTTTGAGTTTTAAATACCTGTTGTTGCCTTTATCCCACTGCACTGAGCTTATTAAACTGATCTTCTATCACTGTTGTGTCAAAACATGTCCTGAAACTCATACAATGGAAATCTCTTAGTTCTTTCCTTTCCAAGTAGTTGCTTCTCTTTCTAAATTAATTCATAGGAGCAATATTTCTGATTACTGCATCTGTGTTAACTTCAGCATTCCCCTCTTTTTTTCTGATCCATGACTCTTCTGCACTTCTATACCAAAGGCATACTCTGCAGAAGGCGGGAGGTAATGCTTCCTGTCCTGCCATCCCCTCTCACGCTCAAAACGGCATCTGAAGTCTAACGGTGCCCGCACTCTAACTTTCTGTGCTATTCCCTTAGTCCAGTTTTGTAATTAAACCCTAGTGAGTAGACCTCTCCTTCAAACCCCACTTTGTGTTTTGGGCAAAATGTTGCAGTCCTTGATGATCTTGCACAGTTTGCACCAGTTGTGCAGTTTCATCCAAACAGTGCTAATATAAAAGCATCCATTAAGATCTAGAAGTTGCCTGTTACACAGATCCTCCTCTGAGCACAATGATGACTTGCACAATGGAAGGGAATAAGGGTGAAGAGCCCATCCACCTGGAAGGATCCCTCTCCAGCTGTAGGGTTCTGCTTCAGCCTGGCTATGATGCTCATGCTGGGCACTTCTCAAGTGGCCTCTTAAAGCAGATGTTCTGCTTCATGCATTTTCCTTTCTGTCTGCTGACACATTTCTTTTCCAAGGTGGGCTGATTTCTAGATGCACCATAGATTAAGGAGCTGCTGTATTTAAACATTGACCTTTAGCTTTCCTGCCGCCTCCACCAATGCACAATTTAGTTTCACTTGTAGTGAAATTTGCAGAATTACTCGGGCTAAGAACAGAAAACATTTCCATCACTCATGAATCTAGAAAACAGCTTGATTTATTCAGTTTCACTTGATGTATTTTAATAGGAACAAACCTCACTGCAGCCAATTTGGGGAAAATTTGTCAGCTGCTCTTGTTTGTTTAAAGTTACTCCCCAAGAATCTCTACGACTTTGAATTAGATGTGTTTGCTGAGGTTCACGTTGTTTCACCTCATGTTATGAAAAGTATAAATGTTAAGACTGTTACAGCTGAATGTTTTGACCTAATTTTCTGTGGTTTACATGAAAAGACATATTTAGGCTTTAAGTAGGTATGTTTAATCTATGTTACATACTATACCCCAAAGAGAGTAAATTAGAGGTGAGATTAACAATTGACTAATTAGAATAAAGCTCCAGAGTCTAAGCAGTACTTTAGTGATTTGACTTTTCTACTCTGAGAATCTGGGTATGAATGATAACTAGAGCTTCAGCCCTGACTGTAATAATCCTTATTAATAGATGACTGCACAAATCTCTAGGATGTGACAGCACTGTAAGTCACTAATGCCTTGTGAACCAGTGCGATGAGTTTATCGGCTTCACTAACTTGAAGCCCTGTTGTTTGCTATTTGACAATCCTTTCCTCCAAACACCCATCTTTCTGCATCAGAGAAAGTTTGGGATCTCAGTTGTTCATCTGCAGAGTGATGCTTGAGTGGTGCTGTCATGTCACTGCCATTCATTCCTCCCTCACTGTAGGGGTTTCAATTTGGGAGTCCTTGAGCACAAGCCACAGCAAGCCTTGGGGAAGCAACACCATGGAAAAAGGCATAGCAATAAACAAAAGATACTACTCCAGAGCAACCCATGGGTTAAATCAGCTTTAACAAATGCACCCAGAGAAGAATGTAATTAATTCCTAAATCTTGAATCTGAATAATATGTCAATACATTAGACAAGGCACAAACAAGTAAGTCACTTAGATCTGCCTGCTGAATTCTCCAGCATTATTTCTGTGGCAAAGCAGTCCAGATAGGACTGTTCTGCAGATCTTATGAGCTGCTCGGATACCTGTAATTTTTACATTTGTTAACATTTTGGTGCCTTCTTCCATACAAGATTAACCCTAAAATGATTCATTCTCTGAATTATTTATAGTATTTAATGGTTGTTTCTTCATGGACTCCTGAAAAATAAGGATGAGCTATCATATTTAAGTAAAAAATTATATCCAGGTATCATCTGTCAAATTTGTCACAGTTCTGCAATGCTTTTCATCTTGCAGATCAAATCCCTATGGCTGGATGTGACTTTTACCCCACCTTTTTTTAAGCAAGTCTGTAACTGACATCACACATTGTCCTTCTCCACTCTATATGCATAGTGGATACATAAATCTTGATGATGCAGGAGGATTTCTTTTCATATTAGAGCAAACTAAAAGCTGTCTCCCTTCCCACTAGATACACAGCTATGCCACAAATGTCCACACTTTTGTGTCCCGTGGGACTAGTGCTTGCAATGCCTTGCACTGGAAATGAGCCCATGGTCACTGGATGGTGCGCTCTGCAGCACCCTCCATTTTCAGCAGTTGGGAGCAGCGTAGGAATACCAGCCTAGTGCTCTAATTTCTCATTTTGCTTAAAACTAAAGCCCAAGACTAGGCTTCCAAGGCCCACGTGGTCTGGCTTGAGGTGTTGGAGGGGCTGAAATTGACAAACCATTATCCTGGGCTTAGGTAACAACCCTCTCTTGCTGCCTCCTCTGCAGGCAGGCCTTGTTCTTTCATGGAAGCGTATTCCCATAAAACAGCTTCTGACTCCCACTTGCCCAGGAGAGCCAAACTAATTGAGTAGTCTGACGGTAACTTGCCTGGTTGTGAGACAGAGTTGCCATCCTGGGATTTGCCACTCGATGGACCTGGCTGTGGCTGCAGGTCCCCATGCACCAGGAGAGGACAGGAACATGAGTGCTTCCAGATCTTTTCCCCATGTTGCTTCCCGTGAGGTTTCTGTCAAATGCATCCCTCCTCTTAGGTATGTCTGTCGTACTTTTATAGGAGTTGGATTTTTTCTGGCTATGCATTAGCTGGCTAACTCTGTGTGAAACTTCAAAACCAACTGGCAGACTATAAATGCCGTTCACATATAAATAAATAAATCAAACTTGTCTTTGTTGCTACTTCAGCAGAGCTCTGGGACCGTATTAGCCTGGGTGAAGCATGAAAGAGCAAACAATAAAGGTGAAAAGCAAGCCGATGTATGTAGGTGGCTAAATGGAATTAAACATGTGATTATGTGACAGGGGGTATGGGTATGAATCACAAACCATGCTGCCATTTTTAAAATGAGTACTGCAGTGAAATAGACCACGCTATCATTTTAAATGACATAAATGGGGCTTAACCTTGTTTCTTTCTATCAATCTTGATTGATTATAACTTTTTAAAGAAGTATTTAATTGTTAGGAATGCATTTTGCTCTGTTTTTCAGAGCACGCTGCTGATGAAGTGTCTGATGAGTCACCTAATTGAACAGGGATGTGTGTCATTATATAAGGAGAAAAACAGATTAAAAGTACCACCCATATGCCTCTGTGTATTCTGATTTTAATTGCAGTAAATATATTTCAGAAAAAAAACTTTTTATTAATAAAAAATAAATAGGTTGAAAATTGGTCTAGGTTGGAAGATTAGGGACAATAGTTTAAAAATAAACAAGCAAAAAACACAGAAAAAGCATTTAAAACATTCTTGCATCTACTGATCCACTGAAAATTTCAGTGTCTTCTGGTATTTCTGGTATGAGAAAGAAGAAAAATTCTCCTCTTTTCTCAGCCACTAAGGAATCTGGTATTTCCATAACACCCACTAAAAAGAAGATGCTTGGAGAGCAAGTGATGTTTCCAGTACAAGTTCCAGACAGTAAAGCAGTGGGTGGTTTAGAAAATGTGGACTGTAGCCCTAAGGTGAAGATGGAGGCTGTGCAATCGCTTGCGTTATGTGACTGGGTGTGCACACACCATGGGGCTGGTGCTAAAGGCAGTGGCAAACAACAACCCATTATCCTCCCGGTAAATCCCTGCCTTATAATGATGTCAGAGCCATTAAAGGTAATGAGCTGCTCATATCTCATGAAGCACGTAAAATCCCTTATGCAGCATTTCCTGGTGAGGCAGCAGGGGCAAAAAAAGTTCTTTCCACATACAGGGACAGTGAGCACAGTGGCACAGGTCCCTGGAGCAGGGTCTCAGCCTGGACTGCCACCTTCTCCAGGCACGCCATCGCCTGGTAGGAAGATCACCAGTGCCACTGAGGTTAATGATTTCTTCCTACAAAGACAAAGTTGTCCCTGCAGAAAGCTCAGCCTGGCATCACTTTCTGTGCTGGACGCCCTGACATTGCCCAGCACAGTGCCTGACTGCTGCAGATGGAGAGCATCCAAAAGTTTCAGACAGACTGTCTGTATGGCTCATCTTGGAGCTAGCTCCATATATGGTGGTTTCAGACCACTACTCATGGTAACCTTCTTAACCAGACCTCATGTTGACTCCTGGCCCTCAGGATAAAAGACTGTGTGAAAAAATGCAAGGTTTAGCCCACAATTAATTACCCCCGCTGCCCAATTCCCAAGCTAGCAGTAGCCACTTTTGCAGGCTTTTGAGGCTGCTTTACATCCCAACAGGCACTTAGAAGCCCCATCATGTCTTTTCAGGACCCAGTTGGGAGCCAACTAAATGAGTTGTGGCACGATGCCTGCCAGTGGACTGTGTGTCAGACAGGGCAAGCAGGCAGGGGACAGATGAAGGTGAGCAGGCAGGCACAGGTTAGCAGGAAAGGAGAGGTTTCTGTTTGTCAGTCTCTATCCCTGTGTCCTCTGCCCAGGCTCTCAGCTCTGGAGGAGACTCTCCTGGTCCCCCAGCGTCAGCAGGTGCTCTGTGGGTGATAGGTGCTTCCCTCACATGGTGGCACAGACCACAATCCCCCCAGCCTCGGGAAACATCTACATGGTGAAAGGCCAGAGGAGACAAGAGCAAATGGTGGACCGGGCTGGTGTGTTGGTTTAATTTTCTGTCTCCTATGTCTGTGTCTCAGGACTTTACTTTCCTTCTGATGAGGGACCCAGGCCTGCCCCTCCTCCCAACACCCTTTCCCCCGTAGGAATAAATCTCCCAGAGACCTTCTGCTTGCCAGGCTTCAGGGGAAAATGGACCCAGTCTAATACAGCTCAGACTGCTGTAGACCACTTTTCTATTAATAGATCTTCAGTTGCTCCATGACTTACAGCACCTTGTACTTCTCAGTAAGTTATATTTATGTGGTACTTACATGACACAGCAAGTTCGTAAAAAGCTACGGCCGCGTAAACAGAGTCTGTGGGGTTCAACCAGTTGAATTCAACCAAGCTCCTCCATCTGCTTTCAAACCGGACCGGGCTTGCTTACACAGGCTATTGCGATGTGCCGTGAAGAAAAACTTACCTTCAAGTGTTTTACATCTCATAAACCGATCAGGAGAACATACAGGCATTCCCGGGCACAGCTACACCTGCAGCTTGATTTATACTCACAGAGGTATCGGGCCACTCGCAAGAAGCGCTCAGAAAAGACATGAGCTGCAAGCTGTACCGAAAAAAACACAGGAGCACGAGGTCTTTCGCCCTGGAACACTTGCAGTGCAGACACAGGCAGCAGCACCCAGGCTCGGCACAGCTCTCGCAGGGCTTGGCTTTTGTATTAGCTGGGTTTAACGTACAAATATCAGAATCTTACTTTTACATTAGCAACAAACAGTTGCTTGTTTTAGAACAAGCCTAGGTGGATCGGTTAATTAAAAATAATAACAGCTTGCCAGCTGCTAATTAGGAAATTAATTAGTCACACAGTAAAGCGTCATTTCGCCATGCGAAGGAGCTGACTTCGAGTTGTCTCGGAGGGGACTGGCCTTCTGCCAGCACCAGTAAGTATATGCACAGAAAAATAAACTCTGATTATTGATGAGTACTTTCCTTTGAATAAGAGGAGGCCTGTACCATCAACGAAATAATGAACTGCAGCCTTTTCATAAAAGAAATCTATCCTCCCTCTTTTGTCAGAAGAAATCTTCTGTGAGCTCATAATGATCAATATGAGAAAGGAAACGCACAAGAATAAAATTCTTCAAGGTAAGGAAAGTTAGTCCTTTGTTCATGTAAGTTGTTGGTTTAATCCACTTGGTACTCTGGTGTAATAAATAGTTGCACAAAAGCACTGCTCTTTAAGTGGTTAATAATAAAACACTTAAATGGAAGGCTCTATCAGTAACTTTCCACTTGTATCATCCCAAAAGCAATCTACATTTAACAAAAATGTCAACACCCTCAAAGGCTCCTTCTTCGCTGTTCTCCAGCTCCCAAAAAACCCACATTCTTCGTGTCATAACAGGGAAAGCAACCAATGTGCTTGTGAGTAAGTTAAAAAGTGTGTCTGAAGATGTTCAAAGGCAGGAACAAACTGTCTCAATGTCAGTACAATTTTAGGCAGCCTCAGGTTAATTCCCTTTGCTAAGATCCAACATGACTTCACAAAATCCCATGTTACTGGAAAGGAAACAACTCTGAGTAGCTGTGAAGTGCAAGACACCAAGTACAGCCTGTATGTGACTATTATAACATTAGGAACACAAATGCAGTGGCCACAAATACAAAGCCCCCAAAATCAGACACCCTTACAATGCCAGGGCTGAAATTATGTGAGATTTGTGGGATCTCCATGGGATAAAAGATGGCCTCCAGAATCCAGCTAGGCCAACGTAAGACTCATCTGCACCAGAATCTCACCACCAGAAGGGAGGTGAAGCTCTGTCACTATAAGCACTGTGTGGTGCTGGACACCAGAAAAGGCAGCAAACATACACACACATGTGCAAGTGAGTACCTTAGGGCAGCTGCTGTGCCCACCAGGGTACCTGTGATTGCCTCCAGTGTGAAATACCACAACTTCCTCACTGCGCAGAGTAAACCTGGCTTAACAGGGATGGCAGGAGGGAAATCACATCTGATTAAAATGGTGGAGGATGGCATTTAGGTGGGCAGAATGTAATCCTTCAGCCTGGCATTACACATAAAAGTGACGGTTCATTCTCTGCCTTCACAGAAAGTCTCAAGGGAGAGTGAAGTGGCCAGTGTCTCCCATGCCACCCCCTCAGATGAAAGCCTGTGCTGCAGAGTTCCGTGGTGGGCTCAGAGCCATGGCTGAATGGGAGAGAAATACACAATTTACCACACCCTCAGAACTGTTTTTAAAGCATGCAGTGATTAACAACACAAACAGTCCTGGCTTTGGATGGCACATACCAAGAGAGACAGGCATCCAGATAGGTCTTTCTTAGAACTTTCCACAAATCTACTTAAAAGTCATGTTTAACAAATTGAAGGCCTTACAGAAAAACACAATTACCACAATGATTCCAGGCTTGGAAGAAGAGTGTTGCTTCTTTAATCAAACTTAAGAACATAATCTGGCAAAAAGCTTCAAAGAACATCCATATCCTACTGATGCTGCAGGGACTCAAAACCTGCAGCTGTCAGGGCACACAGTATTAGTCTTACCAGCACTAGCACACCTGGCATTGGTGTATTCCTGTGCTTTGAAGATGCAAGCACCAGCCAATGCCACCTGCCCTTCTCCTCTACTCCAGGCATACTGCTGAGAGAAGTGGCAAGGGACTACCAAGTATTTTAGTCATTAGGACAACAACAGAAAATGTTACATCATGGCATGTCAAGTGGAGGAGGATCAGAGGATGTATCCTGTAATTTTAACAGAAGAGAGATACTGTCAAGCAAAATAAAATGAATGCACTCAATGAATTGTGCTTTGTGTGATATCTTAGGGCAATCACTGGATGAAGACATACACACAGACATTACTGCAGCTGAAAGGAAATGTTTCATTTTCAAGTTGTTACCCAATTTGTTTACTAGGAGACAGGCTGACCCCATGCCCTTTACTTGAGACAACCTCTCTTTGATCCTCTGGTAGAAGAACAAGAGAGCCTGTATTAAAAATAACAGGCGATCAAATTTCCAGCTACCACAAGCCAGAAGCAACAGTAGTGAGTGAATCGAGGAAGAGGAAGAGAGATAAAGCCATGATAGGTGCAGGTTTGCACCAGTCCGACACATTCCTGCCCTCCAAGGCACATCCCTCCTCACAGTGGCAGGCAGAGCAGCCTGCTGCCAGCAGCTTGTTTTAAGATGAGCAATTCTCTGTCTCTGGTGCAATAGAAGTTCAGGTCATCGTACCAATAAGTGGGATGGCAGCGGGTGCTTGGTGTGCCAGGCAGGCCACGGGGCGAACACGGCTGTCAGGATGGCCGGGCAGCAATCCCAATCCCTTTGTGCCAGCTTTGCAAGGCAGACACTGCCCAAACCAACGTATATTGACAAGGTGATGGGAGGCAGCATGTTTGAAAGGTGGCAATGGAAGATCAAAACAAGGAAATGTGAAGTAATAGCAGTCTCAAGGGTGAGAGGATTACAAGATTGCTTGTTCTAACTGTTTTTTACTGTCTCCATTATGACTGAGTCCTGAGAGGTTGTACAACAGAACTCAGAGAGGTTTGTTCCTTGAATGGGCCTCCTCCTTCTTGTGTCTTCACAAGTACGTGTGACTTTTGGATGGCATGCCAATTCTGGGTGGGAAAAACTGGTAGTAAGGATCTTCTGAAATCCTTGCCACGGTAGGGAGAGAAGTTGTGTTGGCCTTACTAATTCTGTCAGGCTCCCTTGGCACCTTATGAAGGTAAAGTATTTAAAATACTTAGTTTATATCCTATCCTCATTTGAATTCCAGGTAAAGCTGTCTTTGGATCATGACTTTGCAGCATTTTATATACCTGTGACCTCTCTGCCTAGAACCAAGAGGAAAAAGAAAAGTCCAGTGTAGTCTGGGGTGAAGCCTTGGTATCAGGCTGTGGAGGACACAGGCAATGTTTTTCTGTTGATAGCCCTTTGCTATCACTTGAAGGTTACAGTCTCTTAACAAATACTTCTTTAACCGTGTAGCTCTCCAATTCTGTCCCCAACACAAGGCAGCGCCAACTCAAACCACTGCCCAAGTTGGACAAGAAAGGCATCCCAGGGCAGAGATGTGGAGTCTGTAATGAGACTCCAGCAGTGCTGTGGGGAGAATACATGCCATGGTTTCATCCTTTGTTGCTCCAAACCAGTCCCCCACACTGTCAGGACTCAGGACCGCTGCTGTACAGGATTAGTAAGGAGGTGGCTAATCATTACATGCTGCTGGCTGGGACGAAGACACGGAGAGTCTTGCAGACAGAGTAAGCCTGGACATGAGGAAAGGAAACATTTTAGATGTTGAAAGCATTGTACACCTTGCACCAATGTTCAGGTAAGATGGTTGATTCTCATCATCCAGCAGAAACAAGGGAAAGCTGTGTATTTTACAGGAGTACCACAAGGTCCCTTTTCTCACCTGGTAGATCACCCCTGTGCAGAGCTGCCAGTCATAGTGCGTATCATACACCCAAGCACAGATACCTCAAATAACTCTGAATAAAGCCAGATCCACACTGCCAGTGAGGCACTATGGGCACAGATGTCCTATTTCCCAGTTGCACAGCACTGGGCACGAGGCCATGCTGGAGCCCTGCATGTTCCCAGCCACATGACGTGCAGAACTTCGTCAGCTGCCTGGGAAAAACCTGAGACAAGGACCCTACAGACCTTTAAGCAGGGTTGAGCTCTCTTCCAGCAGGGTTATCTGAGGCTACCCAGCTATTTTGCTCGCCAAGAAGATAGCTCCTAACGTATTTCTGAATATGCAGTATCTGAGATGATAACCAGGTGATAGCTTGTCCAGATACTTTTCTCCTTTTGTGATAAAGCATTTGAATGCTTTATAGTTCATCTGATTTTGTTCAATTAATTCTTAGGCACAACTGGCTGAGCTTTTTCAGGTAGCAAGATCAATTGCACTGAGTAATGTATGTCAGTTCTTGCAATCATTCCTTGTCTTTTTAAAATGGAACAAACTTCCCTGTGCAACAAACATGCCCAACATATTTCATCCACTTGAAGCAACACAGATATGGGACTCAACAACTCAGCTCCTGACTCATGTCCTTGTGTCTCCTTCACCTCATCCAAACCGTAATTTCAATCAGTCCCCAAATATGTTTCATGTTCTCAAAGATCAAAAAAATCTTCTGGGGTCTGTGTGCTGTCATACAAAGAAAAGACAACCATGTTTTGCTGGCATGCTTTCTGTGAGCCATGGGGAGGCACAGACTACCTGGGTCAACCTTTCAGCCATGGTTAGGGAGCCAAGGAGAATATTCTGTGCATGTTTGGGGTATGTTTTCTGCAGACAGCACAGGGTTGGGCATTAATACTGGGGAGAAAATAGATGGCTTCAACAGTTACATAAATAACTCCTTTTTTTGGCTGAGAGTGAATTAGGAGTATTCCCAAAAACCTCTCAGAAAATGTGTTTTAGGTGTCCTCCATCCTACCATTCTACCTAAGTCTACAAAGTCCTAGAATAATCTCCACTATGTGCCACCTCTCTCCTCCCTTTCCTCCACTGCACCCCAAAAAGGACATTCAGGCCAAATGGGAGCATTGGTTTGTCCAATGAAGATATTTCTTCAGCTACACTTTTTTTTCCATTGAAATTACCATCCCTATCTTGACCTTAAACATGGTTTCAACCAACTTTAAATGGCATGTTGATCTTTTGTTTTCCCTGTAGGAAAATTAATTTTCCCCTAAACCATAGGCTAGATAAAGACAAGTTTATTCCAATATGCTTCTAATGTCTTTTGCTCAGCTTGATAGAAGATTATGCTGAGTAAGGAATTCCTGCTTATGCAAGCTCTCCTACCACACAGGAACCCAAGGTAATTGCCTCATCACTCTCTTTCTAATAAAGAAATCACAGCAGAAGAAGAACATCTCCCACATATTAAAAATAAATTTGAAAAAAGAAAAATAATATGTGGTAGAACTGAGAGAGATAGACAGGATCTTCTCAGACACGCAACAGCTTCAAGAGCCCCAGACCCCAGCTTCAGTGGAGACGTGGGCAGAGCCTGTCCACAGCAGAACAGCACATGCAGCCTGTGGGGAAAGCACAGGACAGAAGCTGGTGACGACTGACACCGAAAAAAAGGTTTCTGCTCTGTCTGAAGGCTGGTATCTATGGCATAGGTTCACTGCCTTCAAGTCTGAGCAGGAGCTGGGTACGCTTTCAAGAGAAGCATATGGGCAAACTGACCCTGAACCATGCAAGACCACCGTGAGGAAGCAGAATAACAGTAGTGGGTGTCCTCTCTGCTGCGGGGGACAGAGGCACTCACCTGCCACCCTGGCCTGTTTTTTACAGAAGTTTGCCGCTTGCTGAGATCCCGGCTCCGGGAGGTTGTGGGGAGACGCTGAGAATTGTCTGACCCTCTGACTAGTACCTCATGATGTTCCTACATGTGGGCAACAGTGATACTTGATGGGGCAACCTGGAGAGTATCAAAGGTAACTACAGAGCTCTGGGGGTGACAATCAGGGATGTGGGGACCCAGGTGATGTTCTCAGTCCTGTCAGAGAGGGGAAAGGGTGTGAGGAGGACAAGGGCAGTGGTACTGCCTGTCAACAACCATTTGCAGAGCTGGTGTCAGCAACAGGGTTTGGTTTTGGACCATGGGATCCTGTTTGGAGGTCAGCTTCTGCTTGTGAGAGAAGTTGGGAAAATGCATCTTTGCCAGTAGGATGGCTGCCTGAGTAAGGAGAAAAAAATACAAATAAAATCTTTGGTAAAAGGCATAAACAGCTATTTAAATTAACACATATTATTTGTGAGAAAGAAGAGATTAATTCTTTTTTGCAGAACAATGGCTGAATGCTAAACTAAACAGCATGAAAAACAAAGTCCCTGGGTATTATATCTGCTGGAAGCTTCAGATATAGCACTGGCACATGTAGACTGTGGTGTGACTGGGAGGACTGACACGATCTGGTGTTTTAAAAGCCAGATTCAGAGGACCAGAGGAAAAGTTGTCCCCAGTTCCTATTCAGAGGTTTGTAGCCCCTGGTGCATGCCTATAGGATGGGTCACCCCTGCCTGGGGCAGAAACCTTCTCTCCAGGCATAGGACATCTCACTGCCTGAGCAACAGGTGCCTGTGGCCACCTGAGTTTTCCTCTGTGTCCTCCTCCTCCTTCACTGCCTAGGTCCTGCACCAAGGGCTTCCAACTTGCCCAAAAGAACAAACAGGAGCAGGCAGATGAATGTACCCTCCATGGGGCATGTTTGCAGGGTGGCACCTGCATCCAAATGCCTCAGCCCTTGGCATCTTGACAAGCAAGGAATAAAATCTCTGCATGTGTGACAGCTACAAACAGCCGCTCTGCCTATTGATGAAGGGGGCTGGCACCTGGACTCACTGGCATCACTCATACATCCAGCACACTGCAGCAGCATGGTGGCTTGGGGCCAGCGTGCTCCAGGAGCTACCAGCCATGTCAGCTGGCATCCTTCTTGCAGTGTGGCACATTTCCAGAGCACCACCACAGCTAAAGTGACTGAGTCCTTAATAATGAAGGCAATGGCTGGTGCACACAATGCTCTTTCTGAGGGGTCAGTGCCAAGCAAGGGGACTTGCAAATTAATACCTTTGGAAAAACACCAGTTGCTGTGCTTGGTGGTCTCCAGCCATTGTGGGGTCCTCACCTGGCATCTTGATTCCTGGCATCTGCTCCTTCCTGCTTTTCTAACATGAATACATTTACAGCTTTACATAAGAGAAGTAAAATTAAAAAAAAAAAAATGAAAAAGAAGGAGTTTGTATGGAAAATCATTGTTTGCTGAAATTCTGGTCTAACAATAAAAGAGAAAAGATAATGTCACAACCGATATCTAGTATTTTGCATAATACTAATAACACAGCACAATCCAAGTAATGCTATTATTACTACCACATGTGACTAATTAGACAGGTAAAAATAGCTATTCTCATCTGTAGAATACATTTAGCTCCCTAAAATACACCTTTTATTTAAGACTTTTTTTAATTTTGACTGTTGAACTGTTGAGGAAGAGTTTGACAGCTAAGAGGATCATCCTGTGAGTGAAGACGGGGTAATTTTTGCAGAGCTGTAGGTATGACAGAGAATCATTGAATCATAGAATGGTTTATTGGAAGGGACCTTAAAGATCATTGAGTTCCAACACCACCCTATGGGCAGGGACACCTCCCACTACAGCAGGTTGCTCAAAGCCCCATCCGGCCTGGCCTTGAACTCTTCCAGGGATGGAGAAGCCACAGCTTCCCCTGGCAACCTGTTCCAGTGCCTCACCACCCTCACAGGAAAGAATTTCTTTCTGGTATCTAACCTAAATCTCCTCTCTTTCAGTTTAAAGCCATTACCCCTTGTCCTGTCACTACACTTCCTGACAAAGAGTCCCTCTCCAGCTCTCCTGTAGGCTCTCTTCAGATACTGGAAGGCTGCTATAATGTCACCCTGGAGCCTTCTCTTCTCCAGGCTGAACAAGCCCAGCTCCCTCAGCCTTGTCTTCATAAGAGAGGTGCTCCATCCCTCGGATCATCTTTGTGGCCCTCCGCTGGACCTGTTCCAACAGTTCCGTGTCCTTTCTATGTTGAGGGCTCCAGAGCTGGACACAGTACTCCAGGTTGGGTCTCACGAGAGCAGAATAGGGATAGAATCACCTCTCACAATCTGCTGGCCTCGCTTCTTTTGATGTAGCCCAGGATGCAGAATGTACTCTGCAGCTTGAGTCCCCAAACTGTGTGTGTCCAGTGCCTAGGGGACCAAGCACTTCTGGCTTAACCCAGAATACAAATACGGAGTCACTAAGCTTCACAAGAAGCTGCAAGAGGCTCTCAGGTGCAACAGCCTCAGGGCCACCATGGCACAAGGGCACTGTACAAACAGGCAGTGACACCAACACCAAAAGCAACGGGCTCAGAGGTTAATCTTTAATAGTGGGAGCCATCTCTTTTGTTGCACCTCAGCTTGTGGTGTCTCCCAGGGCAGGCCAGAAAACCCCTGCTTGCTCCCGCTTATTTTGGGAAGTATGAAAAGAGAGGGTCAATCCCAGAGGGAAGAAAGTCTCCGCAGGTGTGGACTGAAAGGGCACAATTAATTTCAACAGAACTACGCGTGTTTGTACCAGCAGACTGGTCCTCTCATTGTCTCGTCCAGTTTAGCCCTGCAGGGCTGAGGTTGTTAGCAGTGTTGTTGAAATGTCTGGTATCAGACAGAAAAAAGCGTGCGCAGTTTTAAATCCGTGTATATACGCCCAGAAAGTGATGTCCGGGTGGAGGGGAGGTGGAAAAGAAAGAGACCAAACAAAAGCTCCCAGGCTTCAAGTCCCCTTGCCTTTTCCACTGACTTTTACTGACAGCCTTTTCCTGATGCCTTTTGTTGTTTTTTTTTCCTTTTAAAGTGACAGTAGATTTATTACGGCCGCCGCTACAGCAGGCAATTGATATGCTACACACGCCGGGGAACAGGCGAGCGGTGGGTGACAAAACTGCAGCGCTGTGCATAATTGTGGCCTGGAGCAGCGCCTGCTGCGGGAGAGCTGCTGTGGGTCTGAGAACACCCTGCTCCTTCCCCTCTCTCCTCCAGACACCTTCCAGCCCTGCCATTCTGGGGGTGCTCCAGGATTCCGCTAAAACCTCATCAAAGCTCTGCCTAAAAAAAGTGACTTTCACATCATATCTGTCACAATACCAAAAAAAACCAAAACTGAAAAGCCTCCAAAACCATGCGCCAACAGGAGCAATTATTTCCTTGGTGCACAGAGGTAATTATTAATGACTCAAACCCACTCCACGCTCTGGGGAGGCTGAGCACTGGATATTGATTTCTGCTCCTTTCTGCAGCAGGTTGGAACTCTTTCCCACTGCATCCCCTAGTTTTATTCAGTGGACTTATTCACATGCTGTGACAGAGTGAAAAAATCAATAAGGAGGTGTTTTGTTGGTTTTTTTCCCCATCCTTTTGCAGATTTGTTTTTCAAGTGCAGGTTAAAGTTATCTTGCCCCAAAAGCACCACGCGCTGCTATTGGCTGACTCAGACATCACTGACAGCAGCCGCCGTCAGAAAGTTTGCCTCAGTTCTGTTCCTTCAGATTTAACATTTTCGTCAAAGGCATTCAGTGTAATAAACTACAGCAATTTAGTACAAGAAATAGGAGCCTGTTTTCTGTATTTTATGAGCCTGCAATACCACCTTCCATCTCCCTCTCCTTTCAGTGTATGAAGATCATTATCGTGAATGAGAGGCAGCGAAAGGTCATCTAATATTTAACTTTACGTGCCAGTCTCTTCCTCTATGAGGGTAAAGTTTATTCACCAGAAGTGCCATGCTGAGTCTGCTATATTTATTTGCATCAAAAGGCACCCGGGTCAGGAAGGGTGACCAGCACCTGGACTGCTGCCTCTTTGGCTACTTGTTTTTCCAGTGAGGGTGAAGCGTTGGGAGGTCTGAAGGACATGTTGCAGGGTCAGGAGCCAGCCATTTGTTACCCTTTCTTAATTTTCCCACAATCCTGTGCAAAGTAATAGGACTGATTTTCACTGGGCATAGGGAAAAAAAGGAAGGACCACCTGAGGCTTGCCTGCACAAACCTTTTTGCACCTGCTGAGCTAAGATGACAGATTTCAGCTTTATGCAGTACTTTTCTTTTGCAGTCTTTATGAAATGATAATAACTTCAGTGCAATGGCTCTAAAGGTGAAAAGTAGGCAGCCACCACGTACTCAATAGTGTTTACAGTTGGTAGGGTAATACAGACTGTTTCACTGAATGGGGGAAAAGTTGGCTGAAAAGCAGCATCCTTTTGTAACACAGTCAAAAATTACTGGCCTTTATAACCACTTTTGTTGCTGCCATGGGCTTCTTTCCTCAGTGCTGCTGAGCTCACACATTCAGGGCTACCTGCTCCCTGGCAGTGCTGTGTGTCCACAGGAGAGAGCCTAAGCAAGACCTCCAGCCCCACGGGCAGCCTATTGTCCAGAGCCAAAGAAAAAGTGAGCCTTTTTCTGTTTCTTACCCCAAATCCTGCAACAATGAATGAACTGCAATTACGTTCTTTATAATGCTTAGGAAGGTCTGGATTGCTCTCTGGCCTTGGACCTGGAGATGAAGGGAGTGCATTCTCCACCCCATGGAGGGTCTCTGGTGTTGGCCCCTGAAGCTCTGCTCTGTGGGCTGCCAGCTGTGCCAGCACCCAGTGCTCCTCAGCTGGCATGCCTGCCTGGGAAAAACTGAGCACTTTTAAGACACAGCCTGTTCCTTTGTGTTTCCATCATGCTGAATACAACCTCCTCCTGCCTTCGGCACAGGTACAGCTTGGTCCTCAGCAGTGCCGAGAGTCCCCCATTCTACAAATCCTCTGTTGCTGCAGCCACCTTGACGAGTTCTCTTGAGACAAATTTTCTGAAAACAGCTATTTCTGTACCCACGCAGCTTTGGGACCCCGCTTAGCTAGCTCCCATTTGTACCAAACCCTGCCTCTGGCTGAGTACCTCTGTAAGCCCCATCCTGTGACACTTTTCGTTGCAACCACTGCTACCCTGGAACTTTCAGCACAGCTTGCTGTCAAGCAGAAAGAGGACACACGCATTCCTGGGTCCAGAAACATCTCTGGCAGATTCAGCAATGCCAGGTTGCAATGCCCGTAATGCCAGTAACGCTAGCAATGCCAGCATTCCTCTCTCTGGGACAGCTGCAGTATGTCATGTCAGTGCCACCTCCACTGCCCTGCTCTGCAGAGGAAGGTCCCTACTAAATGCTACAGAGTGATCCCAAAGCCTACAAAAGCATGAATGTCAGTGAAATCCTACAGAACTTCCCTATGTATATAGTTTCTGGTGTGGTTGAAATGTCTCAGTACGGCCCCCAAACTTGAGGATAGATAACATCATATACACTGTGATGTGTGGTAGCTTTATTTCTGGTGGCTTTAATCACCACTGCTTTAAATACATTGAGCAGCATATAAGGATAATGCTCGTAAGCAAGTACAGTCCTCTGTGCCTGAGAATACATTTGCCTCACTACACATCCTAATTGGGTGTCCTTTAACGACGGTGACGCTGTGGTGGAAAAGGTCAGCAAATAACTGCACAGCTCAGAAAATTCACACATCATAATCCCAGTCCTTCAGTTTCCCTCTTCCCATGCTGTGCACTGTTCGTCCCCAGACGGGAGCATGTTACAGCTCTCCACCTCCTGTTCTCTTCCTGCTGTTCTCAAATAAGAGCAAAACAGCCTGCCTCTTGCTTAATCGGGCTTGGCTCCTGTGACGCTGAGCATGTCACATTTTGTCAGAGAGCTCAGAGTTATTGACATTCATTTTATAAGGAAGAAGCCTTTGAAACAAAATCAATGTATTGCTCATGCAAGAAGCAGTAAAGCAGTTTTGGACAGCATCGTGGCTTTGTCTGCAGCCTACACGCCTTTCCAGCTGGATGCTGCAGACTCTCAAAGGAGCGGTTAGTGAGGAGGTGGGAGAGGCGAAGGAATAAACCTCTGCACCAGAAAACACAAGATTGGGAAAGTTTCTCTCCTGGTATGTAGGTTGCCTGTCATCTCAGCTCATGAGACCACAGTGCAGATGCCTCTTGGCTTTTTACTTGGAAAAGTGAGGAGCACAGGTGACAGAGCTCTGCTGCAAGGGTGGCCCGCAGGCATGACAAGTGAGAAGGGCATTTCCTACCCTTCTCAGAACTCCATCCTGAATCTCACCTTGTTCATGATGAGGCAGTGAATTAAATAATGTCAGTGTAGTTTTCTTTTTTTTTTTTTTTTTAATAAAGAGAGAATTAAAGTATATTGCCTCTTGTCACAGATGTGAGAAAAAAATCTAGAAAATAAAACTTGAACGGTGCTCTAAAGGTCAAAAAACGAGACAGCAACTAAAAAGAGCCCAAGCTTTATCTTAATCTCCTGATTTTTTCCTGGCTAATTATATTATTCTGCTGGGTCCTGCAACATTTAAACATCTGGGACAAGCAGTGCTCACTTGCACCAGTCACAAGGCTCTGCTACTCATCATGCTTCTCCCCAGAGTTTTGCTTCTGTGGAGATGCTCATGTTGTCAGAGCAGAAAGCAAGGCAGCTCGGTTCACATGCAGCCTCTAAATCTGCTCACACCTCTTGGAGCATCAGGTTAGAGAGATGTGGCAAGAAGTATGGCACAGAGGGAGTCTTGGATCCCTGGTTTCATCTCTCCTGCTGCCACTGGAATGGAACCTTGAAGCAGTACTAATGCTGTGCCATCACAGTGCAAAGGTGCTGGGGTTCCTGCCAGTACCCTTGGAGGCCTTTCTGCTTCCTGCTTTCTTCTTGACTCCTACAGTTGCCATCTGATAGACAAGTACTTCAGGGGCTGATGGGCTGCACTTCACACCAGGGTCTCACCACACACCTCAGACTATACCATCAGACGCCCTGGACTGGAGAAATTAATAAATCACAACACAGCTGAGACCACCCTTAATTCAAGGCAATTTGTCCTTTCTCCTGGCTGCAGAAGTAAGAGAAAGGGTTGAACAATTACAAGAAATGGTTGAAGACACCTTGAAAATGAGGGAAATCATCTTCAACAGAGGTGAGGGCTCCTGCTGTATTTGTTACAAATGTTCTAGGACACAGAAAGCTATCCCCCAGGGTAGTGCAAGCACGGTCTGTTCTCAAATGAACCCTTGTCAGTCACCTCTGGTTCAACCTAGTGCTCTTCTCAGAAATGAACGATGTCTTCTCTGCAACACGCTAAACAGTAATAGGAGTTTCTATGTCACACCATTCCTTAGGTATTATTGTTTTAAAAGTGGAGCTTGCCAGGTCCTGTCACTGAGTGCTATGCACCCAGGAGCAGACTTGGTCCCAGCACAGGTTGTCAAACTGGATCTTTGCAACAGGTAGGTTTTTTTGACTCTAAGTCATACAGTGGCTAAGCCAAACAAATTCCCAGGAGTAACTATTGTTTGTTTGTTTAATTTCACATTTTGGTACAGCTCTTAGGTGTCCGTCGCAGCCGCTGGAGCTAGTTGTTGGATTGAGTACTGACCAAGGAAGCCCTGGTTGTGCAGTGTGGACCCCTGCTTTATTCTTTTGAAAACAAAGTAGAACCTAACCCAGATCAGCAAAAAAACCCATCAATTAGACATCTCCCCCTCCCAGAATAATGGGATTCACTTTAAAGTCATTAAAATTGCAAAGGTTTATTCTATCTCCTTGTAAAGTCCCATGCCTCAGCAGATGCTCAGATTGCCCTTACACTGGGAAGGCCTAGAAATTCATCGCCTTAGCTCACAAGCAGAGAGTCAGACTGCCACCTTATCACCTGGTATGGTTTGTATGTAAGACTGCAGCTTTCCTAGGGGTCTGCATGACTCCTCACAGGCTGGAAGGACTCTGCACAGAGGCAAACCACTCCAGTACCAGTGCTGGGGGGTAATGACCACCACCCCCACTGAATCCAGTGTGATTATTGTGTCTGTATAGGTACTACATTTACATTCACATCCATTTAGCCTTGTCTTCTGCTCTCTGCTTGAGCAGAGTGTATTGCATACATACAGGTATGCATTTAAGTGTGCCAGGGCTGTTTAGACCAAAGGTGGGCAGCTCTATCCTTATCCACTTCTCACCCAATAGGTAACATCACCAATAGCTATAATGTACTTCGGTGAGCCAGGCTCTCAGTGGACTAGAATCGCTTCCCTGGATCCAAAAATCTATTTGTGGCAAATTCGAGCTGTCTGAATCTCAGGCCTCCTGCAGAGCTCATGCATGTGTACGTGTCGTCCTACGGGTATGGTGAGTGCTTGCTGTGAGGCAGTACCAAAGCACAGCCCTTCAAAACAAGAAAAACTTCTCTCTTACACTGGTTACCATTAAGATTTTACATTTGCTCTTGTTTCCTCTTTTTTCCTAACTCTAAAAATAAACCACAGAGGCTAACACACAGCTCCTAGGCCCCATTTTGGCCTCTTGCCACTATGCCTAAGTGTTAGTCTGTGCTTGGTTTTTCATCAAAATAGCCACACTGCGTAATGATAGTGGCTTTATATACACACATAAAGCAAGCAGCAGAACAAAAAGCATTACACAGGCTTTGCTTGGCAACACAAGACAGGTCAAAAGGAGCCAGTTATCCATACCATTTGCCTCGAAGTTTCTTCCCATTTTTATTCATAACACAAGTGCGCTGCTGCAATGGAAAGCTCCAGACAGAAACATTTTTCCTAGCACTTCAGCAGTTCTCATTTCTGGGTGGCAGAAAGTAAACTGTAGTGAAAACACAAGGGCACGTTTTCCCTATTGCGATTCTTCTGAGATTACTGGATAGTATTGCAGTACTTTCATTCCAGTACATTTCATTTTTTGCCCAACCACCTAATTACAATTTCCTTCTTATTACTGGCAGGCATGAACTAGCAACCTGCAAGAAAATATGTCCAATCTCAAGCCGTTTGCAATCAATATCTCATCTTGAGAAATGATCCAGGTTTTTGGAGACAAATAATGGGCCTATGATTCATCCCCATGATTTTAATGGGCCAAAATTACATCTGCAGATGAAAACCCTGTTAAGAACTAGGGTGATTGAGACTAGATTCTATATTTCGCAGTTGGCTTCCATTTTGACATTTTAAATATTTTACACTGGCTTATCTGAGTCAGAAAATAAGTCCCTTGGACAAGTAAAATGATGCAGATAATTTTGTTTAGCTTTTTACACGATGAGTTGCCCATGTATGTTCTCTGTTTCCTTGGATACTAGAGATTTCATGCCACAGTTCAGCCACAAACAAATTATATATTCTATTACAGCACCTGGAATAAGAATGAAAAATCCTCAGAAATTGTTAAGACATGAGCAAGACTGCAGGTGTAACCTCAAGCAGGAACATCCTAGACAGGGTCAGATAGAAGTGGACAGGGAAAGCAGAAAGTTCACCATCTGCACAGGCTTCGCAGTGGTGCTGTCTCTTGCTTTTCTAAGTAGGTAAGACTTGCATGGGAATACTCTTTTTTCTTCACAATTCTGAACCTGCAGCTGGTTTTGCTTCTGGCATCTACCTGATTGACAGCTCAAAATATAATGAATTAGACAATGTGCATAGTTCAGAATAAAAGCCAGTCCAGTGAATTTTCAAACCAATTTTCATAAGTCTTTGCACAACTGTACGTAGGTGATGAAAATCAGAAGCTACATCCAAAATGCTGCACTTAGGTGTTCAGGTGGATTTACTAATCTTATGGACCAGTTCACAGAGAAATTCACTCTTTCCATTCACTTCTTCAGCCTTTGAATATTTGCCTAGCGTTTTCAAAGCCTTTTGCACGTCATAAATATTTTGCAAAAATGGACAGATTATGGGCTAATTCCATGATACTTGATAATAATAACAACAAATCTGTTTCAAACAGTCTTACAAAGTTCCACAAGATAACCTTTCATGAGACTTTTTGTTTAGTCTGGATGAAAGGGCAGGGAAGACCTAGAAAAACCTGGTGACTACTTTCCAAAGAGTTCTTCCATCTGTAGGTGATGATTTTTTGTGCTCAGTAAACTGAGATGGACTTTTACCATGTATTTGCTGAGGTATTTTGAAAATCCAAACGATTTCTATAATTTACAATGTCTTGCAGCAAGGAGTGATAAAGGTTAATTATGTGTTTTGTGAAGAGCCACCTCCCTGTGTTCTTCTAGAACCTACCTATGTTTATTTCCATTAATGTCCCCAAGGTTTTGTGTTGGAAGAGCCCATGAAAAATGGCCAAATCCTTCAAGTCACTCAAGACTTTATAGGCTTTTCAGTTCTGCTCCTTTTCAGACTGAAGTGTCTTAAATCATTCAACTGTTTATCATAGGAAAGCTGTTTTATAGCTTCACTAATCCTGCCATTCTTCTCTGTGAATTCTTAATTCTTTGACTTTTTCTGAGCTGTTTCAAACCACATGCAGTGTCCAGGATGCAGATATATCATAGTGGCATAATGCCATTCCCTGCTTAGTCTTTTACCATTTTCTGAACAGCACAGACCTTCTTGCACTTTTCTGACCAATGGTGAGAACTGAGTTGATGGTTTCACTGGATGTACATCACCTTCTACAAGTCTTTTCCTTTCATTATCGCTGAAAAAAAAAAAAAAAGAATGGAGACACAGTTCCTAATTTAACTTCCTCACTTTGGTCTCCAAATAAATGTGATAAATTTGGTATTTAAACCTTATCTGAGAGAAGTTGTAGAGAATTTTAGGCAGAATATAGCAGAATGTCATTATTTACTTTCAAATCCTGGCAAGGCACTGAATATTTTGTACTGCTCTCTGAACACTTTTATTTTCTCTTCCAACTGCTAGTTCAGATACACAAAGCTTTCTCTTCACCTCTTCACATTTCCAGCTTCCTTCAGAGGGAGGGGAACGTGTGTGAGCTGCAGGATGCCAAGGCTCTGCTCTAGTCACCAGATGGGGAAAACAAAATGCCATTACAGGTGACACCGGATTTCACTAAAGTGTTGAGGGGTATCTTATCTCCTTTTTCACATCAGTGGTGGTTGATGCTTGGTGTCAACGTTTCCTCTGAGAGTACACCACCACCACCTGCATGTCCCTTAAGCTACTTGAGGATTTCACTGACACTGAGGGATATTGTCTAGAATGCAGTTTGGCAGATTCACTCACTTTGCAGTGGCAACATTTGCCAAATGCAGGCAAAGGCCACAATGAATCTTAGAATGGTTAGAGTTGGAAGGGACCTTGAAGATCATTCAGTTCCAACACCACTGCCCTGGGCAGGGACACCTCCCACTACAGCTCAAAGCCCCATCCAACCTGGCCTTGAACACTTCCAGGGATGGGGGAGCCACAACTTCCCTGAGCAACCTGTTCCAGTGCCTCAGCACTCTCATCTAATCTAAATCTCCCCTCTCCCAATTTAAAGCTGTTACCCCTTGTTCTGTCACTACACTTCCTGACAAAGAGTCCCTCTCCAGCTCTCCTGCAGGCTGCCTTTAGATACTGGAAAGCTGCTGTAAGGTCTTCTCGGGACCTTCTCTTCTCCAGGTTGAACAAGCCCGGCTCCCTCAGCTGGTCTTCATAGCACAGGTGCTCCATCCCTCTGATCAGCTTTGTGGCCCTCTGCTGGACCCAATCCAACATGTCCATGTCCATTCTGTGTTGAGGGCTCCAGAGCTGGACACAGACCCCAGGTTGGGTCTCACAAGAGCAGAGTAGAGGGGTAGAATCACCTCCCTGGACTGGCTGGCCACACTTCTTTTGATGCAGCCCAGGATGTGGTTGGCTTTCTGGGCTGCCAGGGCACACTACTGGCTCATGTTGAGCTTCTCTTCCATGAGCACTTCCAAGTCCTTCTCCTCAGGGCTGCTCTCCAGCCATTCTCCACCCAACCTGTATTTGTGCTTGGGATTGCCACTTCCCAGGTGCAGGACCCTGCATTTGGCTTGGTTGAATTTCATGCGATTTGTACTAGCCCACCTCTCAAGCCTGTCCAGGTCCCTCTGGATGGCAGCATGTCGACCTCACGACCGAGCTTGGTGTCATCAGGAAACTTGCTGAGGGTGCACTCTATCCCACTGTCCATGTCTCTGACAAAGATGTCAAATAGCACTGGTCCCAGTACTGGTCCCTGAGGCATGCCACTCGTTACTGGCTGCCATTTGGATGTTGAGTCGTTGACCACAACCCTTTGAGTGCGGTCATCCAGCCAGTTCCTTATCCACCAAGTGGTTCATCCATCAAAGCCAAACCCCTGGCAAAGCTTCCCTACTAGGTTTCCAGAGATGTTCCTGTCCATAATGTAGGGAGGTGGGCTCGTAAGGACCCACCACACACTAGAGCAGATCTCACTTCCAAAAGCCTTGGAGCAACTCACAGGGTAGTTATATCCTACAAAATGCATTAGAAATCACTTCATGATTAGGCTTGCAAAACTTTATCAGCTATACTCAGAAGAGGTCCCAACAAGGATGCTGGCTTCTGCTGCAACAGAAGACTGCGGGCTTGTGGTTGGAGTGGGTTCCTGCATTGGGAAGCCTGTTTAAAGGCAGGCTCATTAACTCCGATTTCCTCCCAGGAGAGTGGCTTGCTTCATGACTAATGCTCAGCACAGTTAAGTGGCACAGCTAGAGTTCTTGGCAAAGCAACATATGGTGTTTTCAAGCATCGTAGATGTTTCATTGCATATGTTTCCCACTCTGTTACATCGTGACACTTCAGGGCACCTCTTTGCTCTGTTTATCATTGCTGTGCGAGTCCTTTTTACTTTTGTTTTCAAATGTTAATTATTTACAGTATCAATGCTAAAAATTCATAATACAGAGGTAGATATACCTGTGTATGCAGCATTTTGAGTGTTTCTTGTAATTGAGACTCTGAACTATGCAAAAGCTTTTGGATGCCAGACTCTGCCACTACTTTCCATCATATGGTGCGTGCTACTCATGAGTTGGGGACTGTGCAAAGCACCGAGGCCTTGGTTTTATGCCAGCTAGAAACTCAATACACTTTTTGACTGCTTGGCATCCGTCCTTTGGAAGAACAGTGTTTTCATTTGCACAAGTAGTCTTTACATGGATAAGCGTAGATCAGAGGCAGGAAGAAAGACACATAAATACACAGAGCAATAAAGCTCAGCCACACCAGGGGGGCTCACCAGTTAGTACGGTGTGTTTATTCAGGGAACCACATTTGCCCTCTCTGGAAAAGCCATTGTGATATTTTCTCCAGAGTCTGATGAGCCAGTCCCAGAACAATCCTTGTGAGTCATCAGTTTCCATTTGCACAAACCTGGTGTTAAATGTAATGAGAGAGAGGCAGATAATCTGTTTATCTTCACAGGACTGATGTTAGAGTGAAATGCAGTGCTTCAGAGGGGATCTAGAAGGGGGAAAACGCACTAACCTGGTCTGCTGAGAGTGGAGGTGGACTCGCCAAATCAGCCAAGTGACTGAAACATTCACTCTCTTCGCAAATCTGTGCAAATTTATTATTCAAGTATACACTGAGGAACAGGGAAGGAGGATTTTTTGAAGTGGTCTTCTTGAATCCACTAAACTTTCCATCCTCTGAATGTTTAGGAGAATAGCTTGCTGTATAACCAAACAGGGGGTCTATGATAGCAGTACTAAATTTAGTAACTAGGCTGCCCAGGGGAAAATTAGGACCTTTGTTTTTCCAACAGTACATGGCCAAATAATGAAAAATGGTTCGGGTACAATATGAAACCTGGCATGAAAAATGTAAATACATGTAGGGCACCACTCTGTGCTGTACACTGGCTGCTCTACTCTGGTTCTGGAGTGTCACCCAGCTCACAGCACCAGCGTGGCACCTCACATGCAGAGAGCCCTGGCATTGTCATTGCCTCGCTGTTCTTGCTTCCTACAGAGATCATTTCACAGGGAGGGGGCCAGAACAGAGCCACCCTCAAGCTGCTGAAATTGTCCCAGGATGGCCCCACTACCAGCCATACTGCACAGAGACCCTGAGTGTGACCTACATGTCGGTGGGGTAAGACCTACCCCATAGTGAGCAGCAAGTAAAATTCATAGCTTTGCTCCCTGGGCTTTGTAGCATATATTCTGGATACCAAACCCAGGAGATGCATGATGTCGGGAAAGTCAGGACAGTGACCTCTCTAAACCCCAACTGCTGTGGCATGTAAGGAGCTGACTTTTCTTTCTAACTTCTTTACAGGTCTGGCTGGCTCCCACCCCTACCCCTGAGAGGTACAAGTGTTTTCAAGCCCTCTTCTGAAGACTTTCAAATCTCTCAGCATAAATAAAGTAAACACATTGGAGCAAAACTAAAAAAAAATAAAATTGAGTGTTGTGATGGATCACCCTAGTCCTATATTGATTTCTACAAATGGTTTCATTTCCAAGGAAGAACAGCTGAAGAGTACATCATAGCCAACTAAATCAAATAGAATCAATGCAGTAAGATAGCACTCTTGCTGGTTCAAAGTCAAACTGAGACAACTGCTCAAAAAACCTCATACAGGCCTGTTTCATTCACACTGCTGCCCTTCTTTCCAACAACTTTCGTTGAATTTTCAAATACAGAAAAGGCATAATCTAGGTTGTTTAGTCACTGCAGGATGTATTTCTGAAGTTTATGCTTCTTTCTTGATTTATGTCCATGCTTGAAATTATTTGTGGGGTTTTTTTTTAATCCAGTGTCATAATTTGAGTTTGATGTGCACCACGTTGGGTCCCCACAGAAGGAAGAAAAACTAGATAATTTATTTTACTTTAAGCTGATAAGAAAAATCCAGTAACTCGCTTATGTTTCCTGATATTTGACCAAAGTTCATTTTCTGCCCAGGCAACACTTTATGTCAACTGGTTGCTTCACTCACTAGATAAGCTTGGCAAACGATGCGATACGATCAAAGCAAGGCAAATTGGGCAACGGTGATTGCTGACCCACATTCTCTCTGATAAGCATGTGCTCTTACCTGCGCAAAGTTCGTTTTCTGCCAAGCTGAGCTTTGCAGCCTAATGCTACTTCATTCTCCCACCTCACAGGCACAAGACTTTCTTCCGTCCTGCCTTTATATGTGTAAGCAAGGAATGTATACATGTCATAAACAAAATGAGGAATTGGGTCAAGAGAGTCTTCATTTGGACCAACTGGTGACCCCCGTTTTGGCTTCAGAGTAGGAAACTTGGAGCAGCAGGTCTGCAAGGGAGCACATGAGCCATGCAGCTTATTCTGGAGCCTATTTCTGGGAAGGATTAGCTGTATATGTGCCCCTCATAAACCATAAAAGTGTCCATGGTTTACTAAGCATCAGATGTTGGAGTAACACCCTGCAGCAATAAATGGTGATGATGGTGATGATGATGATGATAATAATTATTATAATGATAATACCACATTAATAATAATGATACCACACAAAGATAGTAAAGACACACAAACTACAGATGCTGGAAGAAGTCAGTACTAAACTGGCTCACCATGAGAAAGGAACTGACATTTACAGAATGTGTAACACGTATTTGCATACACTCATTCAACCCTTGCTGGGTTTGCCTGCCTGACCTGTTTTCACACGTTGAACATACTCTTTTCCTGTCAAAGTCAACAGCTCTGTGCTGCATGGGTTACTGCAAGACTCTTCCCATGACTCTCCTAAATCACTTTTTTTTTTATTTATCAAACAAGACCGTCAATCTTCCAATGTGGCCCAAGCCATACTCAGTAACTTCTACACTATTTTGGAAAAAGTCCTTTTCTGGATGGAAACATAGGAAAATCCATACTTAAAACTAAGTGGGGTTTTTTCCATCTTGACAGTACATCTAACCTACCTAATCATCAGCTCTCTTTGTGGCAGTGGTCTATCCGTTCCACAGCTAACATTAAACTAGGTCTACACTAATCGGAGAAAAAGCTGTTAGTGTAACACCTCACACTTCAGCAGCTGAGTCTTTAAATAGGATTTCTGGCAGATCTGTGACTGCCTGAGACGCATCCTGCTGCAGCTGCACTGCTGTAGGTAGCAGAGCCCTTGATTTTATGGTTGCTAGCTGGTTGCTACCAAACCAACCCTGTAGAAGTTGACAGAAGAACATCAGCCAAAAAAGGTGTTGACAAAATCAGAGTTAGCCCACTGCATGCCTGGGAGTCCTGAGAGACTATAGAAGTGGAACATACACTGAAAAAGTTAAAATTCTGATGGTTGAGCTGGAAAAAAACACTCAGTACATTTGCAGCTTCCTAGGCCAGGAGAAAAATTGAGCTGAAATGATTATATGGCTGCAATGAACTGCACTCAATCCAAGGAAATAAAAACAATCCCTATCAAACTAATGCTCTCTTTTATTTGTCATAAGTAAAGTGTGTTTTACTTAGGAAAGCTGGTTATGCCCTCCAACTTTTTCCCTTGCTGGGAAAGGCTCTGAGCTTAAAGAGTCAGCCTGGGCTGTTCCCTGCAGCAGTGGAAAGACCTTCTGTGTGCAAGATACAGAAATCCATCTTTTCCTGGCACTTCTTTTCAGAAGTAGAATTGTGTCTTGATTTGACCTCTTTTTCTGATTTGGGATTTTTTTGATTTGTTTTGCTTTGCTTTGCTTTTTTTTTTCTGAGAAACAAGGCCGAAACCTACTCCCTCTTTTCCTTCCAGATGTTTGAAGAAGCTTAGTAGTTTTTACAAATTGAGGCTTTTGTGGTTCTTTTGGAGGAGCTGAAAACAGTAAAGGAATGAGAAAAACAAGAATTCTCATTGCTTCCATTACAACTGTTAGAAATGCATCAGAACTTTCATTACAGCAGTGGTGCAAAAGTCAATGTTAATTTTTTATGTTAATCTTTATGTTGGATTGTACTTTATTCAAAGCATAAAGACAGTCATGTTAGCTCTAGTTTGCTAATAATTTAGGCAATTATGAAGACAACAGCAGTTAAGGCCTCTAATTCCATATGCACCAAAACTGTTTACTGCTTGGTTTATGGCTATGTCATTAATATTTTTTGAGCCCACGGTGTTCTGGAGCTGTTCTGCAAGCAATGCATAAAATCCCTAATTCTGAACCATCTCTGGCTTTTAGACAACTGGCTTTTGCTCAGTCATTTCTAATGAAAATGTAACATTAGCCACTTTAAACCAGCTTTTCAATTATATACACGTCTAGTACTGCTGCAAACACAGGGAAATTTACCAGTATTGCTATTACTAGTCTTTACAATTAGGAGAACATCTACTTTAGTTTAACTGGGGGGGCGTTTGGCATTGGAACAAAAGAGCCTAAACTCATTGTACCCTCTACAGCAAAGGTTTAGGCAGAAATGAAATCTATGATTCAGCCCCAGATTAACATAGCCTTTCAAAAGACTTGTGCATGACAATATGCCCAAACCCACCTAAAGACTATACGCCTGTACTTGATAAGTTTGTTAATTGTTTAAGAAAACTAATTTTGATCCTCATATGCTATGAGCATAACTGAGACTGGTGGGCATTGTTTCCATTTTGCAAGGGAACAGTGAACACCTATTTTTCAAGTAAAATCCAAAATTTTACTTCCCAATAGCTCTTAATCACTACAATAAAAGGTACTTGAATTTAATTATGTCTTACTTTCAGTAGGAGGCCAGTTCTATGAAATAATGTAACACACTGAAATGTATATAAATATACTGAAATGTATATAATCATTATGCACACACAGGTTTATAAAGACAGATATTACTTCCATTACTCAGGTGCATAAACAGATACTGAAGGGAAGGGCTCATTCTAAAATTCCACATGAATACTGAGAGTTGGGTGCAAACACTTGACAAAACGGGCATTTCAACAATCCATCCATTTCTTGAGTACTTTGTGTCTCCTTTTGCAATCTGGCACAGGATCAGGGCATCCCTCTCTGGGCACTCAGCCGTCCCGTTGCTGTACCAGCTGAGAGCAGGGTTGCCCCAAGCCTGGGCAGTGTTGGGCAACTACACAGATGGTGTCCGTGCCTCCCACTCAGTGCTCAGCAAAGGGAATACAGGTGTGCAGGCAATCAGAACGATAGCAGCAGGAGAGAAGATGGCATTTACTGACACAAAACAGGCAGGCCTGATGGCTTTTTTGGTGAGCTCTGACACCAGCTGCCATCTCCAGTGTTTCTCACAGAAAGTTTTGTACATGAGGAGGGAAGTTCAGACCACTCTGTGCAGCGTCATGTAAGGCAGCCACAAGATAGGTCTGTGGTTTGGCCACTCAGTACAATTTTGCATCATATTTATTTGCATGCATTGTCTTTCATGAAACATCTTTGTGGTCAGCTGGAGGCAAACTTAGAAGTGTGTATTGAGAGTATGGCCTAATTCACCAAAAGCACATTAAAGCACACTATGACTGAAACCTTCAAAATTTTGGTGTTATGAATAAAAAGCATTTGGAAGGTCCAGGAAGCTAGTGGAGAGTGTCCGGCGTAGGGTAACGAAGATGAGTAAGGGAATGGAGCTCCTCCCTTATGAGGAAAGGCTGAGAGAGCTGGGGCTCTTTAGCCTGGAGAAGAGAAGGTTGAGGGCAGACATTATTAATGCTTACAAGTATCTAATGGGTGGGTGGAAGGAGGATGGAGCCAGACTCTTTTCAGTGGTTCCCAGTGACAGGATGAGGGGCAATGGGCACAAGCTGGAACACAGGAAGTTCTATTCAAATATGAAAAGAAACTTCTTTCCAGTGAGAGTGACAGAGCACTGGAAAAGACTTCCCAGGGAGGGTGTGGAGTCTCCTTCTCTGGAGTCTTTTCAAGACCCGCCTAGTTGCAGCCCTGAGTGCTGTGCTCTGGGCAATCTTGCTTTAGCCAGGGACTAGATGATCTCTAGAGGTCCCTTCCAACTCTGGCAATTCTGTAATTCCAGAAGAACCTGACGTTTCTGCTTTGGATTAATATTAATTCCCATTTATTAAGTCTCAAGTGTTGCACTGGGCTTACACAAGCATCTGTAGATTCCCTTGCTGCTATTCTTTCCTCTAATTGCTGACTGTGACCTGAGCAGTTATCTTACTCCCCTTGCTCCTCTGGGATCTTTATAGACAGGATCTTTCTGGTGCACCAGACATAGCAACATAAGGGAAGCACTTTGATATTGTACAATAAAGATAAGATAGAGCTGTTAGATAAGGAATGACAGCTAAGCTTATTTTCAAGAGTGTTTAAAACCAGCACATATATATGTATCAGTTGGTTTCTGCAAGAACATGTCTGGAGGCTAACGATCAATGCTGGGACGGGGATTGTGTAACATATTCCTCAGCTCCTTGGAATCTGAGCCCACAAATATTTGTCAACCGTGTCAAGCTATCTATGAATGCACCTGGTTATGGGATTTGGCTCTTGGACTAGGATTTCATTCTGATGGAGACTGCATGTGACATGACACAGCAGAGAAGCACAGGCTCAGTGGGTGTCTCCACGGCCATCAAGAAGCTCCTATTTCCTGCAGGTGGTCCAGCAGCAGTGGTAGGGCATTGTCGGCATCTGCTTTCATCTACCCAAGCAAGACCTCATCTGATAAAAGCAAAGCTGCATTAAATGAAAAGGTTAAACTACATTTTGGTCACTTCTCATTTGGAGATTTCTGAGACTAATTTGTGACATGACACTTAGAGCCAGATTTGAAAGGCTCAACTTTTCCTTATGACTTTATGGCTGTGGATACACTACTACGCCTGACCCTTTACCCTTGCAGGAACCTGTATTAGTGCAAAACCTGATAGGAGGAATGTGAAAAATAACCTAGCAGTCAGATGCCCACATCACGTTGATTGCACTCAAAAAGAGATGGAGGCCAGAATGGGAAGGAGAACTGTAGAAGTAGTTCAGTAGGTAAACCATGGTCCTCATGGAAGTAACGCATCAAGCTAGAACCCCATCAAACTCCACTGTTTCCAGGTACGTGGTCTCCTACACTTCCAACAAACTTCCCCCCAGCCATGTGTCCTGAGCCTATACCTTGGGACTGGGAGAGATGTGACTGTTGAGAGATATTAGTTGTTTAGTTTAAATATATAATTTTTAATTAGAATAGATTACTTAGGGTTATAACATGGTGTGATTCATGCTGTGTGCTTAGCTTTACTTAGCATGAGTAGCCACCTTTCCTGAAACCCTTAGGCCACAGTGGATTTAATTTTCTCAGGAACTTTCCTATCAGCTGGTGCAGAGCTGCGCTTAGTCTTTTAGTACAAGGAAAATGCTGATAACACACTGATGTTTTGGGTTGTTTTCCCTAAGTCTGGGACTTTTCCGTTCCTCATGTTCTGCCAGGGAGCACAGGTGCAGAAGGAGCGTAAACCAGAAGATTAGGAGGCGACAACTATCAGCAGAGACTGCAAATCAACAGGATAAGGGCAGTCAACAGCCTGTTTGGACACAGAATAATAATCCCAGAAGGTGTTAGACCCCACACCAACAATCACCATTGGACTGAAAGACACAACAAGTGCCTGAGGGACAGGTGTAGAGATCACAAGGGTGCCATTGTCCGGGGATTTCTTTGTTTGAGGTCCCTCTCTGGAGGCACCCAGGCCAGGCTGACCCTGCTGCTGGACCTTTCAATGAAACTACTTATTTTCATAAAATCTGACACCTGAGACCCCGCTGCTGGAAACCTAGGATGCAGCCTGAAGAAGGAGGGATCTCACCCACGAGTGACTGTGTGTGTGAGGAGTGGGGAGAGGCCCCCATCAGCTCATGGGGATAGCCTGCTGCGAAGGGATCCTTGTTTGAGCAGGGAAGGACTCGAATGGTGTGCATGCCACTCCTTGAGTGGGGTGTGAATGCTCGGGCAGAGGCTTCTTCGTTTTACAAGATGTCAGCTCTTTGCCACTCAGGGTATGGGTGCACTGGAAAAATCCTTCTGGATCATTTTAGCTGACCTAGGAGAAGACACAAAGTAACCTGAATGCATGGCAGGACCTAATGCCAGAGGCACAAAAGTAGTGTTAGGATTGCTTCTGTTTTGAAAAGGTACTGAAATGCTCATATGTATATGCTGATGTGTTTTGATACTTCCAATGCAAAGATCATGATTAAGCCATCCATCTCCCTGCAGTATAGTTCTCCAAGTGGGGGAACTTTTGAAATCACCTTACATCAGCATCATCAGAGCCAGCGTGCCTAATCATGAGCTCATTTGCCATATGAGTTTTTCCTGGGCCCTAGCAAATACTGCGTTCATTTGAGTACTCAGTGTATTCCTGTCAGAGAAAAACACTGGTAAACAAACAAATGAAAATTCCAAAAGGGAAGTCTAGTCAAAAAAAGGGCAATTAATCTTATGCATAGCAGGGATGAGACATAGTTCCATGTCAAAAACACCAATTATCCTCAGTGCTGCAGGATACCATTCAGATACTAAAGGTTCTGAATAGGGTGGCATGCCCTGGTAGCAGAATCTGATTTGCAAGAATGATCAGGATCCAGATTTGCTCTCCCTAAAAGAAAACATAATTAATGGAAATATCTCTTGACAGATGTCAAAAGAGGAAGGATGGAAGAGAGAGAGGTTATCAGTCCTACTGCATTTCTCCAATAAAACACAAAAATGACATCAGGGAAAAAAAAAAAAAAAAAAAGAAGGATGAACTCATCTTGGAAACGGAGAAAATTGCCTGAGAAGTTCTGTCACAGCATATAAAAGTTTGCTTAATGGTGTGGTGGTGCAGTGAAATCGTTTCCAAGGAGAATATTGAGCTTGAGGGATGTTTTCCAGCTTTATCACGTACCAATCTAGAATACGCTACCACATGGACTATGGTATGCTCACGGGTTTAATACCTCTCTCAACATAGATTCAGCTAGATATCTGTAAAGGATGCCAATCTGTATTTTGTTTTGCTTGGTTAGTAACTACCATTTGTTATTTATAGGGCACTGACAGTGTGTGTTCGTGGCTTCACAGACACGTGCCTTTTGATGAGAGAAAAGCCCTGCAGCTCGTTGTACCTTCCCTGCCCTATGGGTACTGAAGTGACCATTCAGTCAGAAGGCAAGGAGGAGAGTGACAGGGGCAAAAGTGGCTGTAAGCAATCTCACATGCTGCTTCATCTCTAGGGATTACCCATCTGAGTGGAGTTCAGAAGTGTCCTGTGAATATTGATGTGGGAGGTGGATGCTGCCTGTGACTAGCACCCTCTGGAAGCACAGGAAGAAGTGGAAACTTTTGAATGTTATTATTGGCAGTGTTACAGAAGAGCCTACACCATCACACAGATGTTTGGCAGCTGGTTTTGTGAGCATACTACTCTCAACAGCATTTAAACCACTTGCAATCTCACCTTGACCTTTAGCTTTTGGTCCATGCTCAACACACAGCTAAAACCATCGAGTTATTCAGGACTGTCTGCCTTTGCAAATTCCCCTACTAACCGCCCCACCTGTTTGTATTTTTCTATAACTGTGCAATATACTGCACTACATATTTCACTCCAACTTGCCCAAGAGCTCTGTAACATATAGCCAGGTCTCTCACCTCCCTCACACCTCTCATCTTCCAAAAGTATGTATGGCAAGGTGTTTCCTCTCACAGGAGTAAGCATTAGCATTGCCCTTACTTACATACTTCACCAGGGGAAAAAAATCTTGGTTTATGGCGTCAAGTGCTTGTTTGTGAGGGGAATCATCGAATCAACAGAATTTGTCAGAGTTGGAAGGGACCTCTAGAGATCATCTAGTCCAACTCAGTTGCTAAAGCAGGAGAAAAGCAAGAATAAAAGCGAGAAAAGCAAGAATAAAAGTGAGAAAAGTGAGAATACCTCATTTCCTCCGCTGTGCCTCACAATGGTAGGTTTCTCAGCCAAACATACTTCTGTGGATGATCTAAGGACTGTTGTGACATGCAGGCTTGCATTCCGCATTACCTACCAAGGACAGGATACAATACACACTCTCTGTCTAAGTTTGCATGTGGGTTTTTTTTTCTTAATCATATATTTTACAGGTGTGGCTAAAAGCAGGACAAGTACAAATGCAGAGGTGACTATTTATTTGGTCTCGTGTGCTGCAAAATGAATAGTTAATGGGATGAAGACGACATGCAATTCTCAATGCCACAGCACTCCTGTGGTGCTGTTCCTACAAGTTCCCCACACACCTGGTCTGGTGTAGGGATGGATGGTGACGTTTTGACCTGCCTCAGGTACCCCAAGCGGCTGTGCTGGAGGCAGGAGTGACATCCTCTGCATCTCTCTGTCACCATTCTAGGCCCACTGCATCACAGGGTCTCCACTGTGAGCTGTTCCCCTCCAGCTGTCTCCAGCCCCTTGTATACTCGATATCACATCATGCACAAAAATAAATCCTGCACCTACATCCAAGTGACTGTGTTTTGTACATGTTGATAGCCCATTCACTTCCACTGAAAATAATAACTTGATATTTTGCTGCTCTGTAAATAGGCAGGGACCAATCAAAAGTGCTCTGCCTTCCTTTTCTACTTTGAAAGTGGCAAAATCCTAAGAGAAGCAAAAAAAAAAACCCAAACCTTATAGGAAAGAACAAAAACCCTAAGAACATAATCTAATTACTGATCCAAGTTTGACCCTGGGATACCTACCAATTACAGCATTTTCAGAACTGTTAGCACAACATGCTTCTGATACTGAAGGCTTCCAACAGAAGACTGCTACTGATGTTCCCTGGGTTCATTTTCACTTTTGGCTCATTTCAATTCTTTTCTAATTTCCGTCTACTGCAGGCAGAAATCAATAATGGCCACACTGATCCTTTCAAGGTAATTATGCAGCAGTAGAAATCCAAGAAAAAAAAAAAAATAAATTCCTTGTCACTTTATGACCCTTCTTGGCCAAATATACAGAGAATCAGTATCTTCAAACACATCTGTAAATTATCCTCACAGAGCATTTTTCAGGTTCCCATCACAGCCTCAGCTTCCTGAAGCTACACAGGGAACCACAAGACCAGCATCACAGAGGGGCAAAAGGTATTGCTACAGGCACAGTTTTGTAGGGATGGTACACGGGCTCCCAGATCAGTCCCTGCATACATAACAGGTAGTCCCTCCTTGCCTTGCTACCTCATCTGCTTCTGCTTCTGATGTTTTTACACTGGGGCTCTTCCAGCTCTAAGTATTGTTTTAAAACCCAGGAAAATGAAAAAGGAAGACAGCAGTGTAAATGAAGGACTCTACAGCCTTGTGAGCTCTCTGTTTTCTCTCACGCTGCTGGTGATGGCTGCTTCTGTAGTATTTGTAGTTGAGACCTCACCACAAGGAATCCTAAAACCTGAAGGCAATCTTACAAGCCTGAAAAACCTGTTCAAAACCTTTGCAAAAAGCCTCATGTTAGATACAAATGCTGTTTGTGTTAACTTGTTCACAGGGCAACATTTCTACTGACATCACTGGGGTAAACATGTGGTTAGGACAGAAACCGGGACTACTTATCCCAGGGTCACACAACTTCGAGGCTGTACACTCCACGTGAGAGACACTACGCAAGCCAAGGGAATGGGACAATGTTTTGAGGGTCTCCCCCATATCTTTTCCTCTAAAATAGGACCAAGATCCTATCTTACACCCGCAAAAATTTACTGCATCTTTTGCCCAAACACTTATTTGACTGAACATTGGCACAGACATGTATATTCTTGCACAGATACTGTCATGTTTTACAGTAAACTGCTCTGAGGCCGGGTGTGAAATTAAAGGCAATGTTTAATATGGTCTGGAAGGTATTTCCCTTTGATAAATGGGTGTTGGTCAAAAAACACTCAGTGAAAGTGAATAATACCTGCTAGCCAAGAGCTAGTTTTCATTGCAAAAGTAGAGCTGTGAAACCCACAATGTGTAACCCTCTGCTTCTGAGATCTAGAATAATTTGTGAAACTAGGGCAGCTTTATGACAGCCATGAAAGTAGTAACTGTTGTCACCATCTCAACTTTATTCTTGAATTTGAATCTGGACAATATGATTTTTTTGCTGAAATAGCGTTTCTATAAATGTTTTCTCTTTTTAAACTACTAAAGACTTGCTTCCATGTTAATTAGCAGTGAGTGTCTTGCACGTTTCAGCCATATACCAGAGTAATGGAGGCAGAAATTGTGGCTGAGATTNGAGATTGATTGGCATATACGTGTCGCAGTACTCGCTTGTGCAGTCACAGTCCCAAGTCACACACTTGCTCAGTTAGCTCATTAAGCATAAGGGCTTGCAGTAACTACAAAGAAAAAATGGAGAAGTACAACATTCTAAAAGGTACCTTTTTTATTCAGATAACCAATCACTTAATTCTCAGAGCTGAGCTGTAGGGACTAGAACTGAGAAAAAGAACAGTAATCACAAAAATTTGGAGTTTGAATGTGCCCGTTACGAAGTCAGTGCCAAGACCATTGAACACTTCCAAGTGTAGCCCAATGCCAGGCCATACACTTGTGACAGACCAAGTGATTCTCTTTATTTGTGTCTGGCAGTCTCATCTGCACGCAGAAATGTCCTGGTGATTGCTGCTAGTACAGGTCAGCTTTGTCATATACCTCGTGCACCTAGGAGCCCCTCTCTTTTCTGCAGAGCACACGTCCCTACAGAACTTTCATTATGTGGGCAATGCATTCTCATTTATCTGCCTCTGTCTTATTTGAGGTTTTTGGAGTGCTGCTGAGAGTGGCTTCAGTTAGTAGACTCTTGGCTTTTATGTGACAGGAGGAAGAAAAGCTCCTGCCAGCATGAAGCAGGCAGCCAGTTTTTCACAGAAGCCACAGAAAAGGCCAGGGAAAGTGAATGCAAAAGAAAGTTAATCACACTTGGCTGCATTAATAACCAGTTACAGAAAAGTAGTTTAGGAGCTGATAAATTAGAAACTCACAATGATGAAGAAGTGGCAGAGACAGCTGCTGAGTAAAGTCTTGAAGCTCCAGCACGACTGATGCCATCAGTAGTGTGACCTATGCAGTGTGCCAGCTCCAAACACAAACAGCTGCTAAAGTTGTTGATTGAATATACAAATGTGTACGAGGGAGAGCATCCAAATTTTTGCTGTGCTGAGGTTTGGCCAAGCCTAAAACTTTCTGTAATTTTGCCAGAGCACATTTCTGTCCTCTGCTTGCCAGATCTGAGAAGAAAGGTATTTTGGAAGACTGGGACTTGAATTTAGGACTATCGCCTTCATCACATTCAGAATAATTCAGAAAACCTTTGAGGCTTAAGTAATGCATTAGGAAACATTTGTGTTTTACTGGCAGGCCTGCTATCTTTTTGTTTGTTTGTTTGTTTCAAGTACAGTTGCGGGAAACGTTTTCTTTTTGCTTTTATAACAGGAAAGGGAGATGAACAAGGAGAGAATTACAGAGAAGCCAAGAATGGGAGATATGTGAAAATAAATGAGAAAATTCTAGAGAGTGAAAAACAGAAGAAAAGAATTGGAGGTAAAAAGGAAGGATTAGAATGAATTATTAAATTATTCAGGTTCGGTTGACATGCACACAGTTATAAATTAGAAGAAAGTAAAGAACACTGAAGTGATGTGTTTCCATTCATTTGGAAACCTTGGATTTGTCACACGGATTTGTTCAGGTTTTTAATTTCCCTTTTTGGTCTTCCACTTCACTCCTAATGTGACATTTAGAATTCAATCGAAGTTCAAATAAAGGCTTATTTTCTTGAAAGATACAGGCTGTGTTTTACAGAAAGGAAAGGAAATGGCATTTTAAATGAGCAGATATTTCTCATTATGACACATTATGAATACAGGGTTTTTTTATTCCTACCATCTACATTCTCCTACAAACGTTTACTGAAACTAAGTTGCTGACTCCAGGTCTCTTTCTATATCTTGTGCTTTTAATTTCTCTGGAGATGTCTTCTATACCAAACAAAACATGAAAGCCAAGCTACCATTCCCTGCCTTCATGCTAAGGATGCATAGAATCATTTAGGTTGGAAGAGACCCTTGGGATCATCAAGTCCAACCATCAGCCCTACTCTACAAGTTCTCCCCTACACCAGATCCCTCAACACCGCATCTAATCTGCTCTTAAACACAGTCAGGGAGGGTGACTCCACCACCTCCCTGGGCAGCCATGATGCAAAGTCCCTTCTACCTAAAGCACAGCTTTACACAAAAATGATTTTGGGGTAAGTGGAACAGGCACTCAACTGGGCAACATAAAAGGACCTTCAAAACTGCTACTGCCTGGTCTGGAGCTCCTCAACTTCTGGGGCAAGTTAGGTGCTGGCAGGACAAAGTAGTGGGGGGCAGGACACTGACACTGAGCTGTGACAAACCTTCGTGTGTCCAGGCTGTCAGGGCTGCTAGCACTCCAGGGCAGGTCTCATACAGTGAAGTGGTGACTGCTCTCAGTCCTCATCAAATGAAGAAGAGCTGATGGTGTCAGTGTGGGGCCAGGTCAGATCATCCTGTAAAGAGGGACAGAGACAGCTATATGGCTGAGTGTAGGCAATGTTACCTATAGACAGTAAAAGCTTGCTTTTGGTTTCTAGAAACTAAAGATACAAAAGCTATACCTTTAGTTGCTATCAGGTGCTTCTCAGGTGACACCTGGTGGACAAAAACTAGAGATGAAAGCAGCCTGCCTTTACAATGCAGAACTGTGCCATCCGTGCTCACATCTGCACTACTGCACTTACTACTGTGTACCTATCAGGTGTCCTCCCTACTCTGCTTATTCCCTACCCCAGATTGTATTATTACAGCATCTCAGAATAAGTACATATCATCCATTATCCACCAACCTGTCATAGCACTTTTTTTTTTCACTCGCTTAGTGTTTTTTTCATATCCTCGCTGATGCCCTGAGTTGGTTTAATTCTGATCTGTAAGTCTGGGGCTAGAGAGGAGACATTGTTTTCAGAAATAAAAATACAAGGAAAGCCCATGTTGTTAGCAGCAACTGGGTGCTTTCATACCCTAGGATACCTAGACAATTTTATGAATGCTTTCATAGGTGGACAGCTGGGCCCATAGGGATGAAGGTTTTGATTTCCTCTGATCATTAGTTTACTCTCATTTTAAACTACTTCCAGTTTGCTTCTCTGAGTGTCCTTTCTACTTGACACTTTACAACTGCCCTAATGCATTCTTGTTCATGACCCAGACATAAGGCACCAATAAAAACAAGAAACTTATGCCGAGTTCACCTGAAGAGAAACGTGTTTAGGGAATTCTTTCTTCTGGGGATCCACATCCAGCCTATGTCTCCTGGTAAGATAAGCGGTTTCCTCAAGGATCTCACAGATATGAATACAACTTTACTCTGCAGTCCTTTTTTCCTAGCTGGCTTGAAGGATTTAATGAAAATGGTAGATATTGCCAAACCAACACTGTGACAGATGAGTCCTCTTCTGCAAAGAAAAGTGGCTGTGATCAATTCTTTGATTGCTGGTTTAACAGTTGTTAACAGTTGTTTTTCTCTTTGGGGGGCTCTTTCATTCTATGTATACCCAGTTCCTTTAAATTTTAATAGCTTTGTTTTTTCACTGTCTATTTCCATGCTTTAATTTTGTGCAAAATCCGGAAAGCTTTTATGAAGCAAAATACACACAGAAGGCAGGGATTTGCTAACTTGAAACACTGAGCTAAACTGAGAGACTGTGGGAGAGGTCAGGATGTAATTACTCTATGTAATTATCTAACTTGTTTCTTCTGAATCTAGATTAGCTCTTTACAAAAAGCACAGAGGCCACCCAAGGGTTGTGGCATTGTACTTGGTCTGGCAGGGATGGAGTTAACACTCTCCACTGCAGTCCGCATTGATCTGTGCTGTGTGTTGGTAGCTAGAAGGGTGTGGATACCAGCCCAGCCCTTGGACTGTTGCTGCCCACTGCTCACACAGCATGGGGGCTTTCTCTCCAATACTTCCCCAGTGGCCAGCAGGCTGGGCTGGGCGAGGTTGGGAGGTGACATGGATGGGACACCTCACACAAGCTGACTGATATTCCATATCATATGATGCCTGCTCAGCAATGAAAGCTAAGAGAAAAATGGGTGGTGAGGGAGAGGGCATTTGTAATTAGGGTGTTTGTCTTCTAAAGCAATGCCTACACACACTGGGTCTCTACTTCTCAGGCAGTGGTTGGGCATTGCCTGCTGACAGCAAGCAGAGAATGAATCTTTTTGCTTTCCTTTCCTTCTGAGCACAGCCTCTGCTTTTAATTATTAAACTGTCTTTATCTTGACCCATGAGTTTTCAATCTTATTTTCTCCCCCCGCCCTTCTGAGGCAGAGGAGGAATAGAACATTTTGGTTTGCTCCTGGTAGCCAGTCCAGGCCAACCCATCACCAACACATCCTGGTTATCAAGTCCTGCTCCACACAAGTAATGTTCTGGCCAAGCTGAAAGCCAGGGCTCATCTTTATACCAGTACCACAACATGAGGGCTGACCCCTCTGCTGCTTAAGAGCCAGAAATAGCCAAACCTAGCCCTGCTTTGATACCTGAAATACCTCTGCACTTGTTTTCCAGGGCATCTCTGTAAACTCCTCAGGATTATCAGTAACTCATAAAAAAAGTGTTTGGTAAACAATAACATAGATTGACCATGCAGAAACTGGTGAAGTCGTGAACAGCACCTGAATTACACTGTGACCAGTCACTTTGTCAAAATGCTTTGCTGAAAACAGCTCCTTGCTATGGAGCAATCCCTGTCTGTTATCAGTGTGCTGATCCTCATGACAGAAACCATGGAAGAGCTAACAATCACCAAGGAACAGCAAGTACAAACACAGTCTAGAAAACACACTTTTTTTCTCTTACATCCAATAGCGAAGGACAAGATAAAGCAGACTTTGAAACGCTGCTGTGGAGAGAATGCTTTCATAAGCCAGTTCAGGTACCAAACTGTGAGAACAATCCTCCTTAATTTATGCTGATGGCTATTTTCAGGTTTTGAAATGTTCTCTTTTACTTGTTAATTTCTATTCAGCAAATACAAAGAAATCAAATGTAAGCACAGTCATAAACTATAAAGCGGAAAAATATATCAGGAAAGTGCTCCTAAAAACATCAATTAGGCAATAAAATGTCTTCAGTTTAGGCCATTTGGTTAGCATCTGTGAACGCTTTTGTGTGCTGCAGCTGGGAAAACACCAGTTTGTAAAATCTCTTTAGCAAGCAAAGCCACTGCATGAATAGATTATTTCTATTCTGCAGAAATGTTAATTGGCAAATCATTAAAAGTTTGATTGGTATATGTGTGAGAAAAACAAGATCCTGAGAGTCCCAAAAATGTACTGAACAAAGTGAAACGCTTTATTTTCTGTCGGGATAATTATTATATGGTCTGGTCTTCCTGAAGGAAGCAATCAATACAAAACCTTAAATCCTGAAATAAATGAAACCAAAGTTGGTAACAGGCATGCTACAAGAGTTGAGAAAGAAATAAAAAGAAAGGGTTAAACCATATATGCAGGACGATGGTTCATCAGTCTCAGCCAAATTACAACCATGCATGGCTCTTCCCAATTAACACCAGCTGCTGAGAAGAGCAGGACCCACTGCTACCCTACAGCAAGCACCACTTGATGGATGCACAGGGGTGATGGATCCCCATACACAGGGCTCTCCAACGGCCCGCAGGTCAAGCCACTGCTGTCCACTGGACCCTCAGCATGTCGCTTTGACAAAACACCTGCTTGTGACATTCCCGACCACGGCCCCGGCTCTTCAAGCCACCTCGGATGACTTAAAAGAGCATCGGAGAAGAGTTTGGGGCCTCTTGAGGTCGCTGTCTTCTCCAAGCTCTCAGCGCCTGGAGCACACGCCTATAGGCCTTCCGCGGTTGCAAGCGCTCTGGAGGGCACCTCCCCCTTCCAACACGGCGGCACTTCTCACACAGTCACCGCTTGCCTCAGACAGCACAGGGCAAACCCTCAGCCGCTTAAACCCGCCTTCTTTCTGCCTAAATCTCAGGATCTGGGGAGTCTTAACCCNCAGCAACAGGTAAAGGCCGCAACGCGGCGCGGGGCCGCTGCCCAACCCGCCGGCCAGGGTAGCCCCTCTCTGCGGTGACCCCCTTGTCCCTGCAGGAGCCCCACTCTGAGAGGACCTCCCCTCCGAGAGAAGCGCCTCTCTGCGGAGACCCCCCTTCTCTGCAGGAGCCTCTTTCTATAGGGACCCCCGCTCTGAGAGAACCCCCTCTCTGAGAGAATCCCCTCTCTGAGAGAACCCCCTCTCTGTAGGAACCCCCCTTTTCTGCAGGATCCCCTCTCTGAAAGAACCCTCTCTCTGCAGGCCATCTACTGAGGAGTTCCAGCCTTGTAGGAGGTGTGGGGGTCAAGACTTAAGAAATGTGTAGGAAGCGGTGCGGGTTCACCGGGCTGGCCACAAACTGGTCGCTACCTTCATAACCTGCACAGGGAGTTCCATCATCTGCATTCCTAACAGGGATTATGTTAAGGGTGTTCAGGGCTGCCGCAAGTAAGCACTGGCACTTTGCAAGGGGCCTTAAGCAGATTTCGGAAGTTAAGCTAGTGCTTTTCTTGAACAAGATGTAATGGGTAATCTGCCTAGTGTAGATTACTTGCTTACGGCCAGGTAGGGAGATACTCTTGACTTGTCAGAGACTGACTGTCATCAGCGGCAAGGCAGTGGCCTTGAGTTAGTGTGGCAGTGTGGTGAGCTGCCTTTGATAAAGCAAGCTGATGTGGCAGTCCTTCAGTTGTTTTCTGATGAAGAATGCATTTTCTTGTACAGTCATCTTGCTATCACCCGTCACTCTAGTTTTATACCTGTGTGACTTAAAAGTACTTTAAACGTTCTAGTATAAAACTGAAGCAGTGCTGTTACTCTGCACTGTGGTGCTTTAAAATAACCAATTTGCCTGCTTTAAAATAGCCAATAAGCACTTAAAAATAAATTCTGTTTTCTAATAATACTTGATTTTATTATGTACAGAATGACAGCTGTTCCAGTACTGCAGGTGCTGGTCGACAGTTTCAGAACTGGAAGATGAAAGATGAACAAGCTAAGAAAGTTGAATTCATAAGAACTGCAGAAAAGCTAAAAACCCAGTAAGTTAAACACTTCATTATATTTGCATGCTCTTCTGGAGGTAACATAACTCATGGTTCAAGGTAAGAATTTATGGTAATGAAATCTCCACGCAGAGATTTTTCAGGAGCTCAGGCAGATTATTGTGGTTGTTACAGTAGTTCAGGATAGGCTCATGAGCTCCAAATGCACTGCTGTAATTACCATTTGGACTTTGGTCAGTCATCTTCTTTAGATGACTAGATGCACAGAAAAGAAAGTGCACGTGGCATACTTGAGTTCAGTTTTACCACTCAGCTGTGCTTAGTCTTCTAAGAACCTAAAGCTCTTAAGACATTCCAACAAAGGAGCAATTGCAGCAGCATTAAAACAGCTTCCTCAGAGAAGATTGGAAGCACTTTATCTAGAATATCTAGGCCACTGCTTTGGAAAGTAAGGGTTCAAGACAGCTTCAGCACAGAAGTGATTTGTTTGTTTCCCCACATCTTAAGTAAGTGGTATAACAACTACACTGGCAGCTGAAAGAACAGGGAAGTTTCTTGCGTGGTTGAGCTTTAAGAGGAAGAGCTGACAGCGACCTGGCTGAAGGAGAGTGAACCAGACAAGAGTGAATTGTAGTTGTGAATCCTGAATGGATGGTGACACTTAAGTCTCATGGGAGTGCTTTACACTTTCTGACTGAATACGGAAAGTGTATTTTATGGCTCAAAAATTGACAGCTGGCTAACGTTCCCAAGCAACTTCAAACAAGGCATGCCATTTAATTATGCCACATTGTCCTGTAGATATTGTGCTCTGACAGCTTCTAGTGCACTGTGTGGTGAGATTTGGTACTTGAGTCTGGTCTGTGAATTCCGGTGGACCACAAAGCATTTAAACTGTGACCCAGAAACTGCATCATACAGGGGGCTGAAACACAGAGCACCAATAATCAGCTGAAGAACCTGAGCTGCTGCTGAGGAACAATGTTACTTGGGCTGTTGGTTGTGCTGCTTAGCTTTGGAAATCCAGATATCTGTACCTTACTAGGAAGTCAAAAGTCACTTAGGTCTCTCTACTATACATAATGCTTGGTCTGTAAGTAAGGTAGCAGCTTTAATAAGTTATTTAAATGCTAATGAACTTGAATTTGAATCTTCAGTTACAGTAGCGCTAGTACTACTATATCACCTGGAGGGACTGTACTTGAGGGAATATTTGTGCTGGGGCTCCATCTATGTGTGCAACTGCATTAATGCAGCCTGTCTCTGTTCCCTGCGATTTCCAATGAAAATTCTCTTAAGGCTCAGTGACTGTGAGCATATAGATAAAATTTCAGGCCAATTCTGAGTGTGGACCACTGCCTGTCAGTGAGGTAATTTCCTTGTTAACTTCTGTCTCTTATCCAAGTTCATGGGTTAATGAGGAGTGTAGTCTTACAACTGCAGAAAGATTTTCCTTGAGAACATCTGTGGGAACAAGCTAGTGATTTGTGTAAAATCTGACAGTCCTCTAGACAGCCTCAACTGGATACTAACCTTTGAAAATCTTCGGGCTTTACTAAGTATTGGTGTCCTCCTAAGTGTGGCAATCTTTTTTTTCCAGGCTTGCAAATACAGAAAAAGACAAAAATGGACATCTTTACAATAGGAAGAGTGATTTCAGGGTAGAATACAGCATGCTAGAGGACCTGGAACGTAGCATGACTGTCAGCAGAAAAAATGAAAGTGAGTGGCATTTTATCTTTTTTATTATTTTTTGTTTGTTGTTGGGTTTTTTTTCCCACTGTACTGTTGTTTATTTAAACATGAAACTGTTTAAACAGGAAACACTACTGCACAACACCATGCAGTTCAGGTCTCAGGCTGCAGGGAGTGCCAGAGCCTTTGGCTGGTGAGGAATGGTAGTAGTGACAACAGCTGTGTGAATTGTCACCAGATGGATGATCTTCTCAGCCTGGTGGCAGAGCTACAAGAGGAAATAGAAAGGTTAAGGAGCATCAGGGAGTTCAAGAAAGAGAGAGGTGTGGAACCATGCTCTGCCCTCCATGATTCAGAAATAGGAACAAGCATCAGGAAAAACCCAAGATTAAGGGGACCCTGTGTTCTCTCCCTGACAGGCTGAAGGCAGTAGCCTGAATAAGAGGAGTGAATGGAGGCAAGTCCATGCTTGGGGCAGCAGGCAAGCCCCCTCCTTGCCCATTTCGCCTTCCCAAGTGCCTCTGTACAATAGGTACAAGGCTCTGGATGTGGAAAGCCAGTCAATAGATGATGATGTGGATGACAGTCTTGTCTTCGTGAGAGGTGCTGCCAAGGTCAGAAAGGCCTACCCCCTGTATCACAACTGCCTCCACAAGAAAGAAAAGATGGGTTATAGTTGTACGGCTTATAGCTGTAGGTGACTCCCCTCTGAGGGCAACAGATGGTCCAATTGCTGGCCAGACCCCCCTCTTAGGGGAGTCAGCTGCGTCCCAGGGCCCTGGGTTAAGGACACTCCACTAGAAAACTTCATAGCCTGGTACAGCCCTTGGACTATTACCTATTGTAACTTCCATATGGATGGTAATGAAGCTGCCAGAACAGAGCTGGCATATCTTGAAGGATGCTTTCCACAGGGTGCTAGAGCTCTTGATCCCTGGGTGTAAGAAATCAGGAAAGGAGGGCAAGAGACCAGCATGGCTGAGTCAAGACCTTCGGGTCAAACTCAAGAGCAAGAAAAAGATGCATGAGCAGTGGAAGCAGGGCCAGATATCCTGGGAAGAATGTAGAGACGCTGCCTGGCTGTGTAGGGATGGGGTCAGGAGGTCAAAGCACAGTTGAACATGGCAAGAGATGCAAAGAATAATAAGAAGGGCTCCTACAGGTTTGTCAGCCAGTAAAGGAAGGCCAAAGAAAGCTCACCGACCCAATGAGCAAGACTGTCAAACTGCTAACAACAACTGAGGAGAAAGATGAGGTCCTCAACAACTATTTTGCCTCTGTCTTCACTGGCAACCTCTCTCCTCATACCTCTCAAGTGGGTGGACTGCAAGATGGAGTCTGGGGGAAAAAGAGTAAGAGATAAGATTCATAATCACCTGAGGGACCTGAACATAAAGAAGTCAATGGGACCTGTTAACTTTCATCCCAGAGTCCTGAGGGAATTGGCTGATGTAATTGCCAAGCCATTCCTCATGATATTTGAAAAGTCACGGCAGTCAGGTGAAGACCCTGGTGACTAGAAAAATGAAAACTTTGCAACCATTTTTGAAAAGAATAGAAAAGAGTACCCTGGAAGCTACCAACCTGTCAGCTTCACCTCTGTGCCTGGGAAGATCATGGAACAAATGCTCCAAGAAGCTGTGCTAAGGCACATGGAGGACAGGGAGGTGATTCCAGACAGCCAGCATGGCTTCACTAAGGGCAGGTCCTGCCTGACCACCAGATGTCATCTATCTGGACTTTTGTAAGGTCTTTGATGTGGTTCCTCACATCTCTCCAAATTGGAGAGATACAGATTTGATGGGAGAAGGTCGGACTAAATGATCTCCAGAGGTCCCTTCTAACCCTTGCCATTCTGTGACTGAATTCCATTCAGTGGATGAGGAGTTAGTTGAATGGTCACATTCAAAGGGTAGTTTTCAACAGCTCAATGTCCAGATGGAGACTGGTGACAAGTGGTGTCCCTCAAGGGTCCATACTGGGACCAGTACTGTTCAATATCTTCATCAGTGACGTACATAGTGGGATTGAGTGTACCCTCAGCAAGTTTGCAGATGACACCAAGCTCACTGGTACAGTTGACACACCTGAGGGATATGATTGCCATTCAGAGGGACCTGGACAAGCTCGAGAAATGGGACTGTATGAACCACATGAAGTTCAATGAGGCCAAGTGCAGAGTCCTGCTTGTGTGTCAGGGCAATGCCCAGTATCAATATAGGCTGGGGGATGAAGGGATTACGAGCTGCCCTGCCAAGAAGGACTTGGGGTTACTGGTTGATGAAAAGCTGGACATGAGCTCACAATGTGTGTTTGCAGCCCAGACATCCAATAGTGTCATTAGCTGCATCAGGACATAAACTGCATCATCAGTGTGGCCAGCAGGATGAAGGAGGTGATTCTGCCCCTCTGATCTGGTGAGACCACTTCTGGAATATTGTGTCCAGTTGTGGGCCCCTCAGTTCAAGAAGGACAGGGAACTGCTCGAGAGAGTCCAGGGCAGGGCTACCAAGATGATTAAGGGAATGGAGCATCTCCTGTATGAGGAAAGGCTGAGGGAGCTGGGTCTCTTTAGCTTGGAGAAGAGGAGACTGAGGGGTGACCTTATTAATAACTATGCAAAGGGTGAGTGTCAGGAGGATGGAGCCAGGCTCTTCTCAGTGATGTCCAATGACAGGACAAGGGGCAAGGGGTGCAAGCTGGAACAGAGGAGGTTCCACTTCAATATGAGGAAAAACTTCTTCACAGTGAGAGTGACAGAACACTGGAAGGGGCTGCCCAGGGAGGTGGTGGAGTCTCCTTCTCTAGAGATAGTCAAAACCCGCCTGGAGGCGTTCCTCTATGACCTGCTCTAGGTGTTCCTGCTCGGGCAGGGGGGATTGGACTAGATGATCTTCCCAATCCCTGATATTCTGTGAAAACTGTGAAAACATAGATCCCCTGCTCATTGCAGGGGAGGTTGGACTAAATGACCTTCTAACCAAACTATTCAATGCTTCTAAATGGTTTAATAATCAGTAGTACAGAGAGATTAGTTTAGATGGAATGTCGTTGCTGATGGTGTGGCATTTCACCATGTATACTGGTTATAAAGAAGACTTCCACAATGTACCTGCAAAATTCAGAAGCATAAACATTTTGAGCCTTCTGCAATATTAACTGGGGTTTTTTGATCTTTAGTGTAGCAGACAGAATCCACAAAAACTGTAGTGGAAAGTTACTGTTTTAGAAACTTGGAATCTATTTTGTCTATGTATCGCAAAATCTAGCGTAGTCTAGCTAAGGTGCAATAAATACTTAACGAAGTTTTTCACACACTGCTGCCTTTAGATACACTTCTAGTTATAAATAAATGGTTCTGTGTTTGCATTTTTCAAATTCTTGTAAAATTTGTAGTCTAAATGGTGCTGTGAGATGGTACACAGTCTATCCTACAGTATCAGTTCCACTTCAGGACTAATGAAATACCTCAGGAAAAAAATTTACTCCCTGATCACAGTACATAGATTCCATCAAAAGTAATCAAATAAATCATGCTGTGCTTTCTGATATAGAAAATCAGAACAAAATAAGTTGAAGAACAGAAAAGACAAGAAAAACCAACTAAAAACATGCTCACGTGACACATTTGTATGTGTTTTAATATATGTCTTTTAATTAAGGAAATATCATACCTTTACATCTTGCAAACCTTCAGAAATGTAAATATTTCTGAGGAATGACTAAACTTAAAAGTGGAGTAAATTTTCACAGAGTCATGGAATTCTCAGAGTCGGAAGGGACCTCTAGAGATCATCTAGTCCAGCTCCCCTGCTAAAGCAGGATTGCCCAGAGCACAGCACTCAGGACTGCATCCAGGAGGGGCTTGAAGAATCTCCGGAGAAGGGGACTCCACAACCTCCCTGGGCAGCCTCTGCCAGGGCTCTGTCACCCTCATTGTAAAGTATTTTTTTTCTCACATTTGAATGAAACTTCCTGTGTTCCAGCTTGTGCCAATCGCCCTTTGTCCTGTCACTGGGAACCACTGAAAAGAGCCCGGCTACATCCTCCTTCCACCCACCCATTAGATACTTGTAAGCATGAATAAGGTCTCCCCTCAGCCTTCTCTTCTCCAAGCTAATGAGCCCCAGCTCTCTCAGCCTTTCCTCATATGGGAGATGCTCCAATCCTTTAATCATCTTCATTACCTTACATTGGACTCTCCAGTAGTTCCCTGTCTCTCTTGAACTGAGGAGCCTAGAACTGGATGCAGTATTCCAGTCATGGCCTCACCAGTGCAGAGTAGAGCGGGATCCTGTCCAGGATGGACATGCTGGATGGTGGCACAGCCCTCTGGAGTGTCAGCTAGCCCCCCCAGTTTGGCATCATCAGCAAACTTGCTGAGGATATAGTCAGTCCCCTTGTTCAGGTCATCGATGAATACGTTGAACAAGACAAGATCAACTATTGACCCTCAGGGGACACCACTGCTTACAGGCCTCCGACTTGACCCTGCTCCATTAATTACAACCCTCTGAGTCCTGTCACACAGCCAGTTCTCAATCCACCTCACTGCCCCCTCATCTAGCCTACACTTCCTCAGTCTCCAAATGAGGATGTGATGGGAGACAGTGTCAGAAGCCTTGCTGAAATCAAGGTAGATGATTCTCCCAAGGCAAGAAGTGAGCATGGAAGCATGGATGGAGATACTGTTGTGAGGTAATAAAGAGGACAGAAGTGAGAGGTATAAGGCACTAGATGTGAAATGTGAAAGATTGTTAGAAGTTTATCGCTCAGGGTGTGTACCCCAAACTTGCCATTTACTATGTTCAGGTCTTTCAGAATTACCCATGTGCTTTTACACTTTCTGTCCTCTCAGCAAGAACTAGTAGGGACATGTCTTGTCTGTGTTTTGTTACATTTAAGTCTTGGACTCTGTTATTCTTTAAACCAAGTCTTTTAAGATAGAAGATAAAAGTTCTTAGTGCCTAAGATGTATCCAGAACTTCATCCTCCTTAGATCTGCATTATGGCCTGATGAGGAGCCAAGTGGTAACAAAGCAAATAACTACAAATATGTTTGGAGTACGTGAAAACATTGATTCTAATTTAATTAACACAGCAAATAAATAACTATTGTCAAAGTAGAACATTTACATATCCTTTCCCAGTTGGTTTGGTTTTATTGTCTTCATTTGAGTGTTTTGAGGTGTAGATCAAAGTCTCCCCCAAAATTCTAGAGCAGCTTTCATCTGCATAGGCAATGTTCCCCAAATTCTGGGCACCTGATAAAAGATTTTGGAAGAAAAAGCCAAAATCTAGATATTACTATCCTGTTGACTCGTTCAGAAATAGGAGGTGCTAATTTTAACATCTTTTGACGCTGTGTCAGGAGATATGTAGACCATGCAGTCAGCTACATGCAGTTCCACTCATGCTAAAATGCTTAGTATTATGGCAGTTTCTTATGATCAAACATAATTGGTGTCCCCATTTAGATGAAATCCACAGTTTATTTTGGATACTTTATTGCTTTTATTCCTGTATGGAATTTAATGCATAAAGAAACTGTTAGAACTATTGGCACTTTATTTTGTTTAACAGAAGCTAAAATCCTGCAACAGCTATCAAAAATACAGAATAATGTGAAGAGACTTCAGCGACAATTAAAAAATGCAAAGCCTACACCAGAATGTAAGTTGTGATGTCAGATTTAAAAGCATTTTCCTCGATAGATTGGTTTCCTGCACAGCTAGGCTTGTGATTCTTCTGCATACATGTGATACTCCTTCTCCAGTCTGTCTGTTTTTTCCAGGAATTTGGGAAGGGAAGAATGCAGAATTGTAAGAAATGGTGAAAGATGCTGCAGTTCTGCATGGAAACAAAGAAACTGACTCTGTCTTAGAAGTGGTGTGGGTTTGTTTCTTTCCTATATGTAACTCTTCACCTTATGTAAAATATAGTTAGGATTCCAGTGCCATTTACACATACTTCCTTTCATCTGGTAAGAGTCTACAGAGTAGAGTCTATAGGTAACTCATTTCTGGCTGCCCACATGGCTTTAAGTTGGAATGTTCTGTGGAAAAAGCTGAAACAACTCATTCAGTTTGGATGCTATGAAACTTTTGGGAAATAAGCACTGATAGAACCATTCCTCTGTGATACTCTGCTCTCTCTCGTGGAGCTCTGGTTGAAGCCCTCCCGTTAGCTGAGAGCTAGGTGCATCTCATTTCATTTATTCCATGTCTATTCTATTAAAAATGCATTATCTCCTTAAGATGTCCACAAAGATAGCAAGGCACGAAAACTGAAATAAGAGTTATATATACATATATATATACAGATATAACTGTACCAATTTAGTTTATTATTTTTTAAAGCCAGGTTAGTTAAACTGGATGTTCAACATGTCCATAGAGATGTTTTGCAGGTTTAAAACAGTCTTAAACTTTTTTCTACTATTGCAAAATAGATTTTCTCTAGGCAGCTGTTCTACTGTCTTTCTCCATATCAGGAGTACAGCATGCAGACCATACAGAACAAAGTCTTGTTTTGATGTTTTTTTGTCAGCCTTATAAAACTAGTAGTCTGTAGGTTAAATAAGATTGCAACAGCCTGGTATAATCCAAATATTTAAGTGTACTTCTTAAGTCACTAACTGCATTGTTAAAAAAAAAAAAAGTGGAAGCTTTTTAGGATAAGGCTGTCTTACTCTGTAAATCAGCTGAAAGTTACTCAGAATGAGACTTGCTTAATGGAAATAAACATTTATACTGGGATTTGCATCCATTTAGCTAAATCACTGTGAAATCGCACCTTTTGAATAAATGAGAGTCTGTTTTATAAGGCTGAGGTGGAAATGCATGCTTTTTTGTACACTGAAATAAAAGTGACCCAGAAGTCTCTGCAAGTGCCTGCATTTCTGGGTAGTGTTGAATTACTGGTAAAAACTGTGGACTTAAGTGATATGTTGTTTTCTTCTTTTCCTTTTTAGTTGTTGACAAGCTCAAGGAAATGATGGAAGAAGTTGAAAATGCAATTAATGCTTTTAAAGAGGAGCAGAGGCAAATGTATGTTTATAGATGCTTCAGCTACAGTGCTGTCATAAGGCACAGTGAAAAGTTTTCGTTAATCAAGTAAACGATTCTTTTGATTTACTCTTTTGGTAGTGATTCCTGTGGTGTGTAAGCCAAAACTCAAGCTGTCAACCTTAGAATCTTGATAAACAGCTTTTTAGACAGCTGTTTATGTAGCTGCTGTGGTGTACTAGCCATTGGCCTATGCAAAGACTTCTCAGAGAAAGGCTGCAGAAGATACTAGATGGCGGGGTTTTCGTACTTGCTGTTGTTTTGGTTTTTAAATGGTGGGGATTTGTCTTCCTCTTCTCTCTACTGGTGTCAGGAGGGGATTGAGTTAGTCCTTAGTTGAGTGCCATAAAGGCTGTCACTAAAAGGGTAACTTAATTCTAATTGTGCAGTGCTTTATTATGGGATCACTACAACCGTGCTGTCATCTGTGTTGTTACCATTTCAGTTTTAAT